>JAJTVF010004422.1:580599-665120 GCA_022433065.1 Begonia loranthoides | reverse complement strand
CAACCTCCAATGTGTCCCCCCCAAGCAAGAATTATATCTTCAACTTCAAAATTTGAAACAAGGCTCACAAAACGGTTGACGAGTATTTGACCGAGTTTGAGATTTTAAAGAACCGTTGCAATATGGAGGAACCAATGGAGCAAACCGTTGCTCGTTTCATAAAGGGGTTTCATAAAGAAATTGGAGACAATGTGGAACTACAATCGTATGAAACTCTTGATGATGTCATCCAATTGGCTTTGAAGATAGAAAGACAAAGGAAGAGGAAACTTAAGGAAGGCATGACTCGGCCTTTCCCAAAAACCAATATCCCCCAAAAGCTGATTCCAAAGATTGAAAACAAGTCTAATACCGTGAAGTATAGTGATGAGAAGAAGCCCTTTAATGAAAATAACAAACCGAGATCTAGAGATGTAAAATGTTTCAAGTGCTTGGGATTTGGCCACATTGCCTCAGAATGTCCGAATTCAAAGGTGATGATTCTAAGAGAAGAAACTAATGAAGTGGTTAGCGAAGATGAGGAAGAGGGATCTATTACATGTAATCAAGTGAATGATGAAGAAACTTTTTATGCCCCGGAGGGACCGTTACTTGTTTGTGATGAAGCGTTCCATGGCCATTCAAAATCATGATGAAGAATTACAATGGGAAACTATCTTCCACACTCGTTTTCAGATTAAAGGAAAACTTTGCTCATTGATTATAGATGGTGGTAGTTGCACTAATGTCATATCTTTCGATGTCATCGAAAAATTCGGGCTTGAAACTATGGCCCACCCCAATCCTTACAGGTTAAACTGGTTGAACGATAAAGATCCGATTAAGGTAACCAAGCAAGTTAGGTTGACCTTTACTATCGGAGGCTATGTAGATGAAGCTCAATTTGATGTTGTACCAATGAATGCTAGCCACTTATTACTGGGGAGGCTGTGGCAATATGATAGAAGAACGTTACACGATGGTTTTACCAATTTCTATTCCTTTAAGTTCAAAGGGAAAAGGATAAATTTAGCTCCTCTCAGTCCGGATCAGATTGCTAAGGATTATGAAAGCATGAACAAGAGTAGAGTTGACACATCTCTTATTATCACGAAAGGGCTCTTAAGAAGTCCTTGTTACAGGGCGGGCCGATTATTCTAATGCTCTTCCAGGAAAGAATGGAAGAATTGGGGACCATTCCTGATTCAGTCATGGAATTACTTAAAGAATATGAAGATATTTTTCCAAAAGAATTACCTCAAGGATTACAACCTTTGAGGGGTATCGAGCATCAGATAGATCTTTTACGGGGGGCCTCCCTACCAAATTGGCCTTCTTATAGTTTGAATCCAGAAGAATCAAAATAATTACATAAGCAGGTGACCGAGTTATTTGATAAGGGTTACATCAGAGAATCACTTAGTCCTTGCGCGGTTCCTACGTTATTGGTTCCCAAGAAGGACGGGTCGATGCAAATGTGCGTGGATAGTAGAGCTATTAATCAGATTACTATCAAATATCAGTTTCCCATTCCCAAATTTGAAGATATGCTAGACGAACTCAACGGGGCCGCTATATTCTCCAAGGTTGATCTGAAAGTAGTTATCATCGTATTCGAATGCATGAGGAAGATGAATGGAAAACCGCATTCAAAACGAAGTATGGCCTCTATGAGTGGTTGGTTATGCCCTTCGAGTTATCCAACGCCCCAAGCACTTTTATGCGTGTGATGCACCACCTCCTTCGGGAATTCTTAGGAAAGTTTATCATCGTTTATTTCGACGATATACTTATCTATAGTTCTGATCTCTCAGCTCACCTTACTCACTTGCGATTATTATTTGAAGCTCTACGGAAAGCTTAATTATTCGGCAATCTTAAGAAATGTTCTTTTGCTCAAGACCGAGTTTATTTCTTGGGTTTTATCATCACTAAGGAAGGAATGGAGGTGGATGAAACTAAAGTAGTGGCGATTTGAGACTTGCCGACCCCAAGAAACGTGTCTAAGGTGCGTAGTTTCCACGGTTTGGCATTCTTTTATCGTCGTTTCATAAAAGGATTCAGCTCTATTATGGCCCCTATAACCGACTATACGAAAAAGGGGAAGGAATTTGTATGAACTCCCTCTTGCCAATCTAGTTTTGACTCCATCAAGGAAAAGCTTTGCCATGCCCCACTTTTGGCACTTCCAGATTTTGCCAAAGTCTTTGAAATTGAATGTGATGCCTCATGCTTGGGCATCGGTGCAGTACTCATGCAAGAAGGCAAACCTATTGCCTATTTCAGTGAGAAATTGAAAGACATTGCTTTGAATTATTCCACGTACGACAAAGAATTCTTTGCAGTCATTCAAGCCTTGGAAGTGTGGCAGCATTATCTATTATCAAAAGAGTTCATTATTCGCTCTGATCATCAAGCATTAAAGCACATTAGGAGTCAAGGGAAGCTTAACCATCGTCATGGTAAGTGAGTGGAGTTCCTTGAGCGCTATCCATATATTATCAAGTACAAGAAGGGGGAAACTAATCAAGTCGCCGATGATCTTTCTCGGCGATTTATGTTACTAACGGAACTTAATGCAAGATTTTTTGGTCTTAATTGGATCAAGGAGTTATACGCTAATGATTTAGACTTCGATGGTATCTATTAGAATTGTATGAGCAAGCCTGAATTTCCCTTTTATTTAGAGAGTGGATTTCTCTTCAAGGGTGGAAAGTTATGCATTCCTATCTGTAGCCTTCAGGAGGCTCTTTTCTTAGAAATGCATTGTGGGAGATTAGCAAGTCATTTTGGTAGTAAAAAGACGGTAGAAGCTATTCAAGAGCATTTCCATTGGCCGCATTTGCGTCGTGATGTTCAAAGGATTGTGGAACGTTGTATTGTATGCAAGAAAGCAAAGAGTCGAGTTCTTCCCCAAGGGTTAAACATGCCACTTCCCGTAGCCACCCACCCTTGGGTGGAAATCAGTGTTGATTTCATATTAGGCATACCGCGTACACCAAGATCCAAGGATTCTATTATGGTTGTGGTAGCCCGTTTTTCTAAGATGGCCCATTTTATAGCGTGCAACAAAACGGATGATGCTCATCATATAGCCATTCTATTTTTCAAGGAGATTATCCGTTTGCACGGAGTACCACTCTCTATAGTTTCGAATCGTGACACTAAGTTTCTAAGTGCCTTCTGAAAAACTTTATGGCAAAAGTTGGGCACTAAATTGCTATTCAGTACATCTTTCCATCCCCAAACGGATGGACAAACAGAGGTGGTAAACCGAACCTTGGGGGCTTTGCTCCAAACGGTCCTTAGCAAGAGGTTGTCTGATTAGGACCTACAATTGCCTTATGTTGAGTTTGCGTACAACCGGAGCCTGCATGGAACCACTCAACATACTCCATTTGAAATAGTATATGGGTTTAACCCTCTTACTCATATGGATCTCCTTCCTCTCCCAATATCCGAATATGTTAGTGAGGATGGGGCTACTAAAGCTGCAAGGGTTAAGTCGCTAAATGAGGAAGTTCCGAAATGTATCGAAAGGAAGAATTTGGAGTATGCTACACTTGCAAATCGGGGCAGGAAGGAAGTCATATTCGAGGTGGGTGACCTTGTGTGGTTGCATTTACAAAAGGAAAGATTTCCGCATCAAAGAAAGTGCAAGTTATTGCCGAGAGCTGATGGTCCTTTCAAAATGTTAGAACGCATCAACAACAATGCTTACCTTATTGAATTACCTAAAGACTATGGAGTGTCATCTACTTTCAACGTGCAAGATCTATCGCCACACCTTGGAGAAGATGATCATTCAAAAGAGGAAATTACGGAGCAAGCCTTGGATTTGAGGTCAAATCCTCAACCACCCCAGGAGGATGATGAGCCCCAGGGATTGATTACTCGCTCCCGAGCTAAGAAGCTCATTTCTTCCCTAACTCGTTCTTATTTTGAAAGTAATAGCAAACTATGGGATTTTTCAGAGGATGTTGCTCACAAAGACAAAGGAGTACCCTTCCACGTTATCACATGGATGCATGCTCCGCCAAGCGATTAGCACGGTATCTTCCCGCCTTGGAGATTACATATCATTGCAAGGATTTTTAGAGTATTAAGGACTTGTTGGCGTCATTAGATGGATTATAAGTAGACTTTGTTGTTGAAATTTCACTTGAGTTTCGTTGTTGTTGTTTTTTTAGTAGTCTTTTGATAGGTGTGTGCGATTTGCATGCAAACTGCACCTTCTTGCCAAAATTTGTACGTCAAGGGTAATTTTGTCTTTTTGATTCTCTTGTGAAAACATTAGGGAGTTTATATTCCCTTGTTTTGATTTTTGGAGACACTTTTGAAGATTTGACAAAACCTAATTCTCCCTTTGGTGTGAAGACCGCGGAGCTCTCCCCTCCTCTTGGTCGTTTCTCCCATTTACTTCAACTCGATCTTCTTGCTGCTTCTTGATCGAGTTGAGTGGCTGCTACCTCTTCCAAACCACTCTTATCTTGTTGTGGTCTATTGTGAAGTGGAGGTAGAAGAAGCTCCAACCCCCTTGGAGAGTGCCCATCCATTCGGTAAGGCCAAGTATAGTCGCCCCCTCTCCCATTGGAGGTGTGCGGACTCCTTGGGTTTCTTTTCTGGTTTTCTTGCTGCTATTTCGAAGGTGTTCTTGGTGTTCTTGGACTTCTTATTGTTCTCTGGATATTCGTGATTTTTGAGGTCATTTATGGTTAAAGATTATTGATAAAAGAGTTGTGATTAGAAGAAGCAAAGCTAGCCGAGAAACTGTTTCTGTGATAATTCTGTTTCTAACTTGCGATTTGTGTCTGTTTTTGGCGCCTTTAAGTTCGTTCTTTTACGCTCATCTTTGGCAGAATTATTCACCAAATTGTCGTTGTTTTATCCTCCAAATTTGGTGCTTAAAGGCTGTATACTCACTGAGTTCTAGGAGTTTGAATTTGAGTCGCCAGATCTGCCCAAGGAAACCCTAATTCCGAGGGATATCTTTAATTGGTTATAACTGTTTTTCTGATGCGGTTTGAAGCTAATTTTTTGATATGTGCATTCTATAAGTGTTGTTAAAAGATCCTCCAAGTTCCAGCCTTTAGTTCTGTACGGTTCTAAAGATATTCATATTTGAAGATTGGTGGGCAGAATATTGGTGCATACAATTTTTTATTGTTTCTTTTGAAACTCTTGTGACTTGGTGCACATCAATTTCGTGCAAGGATTGAAGATAGAGATTTTGAGAGGAGTCAGACTGGCTGGCATTCAGGGTGTTCCCTATGCACCGATTGTGGTTAGGGCACTGGATGCCAAAGACGTAGAGATTATTGCTACAAGGCAACAAGAATTTAATCAACGGGCTAGATGGAACAACCAGAGCTTTTAGTATCGTGGGGCTCCACCAATGAAACGTGGAGTAAGGAGACCTCCCAGATAAGATATATAGCAAGGGAGTGACAAGCACCCTGTAATTGAAGCAACTACCATTGCACCTAATCCATGCCCTATATGTCGAAAGAGCCACTCTAGACCATGCAAAGTGGGGACAAATGTGTGTTTTAAATGCAGAAAACCTGGGCACATAGCAAGGAGTTCCCCAACTTTGGCTGGCGGTGTAGCTCCACTTGTGTTCTCACTACAAGGGACTGATAATGAGGAGGAGGAATTGCCGACGGTTATATCAGGTACACAATTGCTATAAGTTGTTATGCACATGCTTATTAAACTTATTATCTGTAAATGTAGACATTGTGTGCTTAAATAAATAACTTTCCTAATCACCCCAGGTACAACATGTATTAATAACGTGGCCGCTTACACTTTATTTGACACTGGGCCACTCATTCTTTTATTTCGACCCAATTTTGCGCAAAAGCAAAGTGTTGCCCTAGTATTCCAAAGAAAGGATATAGAGTACTCTTACCTTCCAGTGACTATTTGGCTGCTAATGGTATTTTTGAAAATTATGCAGTTCAGATAAATGGCTGAAAATTTCACGTTAATCTGATCGTTATGAACCTCAAAGGATTTGATATTATTTTTGGCATGGATTAGTTATACTTGAATCATGCCTTCATTATTTGTGCAAGACGAGAAGTCTGTTTCCATCCTCTCGGTGGTGAACCACACATTTTTTGAGAAATCAAGGAGAAGGGCAAAGTAGCAGTCATTTCTGCACTAAAAGCAGATCAACTGATGAGACACGTGTAACACCCCGAATTTTTAAATTGGATAATTTTTTAGGCATTACCGAGGACATAGTCGGAGCGTTAAGTCAAGGGAGTACTTCCGGTAATGTTTTCCCCGTTTACGCGATGTAAGTAAATGACGGAGTGATTAGGATATTACATTGCGTATTTATACGTGTCATTTTATGACGTGTATTTATGGGAAAATATTATGGGATAAAAGTTAAGCGGGACAAAGGTGAAGAAAAGTTGTCCATGGCCTTTTCGGACGCCTACAGACAACGCTGCAGATGAGTCATGTCATCCGTAAATGTTTGGGGTGCCGTCCCGAGAATTGGGACGACTCAGGACACGATTTCGCTTCCTGACTTCACCTGCGTCGCGGGATTTCAGACGATCCCAGATGGATGTGGACGCGGGCGGACGCCAAGAGTTTGAATCTGTCCAAATCCTGGACACATTCGGGCACCTGTGGACGAGTGCGGATGTGGTGATGCCTTGTCCGAATTGAATCTGTCCAATTTATGGACGGATTTGGACGCTTGAGAATGCAGGGTGCGGACACTATTTTGCGTCCGGATGTTGTTTTTGGAGGGTACGAACTAGACGAGAACGCCAGTTCTCATCCGAGAACGCGATATGGCTTTAGGGATTTTACAAATGCAGATGAATGCGGACGAGACAAGTGCATCCTGATAGCTGTTCAGTGTAAAATTAGGGATTTAAAATCAAAATCCTTGTCGTTTAGCCATTTATTGTGAGACACTAATGACTCTCCCCCGCCCTCCGCGTAGGCACCGACCTCCCCCTGCCCAACCAACCTCTCCCTCCCCCTGGGTGCCTACGATTTGTCCCCTCCTCTCCAAGTATAAGCCTTCCTCTCCCTTTCCTATTCAGCATTTTTCCTCTACTACATAAGTTTCTCTTCCTAAGAGGAGTGTTTCTGCGTGAGAGTGAGAGAGTGAGAGTCCAACGTGAGAGGTTCCTGTGTAGTGAGAAAGAGAGACCTATGGAGGAGAGTTCCATCTGTGTGAAGAGTGAAAGAACAATGGTGAGCATGGTGAGAGTGTGTGTGTTCTGTGAGTGAACGTGAGCAAAGTTGGAGCTGTGAGCTGGAACTACTGTGAGCTATGAGCTGTAGAGTGTCGTCTCTGAGTGTTAGTTTCTTCAACTTAGGTAAGGAAATGGGTGAGTCTTGGCCAGTGGAGGCCTTACCCACAAGTAGAGTGCATGAGTTTTACATTTAGTTCGTTGTAAATTCCTTATGCTATATTGTGATTGCTAGTTAGATAAGTTGATAAAGGTGATGTTATTGTTAGTGGCTATTAGTCTCTTAGATAACATATTGTCGTTTTCCCTAGTTGATTTCCTTACTGTTGTTATTTCCTTGTTGGTAGTGTAGATTTCCTAGTACTCTGTAGACCTTGATAGCTTGTGATATTTGTTGTTGGTTCTGTAAATAAATGCTTGATTGTTGATACCCTGTGGATATTTCCTTTGGTGATAGCTTGTTGTTATTAGTTCTGTGATTCCTTGTTGTTAGTTCTTTATCCTTATTGTTAGTTCTATGCATTACTTTGATTGTTAGTCCTGGTACAAATGCTTAAACAATGAATGAACAAGGAATGCTTAGATGGATGGAAAATGCTTAGATGTTTAGATAAATGAGTTAGGTCTAAAGACATTATTTTGACTTGTTCTCTGATTAATTTCGGTTTAGTTATTCTCTTTAAATTGTTAGCTATAAACTGTTATTTCCTTCATTATTGTGGTGTTGCCATTACTTCATTAATCTAGCATATTTACTTTTTAATCAATTTAGTTAATCGTTAATCAATTGAACATATTAACCAATTTAGTAAATTTGAGCATGTAAATAATTGATTTGACTAACATGTGAACTAACTAACTTTTCTAATTAACTAATTAGCGACAATTAATTAGAATATGCTTAGGTAAGTGTTGTTATTTCTTGAGCATGTAAGTTGACTAATAAGTAACTACTAGCATGTATAACTAATTAACTAGCATGTTAAATTAATTAACTAGCATGTTTAAATTAACTATCTAGTCCATTCAAATCGGCTAACTAGCATGTTTAATTAGCGTGTGTAAATCAATTAGCAGCATGTTAAGTAACTAGGGTAATTAACTAAAGTAATTAATTAGACTTGAGCATGCTAATTAACTAGCGTAGTTAACTTAATTAAAAATTGAGCATGATAATCCATTCGAACAACTAATTAGAATTACAATCAAAGTCTTACTTGAGCATATTAACTAATCTAATTAATTAACTAATTGTTAAATAACCAATTCAAGCACGTTTAACTAGTTGTTTAATTAATAACTAACCATTGAGCATGTTAATGTCCTAATTAATCGAGCATGTTAATTACTCGTTAAGCATGTTTAACGTACGCGATTATTTCTTGATACATGGTAATTAATTGGAGTAGTTAACTAACTAGGATAATTAATTAAACAAGCACGTTAATTAATCAACTTATAGTTAATTTCTATTGGGCATGTTTATGATATTAACATGTTAACTAATTAGGTTGTTTGATTAATTAATTAAATTATTAATCAATCCATGTATGTTAGTTAACTATCACTCGTGAACTCTACAAGCATGTTAAATACTATTAATCTTGAGCATGTAACCTTATCTAGGGTAACTCACTATAATAACAATGGTAAATCTTCTCGAGCATGCTAAGTAACTAGGATAAAAGCAAATAATCAACTCATGAGTATGTTAATTAAATTGTGCTTTACCTTCAATTGCATGTCACTCATTGATCCTTTCACATTTCTTTTGTTATCGTAATTTATATATCCAAGCATGTCCCTAGTTGTTTAATAAACTCTATAATTGTTCCTTCATATGCTTTACTTCGAGATGTTCCATTGTTATTACTTGTCCTTGTGTGCGTTATTCAACTTTGGATGTTACCTTTCATTATATGCTTTACTTTCCTTATATGAGCTTTCAATTACAGTTTGCTTTCATTTCAATGTGATTGTCATTTACCTTCTTTATATGCGCAATGTAAACTGCATCATGCATCATGCTAGGTTGAAAGTGTATCGTCATGCATCATGCTAATAGAAACCAATAGGGAGTGCCACATTGGTGGTGGTACTCACACATGCATAAGTGAGGTAAAATGTTAAGAAAATAAAGGAAATAGGGAGTTGGGGGGCGATACATGGGTAGCGGGTCTAGTCTGCACTAGACCAACAACCCTAACCATGACGAGAATGGGGACCTAGTGCAAGTAAAAGGTTAGATCCGACCAACTATCTCATTCCATAGGAAAATCCTCCAATCTCTCGCTCGATGTACGAGTAACAAACGAACAAACTAATGTAAAGTAATTAACGAATGAATGGCTTAATGAAAGGATTAGTTTTGGTGGCCCCCACTCCAAGAAGGACTAAAGAGAGGCATATCACCTTGCATTAAACTCTTTTCCTTACTAAGCTTTTGGGATTACAGTTTACTTGTGGTGTAGGTACTTGTATGCGAAAACGATGAACAAATAATGAACAACACATAATAAAGTAAGGACGAAGGATTTGCATACGCGAGACTTGTGGCTGGCTAGGCTAAGGAGAGAGAAGAGGCACAGTTGTAATTAGATTGTAATTTAATTGTTTAGTTCTTCTTACGCTTCCGCTATGTTTTAACTAAATGATTTTATAACGCTTCCGCATTTTATTAATTGGAATTTCATAACGACTTTAGCGAAGGGTTAGTAGCGATCCAATTTAGCGTCGCACTCTGATTTGTTTTGAAAATGAGCTTTTTGGTCATTTTAATGAAGTTTTAAATTTCTCACATTTTTAAGAATTATCGAAAACCCGAGTCGTTACAACACGGATGTAAAGGATTCCTCGTGAATGTTATGAATACCATGGTCAAGTTAGAGACAAAAATTGAGGATGTTATGAATATGGTGACTTTCCAGAGGTTTTCCTAGATGATCTTCTTGGATTGCCTCCTGCCAGGGAAATGGAATTCATGATAGATCTGCATCCTGACGAAGAACCAATTGCGAAAAATCCGTACCGGAAGGCACCTGCTGAATTACGTGAATTAAAAACCCAACTTGAAGAATTGGTTAATAAGGGGTTCATTCGTCTAAACTTCTCACCCTGGAGAGCTCCGGTCTTATTCGTGAAAAAAAAAAGGATGAGCACTACGAATGTGTATGGATTATCGAGAATTAAATAAAGTGACTATTAAAAATAGATACCATTTGCCCCGAATTGACGATTTATTTGATCAATTACGTGGTGCTTGTATCTTTTCAAAAATTAATCTCCGCTGGGCTATTATCAGTTAAGAGTGAAGCACGAAGATATACCCAATACGACGATTCGAACCATATATGGGCACTATGAATTTCTAGTAATGTCTTTTGGACTAACAAATGCCCATGCAGCTTTGATGGATCTAATGCACCAGATATTCAAGGATTATTTAGATAAATTCATAGTCATCTTTGTCGATGATATTCTTGTGTACTCCCGATCTATGGAAGAACACACTGAACATTTAAAGATTGTTCTATCTATTCTGAAGCAGCACCAACTCTATGCAAAGTTTTCTAAGTGCCAATTCTGGTTGAAGGAAGTCAGTTTCTTTGGCCACGTTATTTCTAAAGATGGGATTGTTGTTAATCCTGCAAAGATTCGAGCAATGAATGGGTACAACCAAAGAGTGTGAGCGATGTTCGGAGTTTTCTTGGTTTGGCTGGTCATTACCGGCGATTTATTGATGGGATTTCAAAAATTGCGATACCTCTCACCAGTTTAACCAAGAAGAATATGAGATTCTGGTGGTCTGAAGAATGGGAGGAGAGCTTTCAGGAACTGAAACGTCGGTTGACATTTGCACCTATGTTAATCTTGCCAGTCGAAGAAGGAAATTTGTAAATATATTGTGATGCATCCAGATGTCAACTTGGTGGTGTTTTGATGCAGCTTGGAAAGGCGATTGTCTATGCCTCAAGACAACATAAATCCCATGAGACGAATTACCCTACTCATGATCTCGAGCTCGCTAATGTGGTCTTTACACTAAAAATCTAGAGACATTATCTTTATGGGCAACGATGTGAGATCTTCACAGATCATAAAAGTTTGAAATATATCTTCACACAGAAGGAGCTAAATATGAGGCAGCGACGCTGGCTCGAATTTGTGAAAAACTATGATTGTGAAATTAAATACCATCCTGGCAAAGCAAATGTTGTAGCGAACGCTCTGAGTTGAAAAGTTGCTTTGATGAATGTAACATGCAAGGAGATGCCAGCTGGATTGCAGAGAGATATGCAGGAATTATATGTGTAGTTAGTTCCGGAGCAATTAGCAGATGTTTTATCAGCTTTAACACTTACACCTTCGATACTGGAGAGAATTATGGAAGCTCAATTGAAGGATGCTCAATGTGAAGATTTCAAACTCAATCCAACTCTCCCTGAGTTTCGAGATTACTCCTTATCTACTAATGGGCTTGTGAAGTACAAGAACAAGTGGTACGTACCTGACACACTTTTACATATAGCGATAATGCAAGAAGCACATTCTTCCAATTTTTCTATCCACCCCGGGTGTAATAAAATGTACAAAGATCTTCGTGTACATTATTATTGGCCGAGAATAAAGTTTGACATTGCCTTCTATGTTACTATGTCATGACCCGGAGACGGGACAACAGAACCGTAGGGTCAAGCGACCGGGTCCTCGTAGAGAACCCGATCACCCAGCCCAAGGCGTGTGTTTTAGCAGAAGACTTATACATATTTAGTTCAGCCCAAAGGATATGGGCCTAGGTCCAAGTAGAGATCACGAGGAAATAACAGTGCATAAATTAAAATAAAGTCCAAAGTACTGTGCAACAAATCCAATCCAATAGTATTAAATTTTTACAGACCAAATAGAAATGTCAATGTCCTTACCAAATAACGATAAACCACTCAGATCAACATAATAGAACACTTCAACTTCTGATCCTCAACTGCGTTTGCCTTTACCTGAAGTTTTGGGGGAGGAGTTGTTTGGGATGAATGACTAACTCAGTAAAATATAGCTGTACTAAATGCACCTCATGCAAAACTGGTTTTTCTCAATTTTCAAAAACAGGGTTATGTTTCTCTTTTTATCTGTACATGAATTTTAAATCATTTCAAAACTCTATCATTTTATCAAATCGGCCGATGGGCCCCGATGTGACTGCATAAAAATCTCGCTACATACATAGACAGCTATATCGTAAAGATATACCAACATCGTTTTCCGTACGAAAACGTCATCAGTGAAAAAAGATGGTCACTCAAGGACTCATCCGACACTCATCAGAGAAGAGGTGGTCACCTGTCGATGACAGCACCTTATGAGGTAGGAATAATGACGGCGATCCGTAGATTTCGCACATCACCCGAGTTGCCAGCGCACCAGGCTGCACGACACAACTCGTATAATCGTATACCGGGAATAGGAGCCCAACCGACATGTAAGCGACCCATCTAAGAATCCCAATCAAATTTTCCAAACTTTATCTAACAATATTCTTTAAACCAAAGCCAACTTTGAACACCTACACAATTTCAAACATCCAAACCTCATTTGTTTAACATTGATAGACTTCACTTCAATAAATATCGAACTTAAGATCAAAGTTCAATTCATACTCCTTGGATTACCAACCTCCAATTACAATTAAAATCCATCATTCAAAATAGCAACCCAAGTTAGAATCTCCAAATCCATAAATGACAACAACAGTAGTAACAACACAAGACATTTATTTCTTACTACTTCGACATCAACACTTCACTTATCAACGAACAAAACTAAGTAAATTCAGAGACTAATACCTGAACCCAAAAAAAAGTCTTAAACCAACATAGCAACATTCCTCAAACGTCCCTTGGGCAAAAATCAATTGAAGGACCAAAACTCATTTCCAAGAACAAAATTTAACCCCAACGTGCACAACCACAATCGGTGGGCAATATTCATAAAGTTATCACCCAGTACAAAAACCAAATGCAGAGTTCAATACAGGAATCCTCAACACAATTAAATTTAAACAGAGGCATTGCATCGGCATTTTCTCATCCAAATAGCAATATCACGAGACTCATAACCGAAGCAAAAAAATTCCGAATCCCACTAGCAGAAAAATGGCAATCCAAAACATTACAAAGTGCAAAAATCTACAGAGCATGCCCGTAGGCTTCCTTCCATCCAAAACAGAACAAACAATTCAGAATAAAACCGAGCATTAAACCCATCACGAAATGTAAACAGAACAATAAATCGAAATATGCCTCACCAACATAACAGGACTGTGTGTTCTGTTTTTACTCACTGGAATCAAATCTGGTAGAGGGAAGTTCCCGGTTTGGAGCTGTCCTGTCGTCCACGGTCTACAGCTTCCACATTTGATCGCAAGTAACCACGGTGACCGAATGTTCGCCCGTCGACTGCCCGGAGTTCTCCCGGACGGAAGCCGTCAAGGCTCGTCAGTCGTCGTTCGATCGCTGCTGGAGGGATAGCTCAGATGCTCGAGTCCCCTGTCTTGGCCTCCCTCCTCACAAGACGCTCTCGATCGCAGCTCGAACGCCTCAGACGGTGTCAACCATCGTCGTCCAGTCGCCGGTCTCCCTCTCTCTCGCGAAATCGCTCAGCCAACGTCTCTCTCCCTCCCTTTTGAAGTTCTTCTCGGCTGAAAGCAGGAAATGAGGAGAAAAGGAAATGCCCTATTTCCTCTTCTTCTGATTTCAAATTTTTAGATTTTTTTTTTTTCAAATCTCCCCACATACTTTCTAGTTTAACCTTTTGGCAGGACTTTTCCCCCTACTTTCAATCCCTTTTAATTTCCTTTTCTTCTTTTATTTTATTTACCCCTTAATTAAACTTTACTTCACTTAATTACGCAATTGCCACTTCGTATACACGTACATATCGTACATCGAAATATTAACTCTTAGATTCTGACTTATTCTGAACTTCGTTCAATAACGTTATAACTTCAATCTAGCTCTTCAATTTCATTTCTTAATTGAATTTTCCGTTCGAAAATCTCTAATTCCACTAATTTGACCAATTGACCAAATTTGCATATATGACCGCTACGCGACAATTTGGGTCAACTTCTCAACGTTACGATCGATTTTAACACAAAAAATTTACACGTGGAATTTCTTTATTTAAAATCTCACGGATTTTACATCTTAACCTCCTTAAAAGAAATTTCCTCCCGAAATTTAAAATAAAACCCGCTACATATAAAAAAGATGAAGATACTTGCATATCATGTCCGACTCAACTTCCCAAGTTGCTTCCCTCTTAGTGTGGTTCCTCCACAGCACATGAACCAGTGAAATTTTCTTGCGTCAAAGCACTCAAACCTCTCTACTAAGTATTCACTCTGGCTCTTCTTCATACAATGTATCCTCCTGAATAGGAAAGTCGATCCAGGAAATGACGTGCGACGGATCTGACGTATATTTCCTTAACTGAGATATGTGAAAGACATTATGAAAGTACCCAAGTTGGGGAGGTAGATCAAGCCGATAGGCCACGTTGCCAGTGTAATATCTCGATATCGTTTTTCCCGTATACGCGATGTAATTGAATGTCCGGTGGAGTAGAATATTACATTGCAATTTTATACTTGTTAAATTGTGACGTTTATTTATGGGGAAGATGTTGTGGGACGAATTGTAGGTAGAAAAATATGTTAAGTGCTGGATTGGGCATTTTCGGACGCCCGCGGATGACCTGCGAACGGCGTTGCTCGTCCGCAATCGTATGGGATGCTGTACTAGCACTTTGTGACGACTCTCGCGGGCGCTGCCTCACGTCCCAAGTCGCCCCTGTCTCTAACTCGACCTTTCGAACGTTTTGCGGACGAGTGCGGTCGAGGGTGGATTCGTCCGCTTTGAATCTGTCTGATTCCTGGATAGTTCCAGACGAACGCAAACGCTGGCGGATTTGTCCGCCTTGAATCTATCCAATTTCTGGACACCTTAGGACGCGTGAGGACATGTTATGCGGACGCCAAGTTGCGTCCGAACATCACATTCTTACGGTACGGGCAAGGCGAGGATGCCATTTCCCATCCATAAACACAAATGTGCTAGGGAAATTATACACATGTAGACGCATGCGGACGTGACCGACACGTCTGCACTCTTCAGCTAAATCACAGATCTGCGACAATTAGGGATTTAAAATTAGACAGCTTGTCGCGTAGTCCATTATTACGCCCTCCCCACGCTGAACACTCCCACATGAGAGCTGCCCTCCTACACCCCCTAGGTGTACGGTTGTCCCTCTCCCCTCCAGGTATAGCCATCCTTCTCTCCCATTTCTCAGTCGAGCATTTCCCTGCGTGATGAGAGACTTACAAGAGAGAGAGTTCGAGGGAGAACCTCACTTGTGAGCTCGTGAACGTGAGTCCTCCTGCGTGAGTGTAGTCCTCCAGTCAGGTTGTGAACGCTGAGTGTGAAAGTGAGGTTCTGGGAGCTCAACGTTTTAGCGTGGGAGTGAGCTGCTGTGAGCTGAGGAGTTGCCGTTGTGGAGTTGCTGTTTTTCGTGAGTGAATCCTTCATATTAGGTAAGAAAATAGGTGTGTCTTGGCCAATGGAGGCCCTACCCACAAGTAGAGTGCGTGAGTGGTATAGATTTGTTGATTTTCTGTAGATTATTCCTTTGTTGGTAGTTCTGTTTCCTGTTGTTAGTTTTGTGATTTCCTTTATTATTAGTTCTGTTAACAATGCTTTATGTTGATAGACAGTTTATGAATGATTCCTGCTTAGATAAATGAGTTAATGACTTGAAAGGGATGACGAGTTTAGAGAGAGGATGACTCTGTTCTTTATAGTTTACTTGCTGTTTAGTTATTAACCATAAGATGTTATGTCCTTCATTATTGTCCTGCTGCTCCATTATTATTCTACTGTCATTGGTTCGATTTACTTCCTTAAACTAGCATGTTTAATAAATGTTAATTATAACAACCCATACTCTGAACTTGTATAAATACTTGTGATACGTAATTATAAGTTGATCCTGTTTAGATGTTAATTAACTAGAATCTTGAGCATGTTAATCAATTTATCGTAGTTTAACTAATCAACTCATTAATCTAAACATGTGAACTAATTAGTTAACTTAAGCATGTGAACTAATTAGTAAATCTAAGCATGTGAATTAATTAGTTAATCTAAACCTAAGCATGTTTAACTAACTAATCAATTTATCGTAAATTAGATAAATAACTAATTAATCTAAGTATGTGGACGTTAACTAACTAAGATAATAATGGTAGATAGCTTAATTGTACTTTACTTGAGCATGTAATTGATTAGAATAATATAAGCTTGTTAATTAACTTACTAAAATAATATGAGCATGTTAATTAACTAGACTCATCAAGCATGTTAATTTACTTAAGTAGAGTAATTAACTAGGCTTAAGTATGTTAATTTAACTTAACTAATCATTAAATAACTAATCCAAGCATATTTACTAGTAGTGTAAAGCATGAAATTTGAGCATGGGATTGATTAGGATTATAATAATAATCGTAGCATGTAATTAACTTGTTAAATTAAGTAGCATGTTCACTCACTTAAGCATGTTTAAGTATGATTTAATTAATTAGAGAAATTACTATAATCACTTAAGTAACTAGACTTAAGCATGTTAAATTACAAGAGTAATTAACTAGAATACTTAGCAAGTTTAATTAACTAAGTAGCATGTTAATTGACTAAGTTAGGCCATGTTAATTAACTAATTAACTAGTTGTTAAACAACTAACCTGAGCATGTTCAACTAAGTAATCAATTAATCTTCGTTAATGTTCTATATATTACCTTTCATTGCAATTTCATTTACTCTAACTTTTACAAATGATGCTTTACTTTATTAGAGAATAATAGAGAGAGGATGATAGAGGAATGAACTAAACATGAATGAGCTAAGGGTTTCATTGACTATGTGAATGTATGTTTTTACCTTTCCTTTGCTATTATCTCCTTTGTGCTAATTATAAATTGTAGCTTACCAAACTTGAACATGCGTAGTTAGATTAAAACAACAATCATGTTTATCCCACTAGATTCCCCTAAATTTGAGCATGTTAATTTATTAGGATAACTAAGATCAATAAATGTAATCTATCTTGAGCATGTAAATTATCTAGTATAATTGACTAGAATAAAAATGGTGATCTTTCATGAATATGTTAAGCAACTAGGATAACTAACTAGAATAATAACTGTAATCCTTCTTGAGCATGTAAATTAATTAGAATAACTCTCTAGAATAATAATTGTAATTCTACTTGAGCATGTTAATTAATATGGGTATCTAACTAGGATGATAAATGTAGTTATTTCCCGAGAATGTAAATGAACTAGGATAACTAGCATGTTAATTAATAGTATGTTCCGACTTCGGTTTCGTTTAGTGTTGTGATCTATACGTTCATGCATGCCCTTATTATTACCATAGTTGTTCTGTTATGTGCTTTGCTTTAATCATTGTCATCTTCATTATTGTTTACCTTCACTCAATGTGTTATTCAATGATTGTTTGCTTACATTCTATGCGCTTTCAATTGCCATTATTCAATGATTGTCAATTACTTTCCTTATATGCGCAATTCAATTTGTTGATACATTGTATTGCATCATGCATTATGTTATTTAGAGAATGTGTCATCATGCATCATGTTAATAGAAATCAATAGGGAGTGCCACCGGGTGGTACTCACATGCATTATGTGAGGAAAAATGTTAAAAGAAGAAAAAGATAAAAAGTAGAAAAGGTAGTTGGGGCATGGAAGGGTAAGTATGGATCAGCCATATAGATATGATTTAAAAGAACCTTACCTTTCCCTTGTCGGGACTACGAGACTGTCTACTTTAGGTGGTTGAAGCCAACAAAGATCTACTCTTCCGCCACGGATTCCTCCAATCTCCAACTCGATGTACGAGTGAAGAAAAGAACCAACGAACTTAATGAAAAGATTGATTTTGGTAGCCCTCATTCCAAAAGAACTAAAGAGAGGCATAACATATTGCATAAACCATTTTCCTTACTAAGCATTTGGGCTTACAATTTACTTGTGGTGTAGGTGTAGGTACTTATACAAAGAGACGACTAATAGATAAAAGAAAACAAGGATAAAGGATTTGCACTCGCAAGACTCGTGGCTGACCAGGCTAAGAGAGCCAAAGAGAAAACATTTGTAATTAAGTTGTATTAATTGTTTAGTTTTCATTTCTCAAAACGCATTATTAAATTGTTTAGTTTTCACATCTCAAACGATTTATGCTTCCGTTATGTTTTCATAAAAGATTTTACAACTGCTTCTGCTATTTGTAATTTCCATAATGAGTATAATGAAAATGTTTTTGACAGTCCGACTTTAGGCACTCTGATATTATTTTAAAAGAGATTTCAGTCATTTGACAAAAACGTTAAATTCCACGTATTTTTTAAAGGATTATGAAAATTCGAGTCGTTACAGCCAATCCTTTCATCAATCGGAATGGGCCAATGAATCTCGGGGATAACTTGCTTTTCACCCCGAAGCGGCTAACACCACGCCTCGGTCGAACCTTCAGAAAAACATAGCCACCTGCGTCTAACTCGACTTCCCTCCTTTTTAGATCTACGTAACTTTTCTGCATACTTTGCACCGTCTTAAGCCTTTGCTGAATCGCCCTGATCATGTCTGTAGTCTCCTGAATCATATCCGGCCCAAGAGTAATCCTCTCTTCCATTTTAGCCCAACATAGCGGATGATGACACAACCTCCCGTACATTGCCTCGTACGGAGAAACGTCAATACTAGACTGATAGTTGTTGTTGTACACAAACTCCACCAACGACAAATGGTTTATCTAGCTATCACCAAAATTCAGGATACAAGATTGCAACATATCCTCCTGAATCTAAATAGTCCTCTCCAACTGTCCATCTGTCTGAGGATGATGGGTGGCGCAGAAATTCAACTCTGTTCCCAAAGCCTTTTGCAAAGACCTTCAAAACTTGGACGTGAATCTTAGGTCGCGATCTAAAACAATACTCAAAGGGACGTCATGAAGACGAACAATGTTCTCAATGTAGAGGCGACTCAACCTCGACAAAGGAAAATCCTTCTTAATCATGTGACTGTCAAAACAATGTACAATATTTACACTAACAGCAATAATAGACCCTTGATCTCATTCTTCACCATAAACAGACAATTATAAGACCAAACATCAACATTACACCAATAGTGAACAGAACAAGGCACCATTCCAACAATAACTGATCCTTATTAGGCTTATCATTAGGAAACAGATTTTCAACAGTCATTCTGTAAAATCGTAGCACAATCACATTGAACAATACTTCTCAACCAATAACAACAAAAACTACCCACCTCGGATTCAAACAAATCAGCAATGAGCGTATTGAAATTTTCATGTTTCCTCAACAACCTGAGTACAAACAAGGATTGTCTACATAGTACAATCCTTATAATCTTGTCCAATGACCAGACTAAAATTCTCAAGTTCACCAATGAAAACAACAACGAATCCCCAGGAGTTTCATTAGTGAAACTATAACAAAAACAAGAACCAAAATCAACTTAGCACAACACTCTGTGCAATCGAAGCATAACAAACTATTCATCGGATCTTAGACAACAATCAACAAGTATCCCAAATTTTTCTTGAAACAACAATTTATCATTTTCGCAACTAACAATGTCAAGTAACAACCCAAACAAATCCTATTATCAAAGCAAAATCCAACATCAAGATAGGAGTCCAAAAATCAGAAACCAAACACATCAATGGTTGTGGACAAAACATTAGATTGGAATAAAGTGAGCGAATTTGGGCAAACAATCCACAATGACCCACACCACATCCAATTGCTCTCCATTTTGAAATTGTTTAACTTTCTCTTTGATCAACTCATCCTGTTGTTGTGACTGCTTTGTCCTCTGGAGCAAAGATGGTGTGACAACCATGTTATACGCACAAGCTAGACCATCTGACTCATAGTACTGCAAACTATATTCTCCAACAACTATAGATCGTTTCCACTCATCGCGGACCAAGCAAGCTAGTGATCCTTGAGGATTTCGGCTCAGAGCATCGGCCACTACATTCGCCTTTCCCGGATGATACTCTAGACTAAACTCATAGTCCTCCAAGTATTCCATCCACCTACGCTGTCTTAAATTTAAATCCCTCTGAGTGAAAAGATACTTTAAACTTTTGTGATCTGAGAACACCTGAAAATTTGAACCATATAAGTAACTCCTCCAAATCTTCAAAGCAAATATTATAGCAATTAGCACTAGATCATGTGTTGGATAATTTCTTTCATGAGGCTTCAATTGTCGGGATACATAAGCAACCACCTTACCCTGCTGCATCAAAACACAACCAAACCCAACTCCCGATGCATCTGTGTAAACTGCATAAGGCATCTCACTAGTAGGCACTGTCAAGATAGGTACACTTGTTAATATATTCTTCAATTCCTCAAATGCATTATGATATTGGTCGTTCCATTCAAATCGTACCCCTTTTCTGATCAACTTTGTCAATGGTGCTGCTAACGAAGAAAAATTTTCCACAAACCGCCGATAATACCCAGCAAGACCAAGAAAACTACGAATCTCTGACACGTTCTGCCTCGATCTTCACAGAATCTACCGAGATTCCGTCTGGTGAAATGACATGTCCCAAAAACTTGACCTCTGACATTCAGAAGTCACATTTACTCATCTTGGCATATAAACGGTGGTCACTCAAGGTCTGCAATACAATCCGTAGATGTTCCCGATGGTAACTTTGAGACTTGGAATATATCAAAATGTCGTCGATAAACACCACAACGAACCGATCTAAATAAGATAAAAAAAAAACACAGTTCATAAGATCCATGAACGTTGCTAGGGCATTAGTCAACCCGAAAGGTAAAACTAGAAACCCAAAATGCTCATACCTTGTCCTGAAAGCTGTCTTTGGGATATCCTGTCCCCAAATTTTCATCTGGTGATAACCAGATCTCAAATCAATCTTGGAAAAGTACCGTGATCTACCAAGCTGATCGAACAACTCATCGATCCTGGGCAACAGATACTTGTTCTTTACGGTAACCTGGTTCAACTTCCAATAATCAATGCAAAATCTCAAGGTGTCATCCGCCTTCTTGGCGAACAAAACTGGAGCATCCCACGGCGAGATACTCTCCCGAATAAATCCCTGATTTCTGAGCTCATCTAACTGATTTCTCAACTCACTCAACTCTGTAGGAGCCATTTTATATGCAAGTATAAAAACTAGGGTAGCGCCCGAAACTAAATCAATACGAAACTCGAGCTCACGGTCTGGAGGCAATCTTGGTAGCTCGTTAGGAAACACATCTTGAAACTCTCTCACAACCGAGACATCCAAATCTTGGCTAGCGGTCTCAACCTCAATATCAACCGACCAAAGGTTTACGTACTACTCTAATCCATTGCGACCACCTAGACATGTCCGCAAAATAGAATTGGTTGTCACCGCACTAGGACCATTGCGATAAACGATGACTTGTCCTTGTTTAAAAATAACTGCAACTCGCTTCATATGGCATTCCACAGTTGCTCTATATTTCCTTAACCAATCCATACCCAAAATCACGTCAAATTGACTCATGGGTAAAACAACAAGTTCTGTAGAAAACTTGCAGTCATCGATCACCAAACAGACTGCTCTGCACACTGATTAATCATCCTCTTATTCCATTAATCATCCTTAACCAATCCATACTCAAAATCACGTCAAATTGACTCATGGGTAAAACAACAAGTTCTGTAGAAAACTTGCAGTCATCGATCACCAAATAGACTGCTCTGCATATAGATTAATCATCCTCTTATTAATCATCCTCTTATTCCATTTATAATATTTATAAAACACTTTCAAACAATCCAAGTAAAATGTTCCACATATGACATTAAATATTTATTCCATTAAACCCATGTGTTACAATACATTGCAAAAATTGAGAACAAGAAATTTGGGTGTTACAGACAATATTTTTTAATGGAAAACGTAACCGCGATGTTTACTCTATCCATTTTTTATAGTTCAATATTTAAATTATTAGTGAAAATTGTTCAATGTGTCTAT
Source organism: Begonia loranthoides (assembly GCA_022433065.1). Classification (NCBI taxonomy): domain Eukaryota; kingdom Viridiplantae; phylum Streptophyta; class Magnoliopsida; order Cucurbitales; family Begoniaceae; genus Begonia; species Begonia loranthoides. Next base: position 642,739 of record JAJTVF010004422.1, on the reverse strand, counting down.
TTTTAGTTTCAGAATCAATTAGGACATTTAAGGTGAAAAAGCAGAGATTTTGCCATCACTCTATAATATATAATCCGATTAAAATTTAATATATTCATAATTAGTGAGTTTTCAATGGTTCAACGTAGGCCCATAAACTAGGGCTACAAGGCCAGTCATCAAAAAATTTGGTTTGTGGTTTACTCATACCCGTGCCCAGACTGTTCACCAATCAACAGCCAAGTAGGCCAAACTCAGGCCGTTATGCGAGTTGAGCCGACCCCGACATGAGCCTGGCCTCATATGACTAAATGGTAATATGCGTAGAGTTCAAATTCATAGTCAGAAGCTTCAAGTAAAATGAACAATGCATGATTTCTTTGACGCATGCAAAATTCTGTCCATAAAAAGTAAAGAAATGGAGGAGCAAATACTTCAGCGTGGGCCCGAAAGCTCCATGGGTTCAAATTTGAAAGAGTAATCTTGGGGAAGGTGGATGTGATTGCGATTGAAACTCCGATCTCCATCCTCCTGGAGAATGGCTCCACCTTCTGCTTCCTCAGAGTGGGCAACCAGATACTCGAGTGTCTTCAAAACTTGCGACATCTTCGGTCGGCAATTTGGGTTCGACTGAGTGCATTGCAGAGCCAAATCGATCCACTTTCCAAGCTCGATTTCACTGAAACATCCTCTTAGATCCCTGTCCGCCAACACTCTCAGCCTTTTTTCCTCCTGTAATGTTCTGACCTGCATTCTTCAACTAGTACCATCAATTTCAAGCCTCATAAAATTTGAAGAAACCAACCCAAGCTCCTAAAATGGAATTAAAAGACTCAAAAAATGGGATGAACTTACCCAGTCTAGGATCATTCCCTTCTGAACGAGCCCATTTCTGGCATCTACTGGCTTTTGCCCTGTTATAAGTTCCAAGAGTAATATTCCAAACCCGAAAACATCAGTTTTCTCTGACGACTGTCCAGTTGAGAGGTACTCCGGGGCAATGTGTCCTATAGTGCCACGCACGGCAGTGGTGACGTGTGAATCTCTTCGATCTAACAACTTGGCCAGGCCGAAATCTCCCACCACTGCTTCAAAACTTTCATCGAGCAAAATATTCGCAGCCTTCACATCCCTGTGAATTATTTTTGGATTACACTGCTCGTGTAGGTAAAGCAGCCCACGAGCTGTTCCTATTGCAATTCTCAGCCGCCTTTTCCAATCCAACAGCAACTTTGGCCCTCGTACATCTGGTGGGGAAACTCATCAATGGGAAACAATGCTGACCAAAACAGGGCATTGAACTACTTCTAAAGTAGTTGCCAAACTCTTAACTAAGAATAACGCCGATAATGTGTATCGAACTTTGAAAAAAAGACTGTTAATGTTTTTTGGTATCAATCGGATGAATCATTTACTAACCTCTTAAACAGTCAGCCACACTGCCATTGGACATGAAAGGATAGACAAGCAGCCTCTCGTTTGGTGTCATGCAAAAGCCATAAAGGCGCAAGAGGTTTCGGTGCAAGGCCAGCCCGATCATCTCAACCTCAGTTTGAAATTGTACTTCTCCAGTCAAATTCGGATCTTTTAGTCTCTTCACTGCCACTGCCATCCTATTCGAAAGATACCCTTTATAAACCACGCCAAATCCGCCCTGCCCCACAATGTTTTTTGGGCTAAAATTGCACGTGGCAGTTTGCAGTTCGCGAAAGGAGAACCTTCTGAGGTGGCCAATAACAAATGCGTAGTCCTGTTGTACTGCTATGTAAACAAAAAAACAGGCATTTTACAAACAGAATCATCATCCCCGAAAGGAAATTAAAACATTAGTCTGGAAAAATACCACAAGATGAAACAAGTATCCGGGATTTGTACCAATGTGCTAAACAAATGAGCACCACAACAAAAACCACAAATGTACAACTGAGGACTACAGCAACGAAAAGCACCCAATGATGATGAACTTGATTGAGTTTCGAAGAAGTGCTCGTTTCTGCAATAAAGTATCAAGGGTGAATTTAATAAATTCGATTGACAAGGCTAAGAAAATTTGACTACCAGGTTAAATGTTTCTACCATTTACGGGGTTCGGAATGACCACACAACCTTTTTCTGTCCAATAATTGCAGAGGAAGCTGTTCCCTGCTATACTACAATGAAAGGCATACACTTTACAAATAATTGAAGAACCTTTATATCCATGATCCAAAGACTGAAGACAATGGATCACAAAGTATTCAAGGAAATTACAAGAATTAATATTTCTTCCTGATCTTGTTGAATGATCAAGTTTAAATCTCGTCCAGGAAAAACCTCACCTGTAATCTTTTGCTAGTATTGTTTGCAATGGACCACTGAGATTATTGTATGATACATCCCTAAAAGAGGGAGTTAAACAGATAGTATATCAATAAATGAAAACCCCAAATATAGAAAGAAAGTAAGACAAAGTGCGAGCTGTGAAACTCTCATACAAGAACAAAAGACCATCGAGGTTGGCAACTGGTTCCGGAATTTTCCCGGATAACTTGTTTCGACCGAGCAGCCTGAAAAGCTTGTTGTGGTCAAGGTTAAAGAAGACATTAGGAGTTTGGCATTACAAAACAAAATGAGTTGTCCAAAGCTACACTCACAAGTAATTCAATTTGGTCAAAAGCCCCAACGAGGTCGGAACTTCTCCAGAAAACTGATTATTAGTAAGATCAAGAGTTTGCAGCTCTGAAAGCTTTCCTAATTCATCTGGAACAAGGCCTCTTAACTTGTTGTTTTGTAACAACCTGAAATTAAGAATTCCAAAAACAAAGACTAATTATCTTGGTGAATAAGCAAGAGTAAGAGTGATGATTGGCAACAAAGGCTCCTCACATTGTTTGAAGATGGCTCAAATTTCCTATACTTGGCGAAAGCGTTCCTGATAATTCCATATTCCCCATTTCACTGGCAATAGCAATAAAGAAACACAGAAATTAGAGGGTATCTTCTTCTTCTTCTTCTTCAATTTTCCGCAATGTTATACTTAAAACTAGTACAATTATTCAAAAAATTATAGAAACATGTTGTTCCAATCCAGCAATCTGATCGTGGATTTTACTTTTCAAACGAATATAATAATTTTAAATACAGAACAAAGTGAACTTCTAAATCAAAGATGTATAACTCATAGAGGTCTGAAATACTATCAGAATTTTGAACATTGCCGGAGAAGTGATTCATATTTTCTTTATCTTTCCGGCAAACCAAACAAAAAATAACCAAACGGAGTAAATGAGCAAAACAGGGAATGAAACCTACAGAGAAATGACAAAGCCCTCGGCAGAGCAAGCGATCATATTCCAAGTACAGGGATCCACAGAGTTTATGTCCCAACCACCCATCACACTCAGCTTGTCCTCCATCTTGCTCTTCACAGACATCAAAGCCGCCACTACACAACCCAAACAAAAGCCCAGGCAGCAAAAATAGTTAGCAATGGCCAGTAAACCAAATGGGTTTTCAGATTTCTTTATTATGAATACAAACTGCCTAATGGTTCAATCGGTTCATCGGTTTTTTTCAGCTGAAACAGCCATTAAAAGAAAAACCCAGAAAGAATCAATGGTTTGAAATGAACAACCTTCATAGTTGACACCCTTGGGAGACAAATGGCTATCAGACGCCCCAACATTTTCAACCCAGAAGAAGAAAAGGAAGACGAACACCATTTCAAGATTCATCATGAAGACCAAGGAGACGTAAAAGGCACTGGGCCAGGCCAGTTTCTAGAGAACATTTTGTAGCATATCCAGCGAATGCAGATGAAATCAAATCATTTCACGAAAGCTTGATCCTTTGCGAACGCAATGGGACGGCTGAAGTGGGTTTGGGATGGCGCATGCGAAGTGAGAATGAAGCAGTTCAACATGCTTGAAAACTGTGTAGGCCAACGCAAGAAGAGGAAGACGACTTCTCGAGATTCGGAAAGCAGTGATAGCATTGACTAAAATCCGGAAAATAAAAATGAGGATGATAATCTGGGTCGGTGTTACAAATGGATTTAAATAATCGACTACTACTAACTAGGCTCAAACATATATGTGGTCGAGACAAAGCAAGATGTTATGTTGAAAATTACAAAATAAATTTCTTAGAGGGATCAATGAGCAAGTTCCATCGTTCAATTTCATACTCTATTAAAATTGAACTAGGCAAGCTCAGTTCTAAATTTTAAAAATCGACCGAGCTATGTTTGCAATCTAATCAAAACCAAGCCTGATATTTCCCCTCAAACTAAAAACCAAACAAAATTAAATACCATTTTTACAAACTTAGATTCAATTTTCCAAGGTTGGAATGTTTTAATCAGTTCGATTTCATGTTTTAACCAAATCAGTGTCACCCTCTCAATAATGCTTCTTTAACCTAAGTTTGATTCACATATCAACATGTGTATTTTGTAAGATATAAAATAATAGAAAATTCAACAAAAATGTTAATTTTAATAAGCAATATTGCTAGAAGGATAAGTCTTGTAATAACTCCGCTAGAGGTCACAATTCAAGCTCAAAAAATCTCACTTCATTTATAACAAATAAATCTTCACACTCTTTCTAATTATAACAAATAAACATCTTTTTGTGATTCTTACTTCATTTAATTACCCAGATTCGAATATTATGAGCGATACCTTTTAATCATTCTACTTTCTTTAACAGGAGGAGAGGGATGATTTCTGTATAGAAAATTTTCTAGGTGGTTTTGTGATTACCATGTTTAGAAGTTGGTTCTTTCATACCAGATAATTTCGATATCTAGTTAGACTATAAATATTTGATTTATAGACGAAACTTGAGGTAGAAGAGGGGTGGTTTTGCGCCACAGAATTTTTTCAAACTAGAAGTTTTTGCCTGTTGCACATAGATAAAATAAAAGAAGATTAACAAAACAACAATGAAACTATAATATCAATGACAAACTAACCACTAAATAATTTTTGCTAACAAAGAAAACACTCAACTATGAAAAAAGAATGGAGCGAACATTGAAGTTACGTTTTCCGTTAAAAAACGTTGTCTTTTCGCAAAAGAACATTATATTTCCGTTGTGAAAAGTGAGTCTTTGAAATAAGACTCAGGCAAGATTACTTTCCTTAGTCATCTTTCCGCAGAGGGAAAGACTACGTCTTTCCAATCAAATTATGAATTCTTCTAAGTAATTTGACATCATTCCTATACATTGTTTGAGCTCTAATAACTTCAGAATAACTATGTCTGCACTAGAATAAACCTATAGACAAACAGAAACTCTTAAATTGATAGTGAAAGAGATGTTAATCACAAATTCATCGAACCTACTCAATGGAATCCTAAATTTAGACAAAAGTAACAATGTGATTAATTTCGTAACAATCAAATAATCTAACTTTTTGTGTGATTATGCAAATTCTATTATTTGAATATCTCTATATGCAAACATAATAAGAATATTAAATGGAAGAGATAGGGAAGAGATAGGGAAGAGAGTTTGCAAACAAATTTGATAACGCAGTTCGTCTAACCTTGCCTACGTCCGCGATTCAAGGCTTCCCCTTGAAGTTTCCTTTTCACCATAACCTCTCCGGTTATATCTGATTGAACTTTCGAGCATCAATCAAGCCTTACAATAACTGTTATGAGGCGTCACCCTTCAAATGTCTCACAATAAAATGTATAGAAAAATTTAGTCAATGAATTACAAGCTCGAGTACCTAATCTCTCACAAGGATGTAATCTCAAGTTAATGAATAAGAGAGATAAGCTAGGTAATAAGGAGTTAAAGAGAAATGTCAAAAATAAAGTTGGCAGCACTTTGGTGTGGATTCTCTTCTTGTTGTCTTCAAATTTGAAACAATCTCTATATATATATTTCTTTAAAAACCCATGTCGTGATTGTCCGCAGGAAGGTGTTGGGCATCCGCAATATATCTGTTGGCGACCCGTTAGACACGAAAAAATGGGATGTGTGTTAGGATCTATGTACGCCTATAGAGGAGGAGGAGGGGGAGGGGGATGGGGGTGAATTAGGCGACGCTAAACTTTTTCGTGTGATTTTTACTTCTCTAATGCTAAGTGATTTGTAGACGATAAAGCATACAAATAATCACAATAAGAGAGATAGAGAAAGAGAATGCAAACAAAGTTGTTTATGTGGTTCGGCAACCCTGGTCTACGTCCATGCTCCAAACTTTTCATTTGGAGTTCCTTCATTGTTCAATCTCCCCGATTGGTGATTTTTGACTTCACGGGTGTCAAACAAACCGTTACAATTGACTCTTTACAAGGCGTCACCATTCACTCGACTAATTCGCAGGGCATCACTGTGCATTTCACTAATTCGTAGGGTATCACTCTTTTTGTTCTATTACAAATAAAGAACAAATAAGAAATCAAGGATTCCTAAATCTCCCAAATAGAAATCTCAATTTAGGGAGTATGGAGAATTAGATTATACGCTCAACTAATAATTTGGAATTGAGTATAAAAATTGACAGAGTTTGACCTCAATTTCTTGTTCGTTACAATGAACCTTGATGTGTCTTATATTTGTATACACTGAGAAATTGGTCGACCATTTCCTTTTTGGTCAACTGCATCTGACTGATGAAATCAAGCTGTTGCATTGTTTAGCAATTTCGGCCGACCACTTGCTCGACCGCGACCTTGACCGCAAATCTAAGACACAATTTGTCTTTAAAATCGGTCGATCAAATCTTCGCTACTAGACCACAAAACCAAGCAACTTGTATATATTGCAGTTGATCAACTAGTCAACCAATTCTTTCGTGTGGTCAGTTTTTGGTCGACCTCCTCTACTTTTTACTTAACCTCTTCCCTTCCATTTGCTATCATTGATATTTCTAAGTACTAATATGATACTTATTCACTACAAGGACTTAAATAAACATGTTAGCATACCTTAATATCTGTATTAAGCGTATTTCCAAGGAATATCAATATAAATATAATGAATAAACAATTAAGAACAAAAACTAATAAAAAACTTATAATATCGATTAAAACATTCATCATCAAAATCAAAGAGCCTAATGATACTTAGGCTAACACTCTACCCCTTTTTTATGATGACAAAATATTTATAAGTTGTTTATTCCTAAGTTTAAGCATGTACATATAGTATTACATATTTTGATCTTTCCCCCTTAGTTTATACAATATTTCTAACATTTAAATTTATGCAACAGGCTCCCTATAACTTATATAACTCTCTCCTCCTTTGTCATAATAAAAAATAATTCATGGGGAGACTTAAAACAATGAGAAATCTCCCAATTTGATAAAATTTAAAACATAGATAATATCGGAAGAATATCAACCAATCAACCAATACAATTCATATCAAAACATTCATTATATTCCCCCTCCCCCCTTTATCAATACATAGCATCAAGTCAATCATTGGAGGGAAAAACAAAGAATTCATGAAAATGATACCCATTATAATATAATCAATTGAAAGAAAATTTTCTTTTCCTTTATCATTTAAGTCTATATAATAATTGGGGAAACCAAAAGAATCAAAACACAATACTTCAACAAATTAATTCTCCCCCTTTGACCTTAAACACAATATAATAGATGAAGATTTTTATCAAACACGCAATTCTATTTTCTCCACATATGTTAATAATAAATTTTAAACCAATGGGGATGTAACATCCCGTAACTTTTTTTGTATAAAAATTTCTTTTCTTTAAAACATTTACGTGATGGAAAACCATAATAACAAACAGCAGAAGTCTTAACCATATAAATCTCAGAGTAAACATACAACGGAAGTCTTTTACATTTAAATACCACAATCTAGTAGTTTCAAAGCTATTAAGTAAACATAGGTAAATGTTAACTTAAAATAGTTTGCAATCATCAAACACTTGAAAACTTTTAAAACATTTAAACATGTTTATTCCATTTTCGTGAGCCATAACCCCAAGGTCAATGTCGTCAAGAGTACAAACACCTACAAAACAATACTCCATTAGCTACGTTCTTTAACAGTTTTATCCAATCATCGGTCCTTACCTACATCAATGAGATCTAACTATGAGCCTAAAGCTCAATAAGCGGTATAAACGTAAAACATGAAATACACATATTGTAATATCTCGATAACGTTTTTCCCGTATACGTGATGTAATCAAGTGTTGGGATAAGTAGGATATTACATTGCGTATCTATACATGTCAAATTGTGACGTGTATTTATGGGAAAAATATTATGGGATGAAAATTAAGTAGGAAAATGTGAAGGAAATGCTGTTTTGGACTATTCGGACACATGCGAACAACTCGAGGACGAGAAATGTCATCCGCAAATGTGTGGGATACCGTCCCTGCACTTTGGGACGCTGCAGGACGAGGTCTTGCGTCCGGATGCTTGACTTTCGGACGCATGCGAACGAAGACGAACGAAGGCGGAGGCATGCAGACGCGAGCATTTTGAATCTGTCCAATTCCTTGACACTTTCAGATGAATGAGGATGCATGATGCGAACGCCATATCGCGTCCGAATGGTGAATTCGGACAACTCCGGATAGGGAAAGGAGACCAGAGCGTCGGCACTCGTCCGAAATAACCCAAGCTTCGAATAAATTAGGGTAAAATAATAGAACTTTTGTAGTTTTGTCAATTATTTCGCATCCAAAAGACACGGGGATGTTTTCCCCCATGCTGGACGCCTCTCCTCCCCACGCCCCAACCATGCATCTCCCTTCCTCGTAGGTGTACTACAACGCCCCGATTTTTTGTAAATCCTTTAAAACGCAAGAAATTTAAAACTTTTGTTTAGAAACCCCTTTTACAGAATATCAGAGTGCAAGCCAGGCCGTTATGAACACTTAAAACATTGTGGAAGTAAAACATTGTGGAAGCATAAATAATTTAACGAAATAAGCTAACCATTTAATTACAATTTAGGAAAACCTTTCGGAAACTTAATTTAATTACATTACAACCCAATTATCTTTTACTTCTCGTAGCTTGGCCAACCACAAGCCTTGCGCATGCAAATTCCTCGTCAACTGCTTCTTCATTTGTTCGAGGACTCCGCGCGTACGTGTACCTACATCACAAGTAAGACGTAAGCCTAAAGGCCTAGTAAGAAAATGGGTTTATGCGAAAATGAAATGCCTCTCTTTAATTCTTGGAAATGGGTCCACCCCAAGCCAATATTTTAATTACATATTTTAGGTATAGAGGGTGGAGTTTGGGGAATCCTATGGTTTCTAATTAATTATGTTAAAGAGTCTTGTAATCCCAACAAGAAAAAGATTAGTTCCTTTCCTCACTCAAAGCATATGGCCACCCCGTGGTGGTGTTCCTAATTGTTTCTATCGTTATTATGCATGAAACTATCCTAAAAGCACATACAACATACAAAAGAGTTCATATAACAACCATAACGGACATACAAATGCATGACAATAACATACATTTCAAACCAATAGTTAAATCAAAACAATACGTTAAAGAACAATATCATGCTTGAGAAGTTTACAACCTACATTTATTCACATGCTTATATTAATTAAATTGTTTACATGCTTGGTTGATTTACATGCTCAGGGTTCTAGTCTATTTAACATGCTTGAATTGACATGCTTGAAGACTAGTAATTAATCAACTTATTAAACATGCTTAGGTTCAGTTATATTGTAATACCCCAATTTTCGTAAACAGAATTAATTAAGGATAATTAGAGATTTATTTGATAAGAAAATTGATTAAGAGAAATATTTGGATAATAATCAAGGGTTTATTTAACGAGAAATTAATTGGGATATAATTGAAATATTAGAAGAAAAGAAAATTAGAATTTGGGATGAAAATAATTAAATAAAGAATTTAATTATTTAAAGGAAAGAGAAATGAAGGATTAATTAAATGGGATTAGAGAAAATTAAAATAAAAGGAAGGGATTACTTAGAATTAAAGATTTAAAAGAGAAGGAGATAGTGAACTGATTGGCAATTGTTGGTTCGGTCTGGCTGGAAAAATTGAATGACTTTTATTTTAATTAAATAAGAAAATTTGTGATTTGGGGGTGGGGGGGGGAGGAGAGAGAATTTTTCAATGGCCTTCGGCCATCCTTCACTGGTGAAAACAGAGAAACAGGGGGAGAGGGAGACCGAGAGGGAATCGCGAGAGACGGAGACGACGGACGTTGCGGCGTGCGACTTTGGGCTCATGTGCGCATAGTCCAGCGCATGGCGGCGACGAAGGGCTGCGGGAGGCGAGCTAGGGCTCGGTGTTCTGCGGCATTCAGAGTTGCAAATCGGAGGTACGAAATCGCCGGTGGAGGTAAGTCAATGCTTTATGTTTGGTGTCACCTTCTTGGCTTCCAATTTGGGTTGATTTGGCGTCGGTGGAGTGGTGTTTTGCCGTTAGCAGGGGAGACGTGATCGGTGAAGGTTGGAGGCAGGGGCTTGTCACGTGTCCGGTTCTGTGGTTTCCAAATTGAACCTGCTTATTCTTCTCCCGAAAAGATTGGGACTTCCACATGGCCATCACGTATTGGACCAATCTCCTTGAAGTGTACAATTTTCCTCTGCATCTCCTCAGCTATAAATGGATGGCAGCAGTGGGTGATGAGGAAGGTGAAATTCTGTCCTTGTGTGTGTATTTCTCTGTGAACCGTGAACAAGTATTGGAGGTGGTGTGATGGCCGAAGGATGATGATGGCTGAATGGTGGTGGTGATGAAATGTGAAGGTGCTACTCTCGGGTCTTCACGATATTCACGGGAAAAGAATAGAGTGTCAAACGCGCTATGGATGCCAGGTAAGTGATACACATGTGCTTTGGTCCTTAGGGCCCTACATCGCAAGAATAGGAGATGCATGTTTTGGTGTTTACAGTTTTAAATAGCATGTTTCGGTGTTTAGAGTTTTAAATAGCATGTTTCGATGTTTACAGTTATAAATAGCATGCTTCATTGTTTACAGTTTTTATAAGCATGATCTATGAATTGTATGTTGGTTGCGCTATTAAATTCCTCTAGTAGAAAATGTATGCATTCATGAGCATTATGCATCATAGTTTTCAAAAGATACGAAAATAGTTTCCATACATACTTTTGAAAAGAAAATAAAGTAGAAACAAAACGATTACAAAATGACAAGAAGGAAACAAAGAAGAAATGAGACGGTTGTAAAACGTAAAGAAATTAACGTAAATGGGTGTGATGAGATGTGAGGTTGGGTTAGCCGCCCCTCCTCGTCAAGTTTAGATATCTCTAACACTTTCAAGATAAAGATAAAAATAAACGGGGTTGTTTGGGGATGTGAGGTTGAGTTAGTCGCTCATCCTCGTCAAGTTTAGATATCTCCAACGTCTTTCAAGATTAAGACACAACAAACATAAACGGGGTCGTCTGGGGATGTGAGGTTGAGTTGACTACTCCTCCTCGTCAAGTTTAGACATCTCCAACACCTTTCAAGACTAAGACAACAATAAACATAAACGAGGTCGTTTGGAAATGTGAGGTTGAGTTGGCTGCTCCTCTTCATCAAGTTTAGACATTTCCAACGCCTTTCAAGATAAAGTAAAAATAAAGATAAAGATAAACGGGGTCGTCTGGGGATGTGAGGTTCGCCTCGTCAAGTTTAGACATCTCCAATGCCTTTCAAGATAAAGTACAGTAACAATTAAGTAAAGAAATGAACAGTAAAGTAAAGTCAAGATAAAGCAAAGTTAAGATCAATAAAACGGTAAAAGAAAATAAAAGAAAGAAAGAAGAGAAACAGAAACAGAAAACGAAAAGAGATTTAAAAGTTGCATGACATGTGCATCATACATTTTATTTTATATCACTTACTGAGCATTAGGCTCATTAGTTAAGTCTTGCGATGTAGGTACACGCACAGGTGAACAGACTAAGAGGCAGTCGATGAAGGATTTGCACGAGTGGATCAGGTGGCTGGCTGGGCTAAAGAGTTAAATGAAAATTATTTGTAAATTATTTAATATTCTTTAATGCTTGTTTTAATGCCGCTGCGTTTCAGAAAATGATTTTATTATTTTTGCTGCAATTGATAAATGTTTTAAGTAAATGGTTTTAATGACCGGGTTTTATAAAAGATAAATACTCTGATGTTTTTATAAAAAGAAAAGTTTTAAATTTATACGATTTTTAAAGTAAATAAAATCAGGTTGTTACATATATACTCTAATTGATTACGTGCTCAAGTCTAAATCAATTATTGGTCAATTGTTCTAATTAATTGACATGCATCAAGACAAAATCCTATACTTTAAACTTGCCCAATTAGGTAATTAACATGCCCAAGAGTTAGTTATTAATAAATCAACTAGCTAAACAAGCTCGAGTTAGTTGTTTAACGACTAGTTAATCAAATTGGTTACCTAGCATGCTCAACTTTCAATTAATTACTTTAGTTACATGCTCAAGATTATCAACAACTGAACATGCTCAAGACGATACTTACACTTAAATTACCTTTAATTTGTTGAATAGTCATTAGTTCACATGCTTTGGTTAAACAATTTGTTTACATGCCTAGATTAACTAAATTGATTAACATTTAACTAAATTGGTTAACAAGTAAACATGTTAGATAGTAAACATGCTAGATAGGAAGTAAGACAACCAAGTGGCAGAACAACACCAACAATATGAAGAAGAGAATCATAGCACTAAAGTTTACCCAAACATCAACTAAAAGTAGGTAGTAAGCATTCATCCTCTCTCATTAACCATTTATCCTCTTGAAACGTTAACATTCCTCTTTAACAAGGAAAGACATTCAAATCACATAACAAACAATAGAACAGAGCTAATCAATAACGGAAACCAAGGAGCTAACAATAATCAATAGGGTACTAACAATTTTACATTATCAATCAACACAGAATTAATGGTAGAATATCATCTAAGGACATATAGCAGTAACAAACAGCCAAAAAATCTACACTAACAATGGCCAAGGAATCAACAAAGGGATAACAATAATAACGCATCTAAGGAAATAACGAACAGCTGGAGTCAACAACCAAGAAATACTACAGGGTATCACAATCACAACATTTAATTGTCAAACCAACAACGAATATCATATAGAAAATTTTACAGAATACTAACATCTCTACTCCATCAACGAATGAAATATACACAACCAAGGAATCAACAAAGGAATAGCAGTAGAAATCATCCAAAGAAAAGCCAATACTACTAACGCACACATTACTTGCGGTGTAGGGCCTCCACATGGCCAAGACACACCCAAGTCTTACCTCAAATCTTTAATGCGAGTTAGCGATAAATCTTTATTCTTCTTCTCTTTCGATACCTTAATGATTAAAAACATTTATCATTGGCAACTTCTCATTGAATTCTATACTTTAACACTAAACAGTTCCCAATTCCAACTTATCCATCAATATTCTACTTCCAGTAACCAATCTATCAATTATAGGGCTCATCACCATGAAACAGAAACTATCACTCATCCTATATCTTTTCTTTAACATAAATCTCAAAATAATACTAAATAAACCAACAGAGCACTTCATATGCTTTAACAACATTAGTTTAACAACCTATGTTCAATAATATGCCCAAAATAATTATATGCTTCAACTAGTTTAACAGAGAAGGAATTGTTACCAAAAGGAGCTATGAAGCATAAGCTGGACCGAGAGAAAAAAGCCAAGGACAGGGAGCTAATCCTACAACTCCACACTCTGCCCCCCAGAAGAACCAAAGAGCTCTCAGCTCAAATCTCCAGCACACCCAAGAGCAGCAACTCCAGAGAGCTCCACTCGACCATTACCCCTGCTCACAGCCTCCCATCACAACTCTGCCTCTCAGCCAACCCTCTCTCGGCCTTCAACCTTTTTTCAGAGAAGAGAAGCTCTCTGCCATATAATCCTCTCATTCTCTGCCCTCGACAAACACTTCCCAATTTCCTCTAGCTTTTCATAGGCTGCCCCCCATGCCGTGTACGATTCTTGAAAGAATGATGGGGTGTCTGCATAGCAGAAAAAAATCCACTGGAACCAGTCAAGCTAGACCTGGTCAAATCAGGGACGTGGGTCACCATCCGCACAGTTCGGATTCACCCCTGCTTGACGTGAGATTGGCAATTCAGCTCCTACCAATGCCTCCAGTCAAGCCCGATCAACAGCACGTCAAGGAGGACAAAAAATTGACGAAGCTTACCTCAACTCGTAGCCAAAAAACACGACCTACGAGAGCCCCGATTTCGGGCCCTAGGCTCCCTCGAACAACGCCAGCAACCATCGTACGCCGGAGTCATCCCTTCACCGCAAAGAACTCACCCCCGTTGCCGTCATCGTCGTTGTCCTGAACTCTATTGCGAGCTCCCGACGCTCCCTTTGTCTCCCTCTCTTTTCACTGTTCTCCCTGCGTTTCACGAATGGCTGAAGGCCAATTGAAATCCCATCCCTCTTTTAAGTTTCCAGACTGCAGCTTGAACCAACCAAAGTGAACTGGTTTGACTGAACCGGTTCATTCCTTTCCCTTCCCTCATTTTAAATATTTTTAATTCTAATCTATTTTAATTCTTCCATAATTTAATCCTAATTAATTCCCACCTAATTACTGATTCCCATAATTGTTTAATGAATACGTCATTGGTAGTACCCCGACAAGTGTCCAACTTAAATAAGGTCGGGGTGTTACACGTACTTTGGTCTCCAGGTAAGGCTTATGGGATTAAGCCATTCTCCTCTGCCATTTTCTCCAGTTCAATTTCTTCTTCTTCTTCTTCTTCTTCTTGTGTGAGAGAAAAATGCCTAGTGTGAGTGAGAGTCCCCTACGAGCTTCTATGCGTTTCATCAACGTGAATCGTGAGTGAGTGAAACCTTCCCATGAGAGTCTATAAGTTGAGCATTCTGGTGATCGTTGGAGTTGCTGGAGTAACTGTCAGTGAAGCTGAAGGGTGGGATAGGAATTAGCTGTCCGTGAGTGAATTCGTCATAGAAGGTAAGGATTGGGTGTGTCTGGCCATCAAAGTTCTACCCACAAGTAGAGTGCGTGAGTTGTGTTTCTTTGTTGTTGATTGTGTAGATTATTGTTAGCTCTGTAATGTTTCCTTTAGTGTTAACTATGTTTTATTGTTAGTTCTGTGATTTATACTCTACAGAGATTCTGTGGTTCAATGCTTTAAGTCGATAGATGAATGATTTTGCTTAGATAAATGAGTTAATTATGAACAAATTAGTTGAGAGATATGCCTTCGAAAGTTAAGTATGAACAAACGAGTTAAGAGCTATACCTCCAAGGATGACCCTATTCTTTATAGTTTTTCTTGCTGTAATATGTTGATGTACTTAGTTTAATTATCCTCCTTTTAATTATAAACTATCATTTCCTTCAATGCACACCTATATTGTTTTGCCATATATCGTTGAGCCCATTTAATTGCTAATTAACTAGGATCCTAAGCAAGTTACTCAAACCCTGAGCATGTTAATTAACTAGAGTAATTAACTAAAATCACACTTAACTAACTAGAATATCATTGAGCATGTTTAAGTAATTAATTAGAGTAGTAAATGCATGATTAATCATCTAGGCTAATAGTTGTGATTCTTTCTAGAACATGTTAATTAACTAGGATAGCTAACTAGAATACAAGCATAACTAATCAACTAGAATAATAATTGTATGCTTAAGTTGATTAGGAAAGCATGTTTAATCAACTAGAATAGCATTTGTAACTATTAAGCATGTTTCCATGAATTACTTGCTCAGCAAGTTTCCATGAGTTGTTTATTTAGCATGTTTCCGTTAGCTAAATATTAAGCATTCTTTCATAAGCCATTTTGTTAAGCATGTTTTCGTTGGATAATAATTATACTTGTCTGTGTCATTGTATCAAGGTAAGCATGTTTAGTTCGTTCTAATAACCGTTGCTTCTTTACTGTTGTGTTCGGTACCATTGGTTGTTCTACTTTGTTGTTATTTTGTTCCCTATATGTGTTTTAGTTTCCGTCACTCCCTTTTATGCCCTGTACAATTATAGTTAGTTGTTTTGAATTACTGTTATTCGTTTATATGCGTAATTCAATTACGGTTATTTACTTTCATTCAATGCGCTATTCAATTAATGTTATGTTTATGTTTTAATGTATCATCATGCATCATGCTAATATAAATCAATAGGGAGTGCCACTTTGGGGTAGTACTCACACAAGCATTAAGTGAGGGAAAAATGTTAAGAAAATGAAGAAAAAGAAGAAAAGGGAGTTGGGGGATGGAAGGGTAAGTACGGATTAGCCAGGTAGACAGGATTTATAAGAACGTTACCTTTCCCTTGTCGGGACTGCGAGACTGTCTACTCTAGGTGGTTGAAGCCAACAAAGACTACCATTCCGCCACAGATTCCTCCAATCTCTAGCTTGATGTACGAGTATAGAAAACAACCAATGAAAGTAATAAAAAGATTAGTTTGGGTGGTTCCATTCCAAAAGAACTAAAGAGAGGCATAGCATATTGCATAAACTCTTTTCCTTATTGGGCCATTAGGCTCACATTTTACTTGTGGTGTAGGTACAAACGATGAACAGATCCCGAAGTGAGGATGAAGGGTTTGCACGTGTGAGATTTGTGGCTAGCCAAACTAAAGAGAATGAAAGAGAAAAAGGTTGTAAATGAATTGTATTTAATTGTTTAGTATTCCTTTAGTATTTTTACGCTTCTGCTATGTTTTTATAAAAGATTTTATAATACGCTTCTGCTATGTTTTAATAAATTCTTATATTACGATTTTCATAACGAGTATAACGAAAAGAGTTTTAACGATCCGGCTTTCAAAGGGCACTTTGATAATCTTTCAATAAAAAGGTTTTAATAAAGGTTTTAGTCATTGTTTAAAAGTTTTAAATTTTAACTCATTTCTAAGAGGAAATAAAAAGTCGGATCGTTACACATATAACTTTTGAAACATCGTATACAGTTTTCTTGTAATACCCTGAAATTATTTTCCGTTTAGTTGATGTAATTAATTATGGATATATATATATATATATCATATTGTGTGAAGACACGCGTTAATTTATGGCATAAATATATGGGGAAGATATTGGGAAATAATTGCAGTATGAAAAACTTAATGAAAAATGTATAATTGGAGAATTCGGAAGCATGTGGACGACATGGGGATGGGATGTAATGACTCGGATTTTTTTTTTTCTCTTTTCATTTTATTTTATTTAAAACACGGTAAAATTTCAAATTTTGAATACGACAAACCTTTACTGAAAGTCTCTTTAAATTTAAAATCAGAGTGCCCCTTTTTAAATCTCAGTCGCTACTACACTTTTAAAGCCTTGGTTTACTTGGAAATTTTAATAAAAACAAGATTAAATAGTGGAAATAAATTTGAAAACCATTTAATTAAAGCATTTTTTAAACGGAAAGTCTAAATCAAACATGCTAAAAGTTCAGGGTTAAAACCCCCACATATCCAAAGTACACGAGTTAGGGCCATAGTTATATTTTTACAAAACATGTTTACTATTTAACCCTTACAAAATATGTTCTTCTTCTTTCTCTTAGCCATCAGTCTAATCTAGTCTTGTCTCTTCTAGATATTCCTTAGGCTCCATAGGAAAAGCCTCCTCCTCTACGCCGGGTATTACCATTTCATTACCTACACCACAAGTAAAGACGTGAGCCAATGGCCCAGTAAGAAAAATGGGGGGAATGCTTATGCTTATGCCTCTCTTTAGTTTCCCTTTGGGATGGGGGCCACCCAACCCAAGATGTTCTTTATTTTCTTTCATTCTTTCTTTACTCGTACTTCGAGCTAGAATTGAGAGGTTTTTCTCGTGCAATGACATAGTGATCGAACCTAATCTTTTTCTTGTAAACTAGAACTCCCGTACCCTATAAGGGAGGGGCTCCACCTAGTTTACAGACTAGACCCACTATCCATCCACCCCCAATTCCCTTTTCTATTTCTCTTAGCATTTTCTTAGTGTTTTTCCTTTCCCAATGCATGTGAGTACCACCCCAAGGTGGCACTCCCTAATTGTTTCTATTAGAATGATGCATGAGGACACTTCAACAAAGCATATACAGAAAGTAACAATGAAGCATATACAAAAAATAAAAAATAAGCATATACGGAAAGTAAACAACAATAATATATAGAAGTGACAACTCGAAGATTAAAGGGGTGTAATTTAAAGTTGCACAGAAAGAGCGAGAGTACATCAAGAATGATGGATGGTTACAAAAGAATATATCTACACATAGACGGCAACAAGGCATGTTAATACATAAGGAAATAATTACATCCTTCATGCTTGAGTCTAAGCAAGTAACAACTAATTGTTATGCGCTACCAATGCCTTAACAAATTTTGTTAACTAACATGCCCGAATCTAACACATTAGCAAATGAATGTACTTATGAATTTAAACAAATGACAACATGCTCGAAGGATTTTACCGCAATTGGAACTACAAGGTTATGCAACGAGAGATTAGCATGCTTTACACAAGAAGCGCTAAAACGAGTAATAAGCAAGTAATAGGCATGTTGAGCAAGTAAATAGATGATTTAAAAATCTAACGTGCTGAAACGTGGATTGAGCAAGTAATAGGCATGTTGAACAAGTAAATAGATGGTTTAAAAATTTAACATGCTCAAACGTGGATTGAGCAAGTAATAGACAAGTTGAACAAGTAAACAGATGGTTTAACCAAAAACATAAATATATAACTAGAGTCATTTGTTTCTACATTCTCATTCATACTTCCTTACACTAACTTGTCATCAAACCATACTCTCAATAACCAGAACATAACAGTGGCAGCAAAATACCTAGAAGATAATGGCGAAGTAAAGATAGTAAGAGTAACTACAACATAATGTCAAAATGAACTTAACCGCAAATTATATAGAAAGCTAGAGATAAAATAAAGGCAGTAAGAAATTTGCAGGAAGCAACAACAAGACATTATCCAGGAGCTCTACGAATTTTAAACCTACACTTATCGTAAACAGTGCACTCATCCAAGCATCCAACCAAGTAGCTTAACAACTAGTAAAAGTAACTAAACATTGAAAGGTAACAAGAACACATGAAAATATACAGCAGAATCAGGCAGAAATGGAATAGCAGAGCCAACGTCAAACAACTCACAGAAGTTAAGAATCTTAATCACAGTCAACACACATATACATTATACTTGTGGTTAGGGCCTCCACTGGCCAAGACTAACCCATATTCCTTACCTAAAGGTTGAAGTCAATAAGTAGGGGCAGTAATATACTCTGACTTCCTAGCAACAAAATCTCCTACCAGAAGAGCCGACGAAGAAGAGAAGGAACGCAGGGGAGCAAGGTAAACCCTTCTTGTAATGTCCCCAGTGCTCCTAGTACAATATTGTCCTCTTTGGGCGGAAGCTCGCACGGGTTTGTTCTTGGGGTTTACCCAAAATGCGTTGTACTAGGTAGGGAGGCGATTCATGCTTATAAACCATGCATTTTCTACTCTTCCAAGCGATGTGGGATTGTGCCCCTCTAATATGGGTCGGACCCACACCTGGGCCTTTCCTGACCTTTACAGGGCAAGATGCCACAATCTCCCCCCCCTTAGGAACCCGACGTCCTTGTCGGCCACACTTCCAGTTGAGATTTCGCTCTAATACCATTTGTAACATCGCTGATGCTCCTAGTACAATATTGTCTGCTTTGGGCCTAAGCCCACACAGGTTTGTTCTTGGGGTTTGCCCAAAACGCGTTGTACTAGGTAGGGAGGGGATCCATGCTTATAAACCATGCATTTTCTACTCTTCCAAACGATGTGGGATTGTGCCCCCATGATATGGGCCAGACCCACACCTGGGCCTTTCCTAACCTTCACAGGGCGGGATGCCACAATTGTAATGCCCCAAATTCCCCAATTTGTAAACCCTAAAATTTTCTTCCCTAAATTGATTTACAAAATTAGGTTCAATTTGATCTTTATAAATCCTAAATTATAAAACTTAGTCAATCTTTGAAAATAGCAAAACCAATATTTAAGATGGAAGCATTTAAAAATAGTTATATTTATTAGCAAAATAGTTTGAGTCTATTTATTAGGGTTTGTCCTAATTAATTCTATCTCATTAATAAATTTATAAAACAACAATAAATAAAAGACATTTATTTGAAACTTAATTATGACAAAAATTTATTTAATATTCAAACACAACGAAAATTATTCAAACAACTTTAGAAAATTTAAATACTAAATAGAGTTTAACTTAAACCAGTAAAACAATAATAAAAAATTATTCTTCTTGACTTAAATTAGTAAAACAACAATAAAAATTATTCTTCTGACCGATCATTGAAATTCTCAATATCTCCCTCTGTATGCTCTTCTACCTCGAGAAAATCCTCGATCAGCCCAAAATTATCATCTATTAAAAATTCACCTACATCACAAAGGTAAATAGTGAGATAAATTCAGTAAAGAAAAATATATTTATGCATAATTAATTTAATCTCATGCATTACCGAGTTTCCATGCTTAAGTTACATACTGGTTGGAATTTTTCCAGCCCTACCAAGTTTCAAGCTTTCATTAGCTATCACAAGGTTTCATGCATTCAGGTTTTCATTAGCCATCTCAAAGTTTACTACCAAGTTTCATGCTTTCATTAGCTATCGTAAAATTTCATGTGTTCAAGCTTTCATTAGCCATCTCAGAGTTTTTCTGTCAATTCCATCAGATTCACACACATACAGGATGACCTAACAATTTTTATCTTTATTTATTATAGGTCAATAACTAATTATGCTTTCACAGTTCAAAATATCATGAGCAAAATAATATAATAAAGTTGCAGAAGAATTTAAATAAAAGTCTACTTTGTGATGTAGGGCCAATGGCCAAAACGTTGAAAACCATATCTTTACTTACCTGGATTCCGAGAGAGTAAATGATTTGGGGATTCCTGAGTCTTCAAATAATCTAGTCTACCAAAAGAATTTACCGATTAATTTCTTTATAAAATAATAATAATAATTGAAAGGAATTTTGGTAGGATTTCGTTACTAATAAAAATCTTAGATGGATCGGAGTTGAATTGGGGTCGGGTTGGTTTGATTTGGGTTGGACCAGTTCGGTTCGGTTTGCTGGCTGGGTTTGGTCTGGTTCGTTGAGCTGGGTTCAGTCCAGTTCGTTGGGCTGGGTTCGGTCTGGTTTACTTAAACTGGACCGGTTCGGGTTGGCTCCTTCAAATGGGCGGTCTCCTTCTTCTTCTTCTTCGTCATTCGACCGAGAGCTCAGCTGGGGGTTATTTCACCGATTCACCGATAGAGAGCTCCTTTCTCTATTTCGCGATGAGAGAGCTCCTCTCTCTCGTCAATCATCGTTGGTCATTGTGGTGGAAGGAGTTTCATCGCGATGGAGAGCTCGGCTAGAGGAGATTTCGTTTAGGGAAGGATTTTCGTTGTGACAGAGGTAAGGTTCTAAGGACTCTGGAGAGCTTTTCGAGTTTTGGTGTGAGTTTTCTTCACCGGTGAGACCCTCTATTTATAGGAGAGGTTTCACCATTCCTTCCTTACAAGGAATGCATGGAATCTGCCATTCCATTGGGTCCAGATTCAATGGCGGGGAAGGAAACATTTCTGGTTTCCTAGTAACGCTCCATCCCGCGTAGCCAAATTTGGAAACCAAATTAAGTCTAGGGTTTCGATTGAGCTAGATTAGGGAAGAATTTATTAGGATTGGGTTTGTCTTTGGAAATCTCTTGGTAATTAACAACTTCGCATAGCAAGATTGGAAATTAATTCAAATTAGGGTTTCTGATTTGGGGTGGAATTAAGATTGCTTCTTCAAATTAGGGTTTTTGGAACAATTGCTGTAAATTTGGGAATTTGTAATTGGGATGTTACACTTCTGGAAGGATTGCACTGAGGATTAAAAGAGGAGAGTCCTACTAGGAAATCATTATGCAGGAGGGGAGGAAGAATGATGTTTGGACTACCCGTAGCTAGAGGTGGCGATTTCGTTGTTTGGGTGTGTTTTACCCCGCTGGAGATCGAGTAGTTATTGACTACACGACAAGCGATCGGTTTTTAAATCCCTAAATTTACATAGATCTGTGATTTTTCGGATGACTACGGACGCCTTGATCTCGTCCATAGTCATCCGCATGTGTAAAATTACCAGGCCAAAATGTGGTCGCGGACGGGAATTAGCGTCCCCACTTTTGTCCGTACCGTTCACAACTGACTTTCAGATGCCGTTAGGTGTCCACATTTTATCGTGCGAATCTGTCTATAAATTGGATAGATTGAAATCAGACGATGCCTCAACTTGTCCGCGCCCATCCGCAAGCATCTGAAGGTTCCCAGACTTGGACAGAGTCAAATCGGATAAGACTAAACTCGTCCGTGTGTCGTCCGAACTCATCCGAAAGTTCGAGACACAGTGAGATCAGGATGCGAATCTACGTCCCGAGTTGTCCCGAGTCCTAGGGCTGGCATTCAATATGTTTGCGGACGACACATCTCGTCCGTAATGTCGTCCACAGGTGTCCGAAAACGCCCAGACTAGACTTTATTCCCATTTTTGAAATTAACTTTCCATCCCACACATTTCCCATGGATGCATGCCATGAATAAAGATATGCGGCGAATTATATAATATCATTTCCAAGTTCGATTATATCGCGTACATAGGAAAATTAATTCTGAGGTATTACATGGGAAGTCGCATCCAACAATTTGTTGCGCGTCATCTCCGAAGTTTGGGATGATACAAGATGAGGTTCCGTATCCAAATTCGTCATTCGGAGGATTGAGGACGAAGCCGGATGAACGCGGATGTTGAGTGTTTGAATTTGTACCATTTTTGGACAGGTACGGACGATTACGGACGATTGTAAACATAGAGAATTTGAATCTATACAATGTTTGGACCGTTTTGGACGCATGTGGACGAATGGTTAGGATGCCTTTCTTTGTTTGAAGACGCTATTCGGATGAACGTGGATGAATGGTCAGGAAGCCTTTCCTCGTCCGAACACGCTATTCAGACGAATGTTGACGAATGATCAAGATGCCTTTCATCGTCCGAACATGTTATTTGGACAAATGCGGATGAGGCGTGGACGCTTTCCCTTGTCCAAAAGGTCAAAATAAACCGAGAAATCTAAAATTTTCCAGACACTTTCTCTCTCATTTTCGTTTCTCCCGTGATTTCTCTCTCTCATTCAGCACATCCCTTCTCCCTCTAAAGGATTGGAAGCTTTCCACATGGCTCCCTTGTAGTGGACCTCCCTCCCTTGGTGTGGGTGATCGTCACTTCCTCCTGTAGGTTTTTCCTTTGCCTCTCTCTCTCTCCCTCTGCTTATAAGACGTGAAAATTTTAATAGAAAACATTCACCATCAAAAGCTGCATCTATCCCGTTTCGCACGCTTATAATTAGCAGATTTATCTTCATTGTCAAATGCCCGCTTCGTTCCTTTTTCAATTATCTACTCATCCACTGGTGATTGAGTTTGATTATTCTTCTTCAGCTTTTGATCTATTTCTCTCTATTTAATAACTTGTATCTCAGCCTAATTGATTTCCAAAGCCTTTGTTACAATTTTAGAATATGGCGCATCCTCAGTACCATATATATTAATTCCTCGATATATCTCAGCCTTTAGTCCTTGAACGAACTAGTAAATCTTAAGATTGTTGGTTGCCACTAAATGATTTAGAATTCGAGAAAGAGCCTCGAACTTCCATATGCACTCAGCAACTGATGTAGTTTGGCGGAGACTCACAAACTCTACCAACTTCTGAGTCCTGACCATTCAGTTGAAATACTTATCGAAGAAAATCTCTTTAAATTGTGTCTAATTCATTTCTCTTACATCTTGAGCTGTCTTAATAGTGTCCCACCAATAACGCACACCGTGAATCAGGTAGGCAGCGCATGGTCCATTATTTTCTAGATTAATGGGTACATCATTTCCCCGACTAGCAGGTTCACCCCTTCCAACATTATTGTTACGGGCACGACCCCTTCTTCCCTTACCATTATATTCACCGGGAATTTAATTATAAGAATTAAAACACTATTCTTAACAAAGTACTGTACTAAATACTTACAGTTGATGAAGCATGTTGAGTTTTTCACTGTTGGTAGTCTATATAAACGATTTTAACCCGGTTATGCTCTGATACCGTTTGTAACATGCCATAACTTTTTCCATATAAAATTTTCTTTTCTTTAAAACACTTATGTGATGGAAAACCAGAATAACAAACAGTGGAAGTCTTAACCATATAAATCTCAGAGTAAACATACAGCGGAAGTCTTTTACATTTAAATACCATAATCCAATTATCTCTCACTTCTCATAGCTTGGCTAACCATAAGCTTTGCACGTGCAAATCCTTCATCAACCACTTCTTCATTGCTCGAAGACTCCGCGCGTACGTGTACCTACACCACAAGTAAGACGTGAGCTTAAAGGTCGAGTAAGAAAATGGGTTTATGAGAGATGATATGCCCCTCTTTAATTCTTTGAAATGGGTCCATCCCAAACCAATATTTTAATTACGTATTTTAGGTATAGCTCGTACATAGAGCGTGGAGTTTGGGGAAATCCTACAGTTTCTAAGTACTTATATTAATTGGTCTTATGATCTCGATATGGGAAAGATTAGTTCATTCCTCACTCAAGGTGCGTGGCCACCCCGTAGTGGTTTTCCTAATTGTTTCTATCGTTATGATGCCTAAACTACCCTAAAAGTACATACAAGAAATTAACCAAGGGCGCATACAAAAGTTCATATAGCAACCATAACGGACATAAACATGCACGACGATAACAGGCATTTCAAATGATTAAATCAACAATACATTAAAGAACGATAACATGCTTAAGGAGTTTATAACCTAAATGTATTCACATGCTTATTTTAATTGACTTGTTTAGGTTAACTAAACCGATTAGTTATTGCACTCGACTGGTTAACAAACAATTGAATTGACATGCTCATTTGATCAACATGCTTAAATTACTATTACAATAACTATAAAAAACTAACAATTAAACGGAGGTAACTCCAAATGAAATATCACAGCAAGTACCATTAAACTATCCCTAAGCATTTTCATTCCTATAATGGCAATAAATAATTACAAGAAACATAAGGAAACCAACAGCAGCAGGATCAACCAAGGATGACAAATAATAGTAGCAACAATGAGGAAATAGAATGAACCATCAACGAACTCACACTTGTAGGACAATCACACTACAATGAGGAAACTTGGAGAACTATTGTACACAACATTCCGGCCTAAAAAACATGCGGAGAACTAACACACAAAGTATCTAAACATACGATAACCAATCATAGAAAATATCGTAGAGCAACACATTTTGCATTCTACACTACCAGTAAAAAATAGTGAGCATTCCAAGGAATTATCAACAATACAGAGAAAACTAACAACAACAATCAACCACTAAAGACTCACTCATGAACACACAAGCGGTGTAGAGCCTCCACATGGCCAAGAGACACCCAAGTTCTTACCTCACACTCCCACAAACTTCTCTCGACCTCCAGAAGAACCAGAGAGCTCTTAGCTCAGACCTCCAGCACACTCGAGAGTTTCCTCTACCTGCCTGCTAGCCGTTTCGCTACTACCATCACTCCAGCTCTCTTCCACACGAGAGGATTTCCATCTCCAGGAGACACTCCTCAAATCCACCCTCCTCCTATCCCTTTTATCTTGCACCTAGCAGACAAACACTCTATAGCCCTTCAGCATGCCCGACAATCACAACCTAGCATACAGAGTGTTCCCCATTCATCCACACTGACAATTTCCAGCGCAACAGGACCAGCCATTGGTGAACCGGTTCGAACCCAACAGCAAGCTTGACCAAGGCCTTCGACCATTCTAACTTGAACCACCATTCCCCCCTCCCCTGCCGCCTCATGCGAATTTGTCAGCCGACGTCCCTGCCATAGCCAACCATCAACGCCGGCCAACTGAATGCGAAGGAGAAGGAAAAAGTCAACTTACCTCGACTACGCCTCGCCTGAAGCCCGAATTCGTCGCTGGCAGAAATCGATCCTGAGCCCCAAATTCGCGAGCCCTAGCCGCGAACCGCTGCGACTCACCACTCTACCTCGACTAGACGTTGCGCACGCCAGACCTGTCGCCTTGCTCGCCATAGCCGTTTGTCGTCACGGACCCCGTCTCCCTCTTGCTTGTTCTCTATCGCCTCTGCTCCCTCTCTCCCTTTCGTCCTCTGGCTGCAAATTGCGAATGGCCCAAGGCCATTCTTTCCCATTTAACCAGTCCACTTAGTGAACCGGTTCAAATGGTGTGAACCAGTTTTGTTGATCCGGTTCATGCCTCCAATATTTTTCTTTAACCCAATCCTAATTAATCCTCTTTTCTAAACCGAACGGGTTCTCTCCCCATCCTTCATTCAATAAATTAATCCCAAACAATATAATTTAAATTCATTAAATTACTATTTATTTTAATTACAACAAATTCCTTTTAATCTAAATAAATGGAATTCTTACGAATACATCCTTCGTAATACTCCGATAAAAATAATTATCAATCTTAAAAAAAGTCGGGGTATTACATATGTAACACCCCGACTTTTTTTCTTAAATTGGATAATTATCGGGGTATTACTAAGGACGCAACCGTTAGGTTATAATTTAAGAGAATTCATTAAAAAATTTAATTGATAGAAATCAAATTAGGAAATAGAATTAAGAAATTTAAATTGGACCTCTAATAATTTTTAAACAATATTTGGAATAATTTGGAAATTAGAAATTGGGTCGGTTAATATTCGATACAAATATTTAACGCTTAAATATATTTTAATATTAATTAATTAGGATTAAAATGGAGAAATTAAAAGAGAAATTAAGGGAAGAGGGGAAGGAGAGCTGAACCGGCTCAGCAAAGAGCTGGTTCAGCAAACCTTATAGAGGTCCGGTTCAGGTCATCAATTAAAGGGATTTAGGTTTTTGTTTCTGGCTTTCAGCCAGTTTCTTCAGAAGAAAGGCAAGAGACGAGGGAGATGGAGGCCGTGAGAGATGAATCAAGAGAGAGAGAGAGATCGGCAGGGAGAGGGAGACGCGATCAACAGACGACGCGTGAGGAGAGAGCGCAAGTTCCGACAGCGACGCAGTCTGTAAGCTCGGCTCGGATTCGTTCAGGTCAGGCAAGCGGCGGCGAGCAGCGATTGGAGAGTCGAGCTTTGTGGTTTTGGTCCAACGCGAGGCTCAGGTCGTTGGATTTGGAGTCGACTGTCGATGCCCTGTCGATTCCGGTTGTCAGCTGCAGATTGGGTGGTTGCAGCGATTTTTCTAGCAATGCCTTGGAGCTATTGTTCCTGTCCTCTGATTTGCTCTCGGGTCTTGATGGTGAGAGCAACTTCTTTCCTCTTGTATGTTTTGTGTAAAGAGTAAATTGTTGGAAATAATTGAAATATGAGCGTGACTCTCGGTTTTGATAGTTGTTAATATTGGATTGGGAAGCTTGTTAACAATCTGTAATTTTGTCAACTGGGGATACTGGGAGGTTATTGATTGAATAATCTTGTAATTCATGGTTGTTAACAATCTGTTGTTGGAATTAATAATCTGAAACATAATATTGGACTTAAGAAAATGATAAATTGTTGTTTTGAACCACCTTGTTGGGTGATAGAATTTAATGTATGTGTGAAGTGCTCTATTATTTTATTGTTGGATTAAGGGTCGATGAACTCTCCATAATGGATAATATGTGATTTTAACAACGGATTATTCAATAATTGTGAAGGTATTGAAAAGAGAAGAAGGACAATAATTAAGTGAGAGAACCCGATAAAGTTTTGAGGTAAGGAATTGGGCGTGTTGTGGCCATGTGGAGGCCCTACACCACAAGTGCATGTGTGAGTTTAGTATTAGTGTTCTTGAAGTGTTTATTGATAGTAGTTTGATGCCATGTAGATGTTGATAATTTTAGATTTCCCTACTGTGTTATGATTCTCTGTAAATTTCTTGTATTTGTTATTTCTTTTGTTGGATTGCCTTAATGTTAGCTGTGTTAAATTATTTTATACTATGTGAAATGCTTAAGGTTCAAGAATGACTAAATGAAAAAGGATAAATGGCCATGTGAAGCATGAAAATGAGCTAAGCGTTCTATGATAGTCTTCGGTGGAAACATTTGTATGATTGTTGTTCTTGTTTGTTTGTTATTCTCTTTAATGATAGTGTAGAAATTGTTTGTTAAATCTATGATATTCCCCTTTGTTAGTTTAGTTTTGTTTTATAAGATGCAAATGCCTAAGTAACCGAAGAAATGATAGTATGAAAGTGGAACAAGTAAAGGACAAGCTAATATGTAAAGTCCGAAAATGAGATAAAAGATGAATGAATATTTACTTGCTGTGTGGTTACTGTTTATTTACCTTCCTGACATTGTTTTGTCATTAGTTGTGTTTAAGTTTGATATCTTTGTGAAATTAACGCAAGCATAAAGCAAGCATGAAATTCATATAATAAATCAATTAGTATGTCCATTTACTTAAGCATGTATAATTATCATGTTAACTAGCAACATCAACTCTTGAGCATGTCGAATCAATTAGAAATGCATTTTAGCTAAATATGAGCAATAATCAACAAGTTAGCAAATTTAATTAACAAGATCAAGCATGTTAGTAATGGTAGCTAAATTAATCATACCTTACTTGGGCATGTAATTGGTTTGAATAAAATGAGTATGTTTTAACAAATAAAGTAACTTAGAGTAATTAATTAAACAACCGAGCATGAAATCTGAATATGTAATTAGAACATGGAACATGTAATCAATTAGGATTAGCATGATAAATAACTAAAACTGTATTTCCTTGTTGAGTTGATTTCCCTTGCCGTAGATTTTGTTGCTTTGTATTATTTCTGTACTATTAACTGTTTCTTTACTGTCATGTTTTAATTAATTTACTGAGGGGATAATCTAATGTCAATGTTAGAATGTAAAGAGGATGAACTAAGTAAGAACGAATTAAGAGCTTCATTGATTATGTAATTAGTGTTTTACGTTATCCTTGTTATTATCTACTTGGTATTGCTTCCAATCTCGATTTCGGTTACATGTCCTTAGCATGATATTTTCTGTTGACAAAGTATGGTAAATTACTTGGATAACTGATTAGAATAAGTACCTAGAATAATAAGTATAGGAAACATGTAAACGGACTAGGAAGTTGACTAGATAATTGACATGTTAATTACTATATTCAATATTGCAAATGTTCCCTATTGTGCATTGTTCAATTGTTGGTTATCTTTATTGCTATGTGCTTTCAATTCCATTATCCTTTTTCATATGTGCTTTAAATTCAGTTATTTTTATTTAATATGCACTTCAATTTCTATGAACGTTATGTTATGTCATCTTGTATCACAATAGGAAAAAATGTATGGTCATGCATCATGTTAATAGAAACCTGTAGGGAGTGCCACTTTGGGGTGGTACTCATACATCCATGAGTGAGGAAAAATGGAATGAATGATACTATGAATGATGATGAATGATGCAATGGCGGGTTGAAGGGCAGATGGGTAGTCCAGATCTAGCCCACATAGAGTTAGATGCCGATCAGACTATTCCATTTCACATGTGTTCCTTCAACTTCCAGCTTGATGTACGAGTTATGAATGAACGAATGAATGAATGTAATGCAAGTTTGGTTTGGGAGGACCCAATCCAAGTAAACTAAAGAGAGGCATGTCATATGCATATTCCCTTTCCTTATTAAGTCTTTTTAGACTTACAGTTACTTGTGGTGTAGGTATACGTGAATGACGAGAAGAACGATGAACAAAACACAAAGCAATTGATGAAAGATTTGCACGTGAAGGAACTTGTGATTGGCAAGGCTAAGTGAGTAAGAAATAAAACAGTTTGTAATTAAATTATATTTAATTTTGTAGTAGTAAAGCAAAACAAAAGATTTTTTTTGTAAACGATTTACGCTTCCGCTATGTTTTAACGAAGGAAATGGTTTCTAACGGCCCGACTTGCACTCTGATTATGAAGAATTTTAATTATCTCACAAAAAAAAATATTTTTAAATTTCGTGTATTTTTAAATGTATAAAAAATCTGGGTCGTTACAACATACCTCCCCATTTATATAAATTTCGTCCCCGAAATTTTCCCTACGTAATAATCTTCTTACCCTTAACAACTGCTAAACTACCCATCCAATCCCTTTGTTAGCTACCCGATTTAGTGTTCTAGTCGACTCTAGGCTTCAATTTTTTAGAATACTAACCCCTCTCAGACTGATCTTCTAGAATACTAACCCCTCTCGGACTGATGGTTGCCTAGGTATAGCTAATGGATCGGCTTGACTACGTCCACACGCATCTCTTTGCACCAAAGTCGATCCAACTATCAAACTCACTCTTCCACACTTCTGCTGCACTACTCTGATACACCTATTAACCCATTGACCTCCTAGGTTTCTAACTCGTTGGTACTTCCCAGTTTGTGTGTGTATACTAGTTTCCGTTCCTGTTTCCGTTACCGTTTCCGTTTCCATTACCGTTTCTGTATCCATCCCCATAAGTTTATTTCTAGAAACTTTGTTTCCATTTTTGTTTCCGTTCCCACTTCCATTTCTGTTCCCATCTCTGTCCCCATTTCCATTTCAGGTTATGTTTCCGTTTCTGTTTCTACCTTGGTATTTGTGTCGATATCCATGATCGTACGCGTTTCCGTATCCATTTCCGTTTTCGTTTTCGTTTCAGTTTTTGAAATCGTATCCATTTCCTTATCCATTTTTGGAAACTTCGTTTCTGTTTCCGTCTCTGTTTCCATTTATGTTCCCATTCTCATTTTGGTTTTTGTGCTCATACCATTTCTGTATCCGTTTCTATTTTTCGAGGTTTTGTTTCTGTTCCCGTTTCCAGTTCAGCTTATGTGCTCGTTTGTTGAAAAGTTCGAATGATTCCCTAGACTACAACACTTAATCCCATTGGCCCTTACTATCACGTCTACCCTTTATCTAGCCATTGTATCCAGTTTTACTCTCGTCTTTTCTTACACTTTTATCTTTTACGCTTTAATTTGTCGTTATATCATTCATGACCTCCAGTATAGCAGCAATGACATAATCTGAAAAACTGCTTATCATTGGCCGTTTGTTCTGGCATAATCCAGGAACTGTCCCGACATAATTCAGAGACATTGCAACCTAGACGAGCAGCAATGAGATAATCCGAAAGCTTGCTAGCAACGATGGCATAATCCAAAAGTTTGCTAGTGACCGTGTCCACGAAGGACTTAACGGCCTAACATCATATCATTGCCATTTTCTTAATTCACTTTTTACTTCTTTAGTTCGCTTTTTATCATTTATCAATTCATTGTCTTCACTCTCGTTGTTTGTGATGCATTCGTCGTTTGTGCCCAGCTTGTGCATACTCAACTAAGTGTCCTCATTTAACTACCTAACTTCGTTTAACTAGATCCTTCCACTTATTACCTCGTTCTTATTTCTAAAAATTTGGGCAGGGTCTCCCTTGTTTTTAGACTTCCCCAAAGCTAAACATCCTGCATAAAAACATCTTAAACAGTTCCAGTATTCTTTACCCTTACCATCATCCTCCTTAACTCTAATGCCATTATCAAAAATAAATATGTGCAACTAAGGAAAGAAAATAAAGCAATTAAATTAAAGTACAAGCGATTTAATTGAAATACTTACAGTTGATGAGGTATTTCCACGTCGAGGCTTGTGCTGGCAGGCAGACTATAGAATTAGTTTGAATTTTACAAAAATTATTTTAGAACAAGCGAGAGACTTGGTTTTAAAAAACGATCATCAGAACAGTATACAAAATCATTTTTAAAACATTTGCTCTAATACCAATTGTAACGACCTAGATTTTCATAAATTATTTGAAATGTGAGAAATTTAAAGCTTTTGTTTAAAACCCTTTTTAAAGAAATCAGAGTGCAAGCCGGGCCATTAGGAACACCTTAAAACATTTCGGAATTAAATCATTGCGGAATAAATATTTTAACGGAAATAAACTAAACATTTAATTACAATTTAAGAAAAAAAACTTAATTTAATTATATCTCAATTATCTCTCACTTCTCATAGCCTGGCCAACCACAAACTTTGCGTGTGCAAATCCTTCATCAACTGCGTACGTGTACCTACACTACAAGTGAGACGTGAGCCTAAAGGCCCAATAAGAAAATGGGTTTATGCGATATGATATGCCTCTCTTTAATTCTTTGGAATGGGTCCGTCCCAAACCAATCTTTTAATTACGTATTTTAGATATAGCTCGTACATAGAGCGTCAAGTTTGGGGAAATCCTACAATTTCTAATCAATTATATTAATTGGTTTTGTGATCCCGATATGGGAAAGATTAGTTCATTCCTCACTCAAGGTGCGTGGCCACCCCGTAGTGGTTTTCCTAATTGTTTCTATCGTTATGATGCCTAAACTACCCTAAAAGTACATACAAGAAATTAACCAAGGGCATATAGAAAAGTTCATATAGCAACCATAACGGACATAAACATGCACGACGATAACAGACATTTCAAATGATTAAATCAACAATACATTAAAGAACGATAACATGCTTAAGGAGTTTATAACCTAAATGTATTCACATGCTTATTTTAATTGACTTGTTTAGGTTAACTAAACCGATTAGTTATTGCACTTGACTGGTTAACAAACAATTGAATTGACATGCTCATTTGATCAACATGCTTAAATTACTATTTACTCTAGTTGTATTAGTTAGAAAACATTTTTAGTTAATTTCAGAGCATTAACACTTAAGCAGAAATCCACAGAACATACGATAACTACACAAACTAACAATTAAACGGAGGTAACTCTAAATGAAATATCACAGCAAGTACCATTAAACTATTCCTAAGCATTTTCATTCCTATAATGGCAATAAATTACTACAGGAAACATAAGGAAACCAACAGCAGCAGGATCAACCAAGGATGACAAATAACAGTAGCAACAATGAGGAAATAGAATGAACTATCAATGAACTCACACTTGCAGGACAATCACACTACAGCGAGGAAACTTGGAAAACTGTTGTACACAACATTCCGGCCTAGAAAACATGTAGAGAACTAACACACAAAGTATCTAAACATACAATAACCAATCATAGAAAATATCGCAGAGCAACACATCATGCATTCTACACTACCACCAAGAAACAATGAGCATTCCAGGGAATTATCAACAATGCAGAGAAACTAACAATGGCAATCAACCACCAAAGACTCACTCACGCACACACTTGTGGTGTAGAGCCTTCACATGGCCAAGATACACCCAAGTTCTTACCTCACACTCCCACAAACTTCTCTCAGCCTGCAGAAGAACCAGATAGCTCTCAACTCAAACCTCCAGCACACTCGAGAGTTCCCTCTGCCTGCCAGTCGTTCCCCTTCTGCCATCACTCCAGCTCTCTTCCACCCAAGAGGATTTCCATCTCCAGGAGACACTCCTCAAATCCACCCTCCTCTTGTCCCTTTAATCCTGTACCCAGGAGACAAACACTCTGTAGCCCTTCAGCACCCCTAACCATCACTACCCAGCATACAGAGTGTTCCCCACTCGTCCACACTGATAATTTCCAGCGCAGCAGGACCAGCCACTGGTGAGCCGGTTTGAACCCAACAGCAAGCTCGACCAAGGCCTTCGGCCGGTCCAGCTTGAACCACCATTCCCCCCTCCCCTGCCGCCTCATTCGAATTTGCCAGCCGATGTCTCTACCATAGCCAACCATCAACGCTAGTCAACCGAACGCGAAGGAGAAGGAAAAAATTGACTTACCTCGACTAAGCCTCACCTGAAGCCCGAATTCGTCGCGGGCATAAATCAATCCCGAGCCCTAGCCACGAACCACCGCGACTTGCCTCTTTGCCTCACCTGGACGTTGCGCATGCCGGACTTGTCGCCTCGCTTGCCATCACCGTGTCGTCGCAGACCCCGTCTCCATCTTGCTCGTTATCTCTCGCCTCTGCTCCCTCTCTCCCTTTCGTACTCTGGCTATAGATCGTGAATGGCCAAAGGCTATTCTTTCCCATTAACCGGTTCACTTAGTGATCCGGTTCAAATGGCGTGAACCGGTTCATGCCTCCAATATTTTTCTTTAACAAAATCCTAATTAATCCCCTTTTCTGAACCGAACTGGTTCTCTCCCCAACCTTCATTCAATAAATTAATCCCAAACAATATAATTTAAATTCATTAAATTACTATTTATTTTCATTACAATAAATTTCATTTAATCTTAATAAATGAAATTCTTACGAATACATCCTTCATAATACCTCGATAAAAATAATTATCCAACTTAAAAAAAGTCGGGGTATTACATTTAAACCAATATGTAAACAATCAAAACAAGTCAAAAACAAATCAAGAGATTATTCAAACAATTAATCCAAGTCAAAACAAGAGTATATGCAAATCAATAAGCACTCTCATCAACTAATTATTCATACTCTTGATTCATAAAAGTGAAAAACACCTAAGTGTTATTGTTAGGCACCCAAATCTTTTTGGGTCCTTAAACTTGGGTTTGGTTCTTTTAGGAACCCAAACCAACTTAGAAGTTTTCCTTTTGTCATTCAATTTTAAAGGACAACTAAAAGATTTATATCTTACACAATTGCAAGTAATAGGAGCAACAAACAAATTCTTATAATTTTTCTTTCTTGCAAAGGGTTCATAGCCAATATCGCCTTTATTGAATGTGGCCATTTGCTTTCCTAAAAGTATGTTAAAAGTTTTGCTAGCATTAGTGAATTTCAAAGCAATAGAATTCAAATCATCATTTTTCAATTATAATTCACTAACATCCAACATCCAACTCTAAAGACTTAATAGTAGCATTTGAACCATCAACCATGCTTTTCAAATTAACAATTTGACTTTCAAGAGATTTAAAAAATTCATCATTCTTCTCAATCAAATTGTGATTCTCTTTATTCAATAAATTATATTTATGTTTAAGCAAATTAAGTTTATCAAACAACTCATTAAATACATCTAGCAATTCATTATCATCATCACAATTATCTAAATAGCTAGAGGGGGTTGTGTACTTTAACCTACTTGGCCATGAAGCAAAAGTTGGAGACTTCTTCAATCTCATAGGAAGAGCTCTCCTCTTTATCATCCCATGTGACCTTAAATACTTTCTTCTTTAAGGCTTTGAATTTCTTCTTTGCCTTGGGACACTCGGTTGAGGTATGTCTAGGTTTTCTACACCCAAAGCAAATGATTACCTTCTTTCCTTTTTCCTTCTTCCATTGAAGGTATTTGTTGAACTTTCGGGTAATGAACTTAATTTCTTCATCTTCATCTACTCCCTCTTCCCCACAATCCACTTGAGTGGTTGTGGAGATTTTTAGAGCAATGTTCTTTGGTTTGAAGATCTCCTTTTCTTTTTGCTCCTCTTGTTGCTCATCATCATAATCTGATGAGTCATTAACGATCCGATGAGCTACTCCATCTTCATGCCTTTTAAATGTCGCAATTCTTGAATGCTGGTCACCTTTAGTTATCATGCTCTCAGTAGACACTTAAGTATTTTTCTCACCAACTATTCGTTGGGATACACTCTACCAAACACATTTAAACCGTTAGTAATGTTAAAACGTGTAAACATACAACCAATGGTTTCATCTTTATTCATGTAAAATAATTCATATTCATGAATAAGCATGCTCAATTTAGATTCTTTTACTTGATTAGTGTCCTCATGTGTAATTTCAAGCAATTTTCAAATTTTGTAGGCATTATCACATACTTGAACTCTATTAAATCCATCCTTATTTAAAGCACAATATAGGGTATTTATAGTTCTTGTATTCATGCTGAATTTTCATTTATCGTTATCATTAAATTCACTATATATCTTTGGAACCTCTATACCATTTTTAATTTTATGCGTAATGAAAGACTCATTTTCAACAACATTCTAAAGATCATATCTAATGATTGAGTATATATTCCCATTTTAGCCTTTTAATATGCATAATTACTACTATCAAAATATAGAAGCCTAAGTAAAGATTGTTCTTCAACTTGCATATTAAAGGCCATAATAATTTATATATCCAATAAATCCAAATAAAAAGTATCCAAACAATTTCAACAAGAAAAATAATCTAATAGATACAAATTAAATAAATTTATGCAAATATTCACAATATGTAACGACCCAGATTTTCGTAAATCTTTGAAAAGGCATGAAAATTTGAAATTTCCTTTTTAAAACAAATCAGAGGGCGCCTAAATCCAGATCGCTACTGACCATTCGTAAAACTCGATATAAAATCTCATTTAGTAAAACTTATGCGGAAGCGTTAAATCAAAACCATTAATGTAAAACGTTGCGGAAGCGTAAATACAATTTAACTGAAGAAAACTAAACAATTAAGTACGATTTATGACAACTTAATTTACTTAAATCTGTTCCTCTTTTTACCATCATTATGCTTGGCCAGCCACGAACTCCCTCGTGAGTGCAAACCCTTCATCCCTGCTTTATTATCTGATTATCGTCTTTCGCATTTACTCCTAAGCATGTGCATTCTTTTCGCGTACATGTACCTATACCTACACCATAAGTAAACTGTAAGCCCAAAGGCTTAGTAAGGAAAAAGGGTCTAATGCAACATGAATGCCACTCTTTAGTCCATTTGGAATGGGGTCTCCCAAACTAATCCTTTCATTAAGTCATTTACCTGTTTATTATTTACTTTTCCAGTTCCTGTGCCTGGCTAAACTACCGACACCACAGAAACCTTTATCGTTTCACAATTTTTATCGTTTTCTTTCCCAGTTTCTGTGTTGGGCTAAACTACCAGTACCACAGAAACCTTTATCGTTTTAACGTTTCCTAGTTCCTGCGCCTGGCTAAGCTACCAGTCCCATAGAAACCTTTATTATCTAAACATTTTTTTTACCCATTTTCGCCATTTATCCTCACTCATGCATGTGACCCTATTAATTCCTATTAACATGATGCATACTCATACATTCTCAACCTAATATGATGCATGATGCTTCACAACATAACATTCATAATAATTGAAGTGCGCATATAAAATAAAGTAACTGGAATTGAAAGTAGTAATTGAAAGCATATATAAGGAAAGTAAGCGTATAATAGAAGGAAATAATTGCGCACATCAGAAAGCAAGTACCACATCGAATTGAAACAACAAATGCATACAAGTACGATAAACCTGTAAGTAATTTATTAACTATCATGCTTAATAATTAACTACAATTATCATGCTAAATGAATATCTTAACTACCATGCTCACTTCGAGTTATGATTGTTAATCTAGTTGGTTATCCTAATTAATTTACATACTCAAAGATTAATTACATTTTTTATTTTCCTAGTCTATTTACATGCTTCCCACATTTGTCATTCTAAATGATTATTCTACTTAGTTACCCTAGGTGATTTACATGCTCCAATTAATTACTTCAGTTAATTGTTCTAGTGAATTAACATGCTTGGTTAATTGCATTAGTTAATTTCGTTGGTTATTTAACATGCTTTATTCAATGATTTAGTTGACTATCCTTTAATTAATGATCTGGTTGACTATCCTAATCAATTACATGCTTAAGGTGAATTACATGCTTTTATCCTAGAAGGTTTAAACATGTTTATTTTATTCTAATCAATTACATGCTCAAGTTTATTAATTACGTTTATCATTCTAATTAAATATCTTAATTAGTTTCCTAATCCGTTTACATGCTTCCTACATTTATCATTCTAGGTGATTATTCTACTTAGTTATCCTAGTTAATTTACATACTCGATTAGTTAACTAACGTGCTCAGCTAGTAGATTGATTGACATCCATAACCAATTCGTTATTAACATGCTTAAATAAGGTTACGATCACAAGTCTACTTAACTAAACATGCTTAAACCTTCAGTAAGTAAAGCTATAACTAAGTGTAGTAGAATATCACAGTAAGTGGTTCATTCTTTCCTTAAACCTTCAGTAAGCATTCATCACGCCTACCCATTTCATTTCCCTAGCATTCTCATTCTTATATTTGTAGTAATTGAATTACAAGAAATAAGGAAGCTAACAACAGAACTAAGAATATTGAGGTAAGTAAACTACAGGAAAACTAAGGAACTAACAGCAGTAAGATCAACCAAGAGTAAACTCAACTCACGCACACTACTTGTGGTGCAGGGCCTCCAAATGGCCAAGACACCCCTAATTCCTTACCTCGAAGCGATAACGCATATAAGCACTCCTCCATCCTTCTTCTCTTCTTTCTACTTTCACAATTTATTAACACTTAATTATTACTTAGTTTCATAGTCTAATCCCAACTAAACTCACAACAGTTCACGAAACCCATAACCATCCCCATAATTTAATCTCAATAACAATATTCTAAAATGTAGAACAGCCAGCGAAACTTAATAGGATAAAGGACAACCCATGACTATCACACCAACCCCAACAATAGTACATTGTCAATAGAGAGCATCAATCAAGACAATAATAAATATCCAATAACAACAAACGCATTTCATTATATTCTATCTTAATAAAACAATAGTTGAATTGCCCAAACATTTAAAGCATTTATCCAAGGTGCATAATGCTCACTTAATTCTCACAGTATTTCCACCATACTTTATACTTGATATTAACCAGCATAAACATTAGACCAATAGATCATCCAACGTAAACGATTAACTAACCAATTCCAGCATATCAACATTCCATTGTAAAAATACAACGAACATTAAGCTAGAACTAAATTGCAAATCAGTAATATTCGATAATCCACGGATAAGCTTCACCTAGCAATTTCCTTATATTTCAATATAGTCATTCATACAACGAGTCCAAATTCAATAATCAATTAAAAGTCTCAATCCATTATTAGTTTGTAACCATCACAACACACAACTAACATTACGTAACTATAATTATCAATAATCAATTAAAGTCTCAATCCATTATTAGTTTGTAACCATCACAACACACAACTAACATTACGTAACTATAATTAATAGAGCATAACAACATCAATTATGAAAATACCCAACGATCATAACCTAGCAAATAAACAACGATCAATGCTTCCAATTAATTTATCAGAGCAGTAACCTCCAACCCAATTAGAATATTCCAACATAACAGGATTCTTCCATTTAACACCATTTAAAAGACAGAATATTTATCCAAACAGAGAATACAAACCACGTTCAAGAAATATCCAATCAAATCCATGGCAAAATTTCTCAACAACAACATCCAGACATAGTCAATTACCAAAACAGTGTATTAAACCTATAGTTCTATCGTGCTCTATAATCCATTCATCACATCCAGCAAAACAGAGTATCACAAAACAACACCAACTTGGTAGACAACCCAACAGAGCAATTGATCCACAGAAATTCAAAAATTCCTAACTAAACAACAGAACACCAATTCAACACAATAACCATCCATCATTATCCCATAACTCGTAACTAAATTGCAGAATACAAAATCAACCAATCAACAGGGTATCACAACAATGCATCACAAAATATCCAGCAAAATAGTGTGTTCATTCATCAAGGGACGTTGACATAACACAATCCAATTCCAATTCAATTCTTCCAACATAAAACAAAAGAGTTTATACATAATCACCTTCACTTTATAGCTTGAAACACACCCCACATCAACCCATTCCAACTTGTTACAATTTCTGCCAACAACACAACCAACAAAGAGTACTCATGCCATACAGAGCAAAATTCCCAAATTTATTCATCCATAAATTCCATAACAATTACCATCAGACTAAGAAAATGAAACACTTCAAAACTATCATCAACACATGCTGGAATTAACACTAAAAAAACAAAACCCAAGGACTGAGAAATTGGAGAAGACTCACCAATAACCAAAATGGAGCTCTCGGCCAACCACAACTCCAGAGGACCCCCTCCTCCTTCTCCATTCTCGGTTCCAGCTCCCTCCCTGGAGCTGCTCGCCCTTGCAGCTCACGGTTCAGCTCTCTAGAGCAGCACTCCAGAGAGCAATTCTCAGCTCCCCTGCACTCGACTTCAACCAGCAAGGAGGAGACACCTCCATTAAATCTCCTCTGCCCACTACCTCTCCTTAGCCTTAGAGTAGGGTACTCAACGTTCTAACCCTGCCAAAGCCACCCTAAGAGACCAATTTGTCCCCCCCTGTCGGCTTGGAGAACACGCTCCAGAAGGAGGACTCGATTCTCCCCTGAACCAATAGGACCATGGCCTTCGGTCGGTCCAGTTCCAGCACCAACCCGAGGTATCGCCGGCCATTGCCCAGCACCGAGCTGCTGTTGCCGTCTGTCTCACCGTCACTGCACAGCACCTAGATGACAGAGCATCGCCACTTCCGTCGCCGCCTCGCTCGTGAATCCCGACGCCTCAACCGTAGCCGCACGCCGGAGCTCGCCTAACCGTCATCGTCGCCGCTCGCCGCTCACCGGCACGGGGTCCCCATCCTTCTCCATCTCTCCCCTTCTCCCTGCTCTCTCGCTCTCTTTTCTCCTTCATCTCTGCATTTTGTGTTTGGGTTCCCTCTAGAGAATGGCTGAAGGCCATTCATTTATTTAGTTGAACCAGCTCATCACTCTTCAACCCATTTCTCCTCCCATTTTTAAATACTCTTTAATTATTTTAATTCATTAATTTAATCCCCAATTAATTAACTTATTAAATCCCCTAAATTTTTATTAATTAAATCCTTTATATTTTAAATCTCAAATTATCATATAC
The DNA here is from genome assembly GCA_022433065.1 of Begonia loranthoides. Classification (NCBI taxonomy): domain Eukaryota; kingdom Viridiplantae; phylum Streptophyta; class Magnoliopsida; order Cucurbitales; family Begoniaceae; genus Begonia; species Begonia loranthoides. The sequence continues at coordinate 601,853 of JAJTVF010004422.1, read as the reverse complement.
ATTTCAATTTATTAAATTAATATTTATTTTAATTTTTTACGTTAATTAGACGATGCTAAACTTTTTCGTGTAATTTTTTACTTCTCTAATGCTAAGTGATTTATCGACAACAAAGCATACAAATAATCACAATAAGAAGAGAGATAGGGAAAGAGAATGTAAACAGAGTTGTTCATGCGGTTCGGCAACCCCGACTACATTTGCGCTCCAAGCTTTTCACTTGGAGTTCCACTCTCCCCGTATTGGCGATGTTTGACTTCACATGTGTCAAACAAATTGTTACAATTGACTCTTCACAGGGCGTCACCCTTCACTTGACTAATTAGCAGGGCATCACCTTTCACTTGACTAATTCGTTGGGCGTCACTCTTTTCATTCGATTACAAATAAAGAACAAATAAGAAATCAAGAATTCTTAATTCTCCCAAATAGAAATATCAAGTTAGGGAGTATGGAGAGTTAGGTTACATGCTCAACTAATGGTTTGGAATTGAGTATAAAAATTGGTAGGGCTTTGCCTCAATTCCTAGTTCATTACAATGAGCCTCAGTGTATCTTATATTTATAGACACTGAGAAATCGATTGACCATTTCCTTTTTGGTCAACCACATCCGACCATTGAAATCGAGCTGTTGTGTTGTCCAACAATTTCGGTCGACCACTTGCTCGACCGCTACGTCAATCGCAAATTTGAGAGGCAATATGTTTTTAAAATCGGTCAATCAAATATTCACTGCTCAATCGCTTCCTCAACCATAAAACTTGGGAGCAATTTGTATATATTGTTGTTGATCAACTGGTTGACTACTTCCTTCGAGTGGGCTGTTTTTGGTTGACCTCCTCTACTATTTACTCGACCTCTTCCTTTCCATTTATCATCCTTTATATTTCTAAGTTCTAATATAATGCACCATGGGTTCCGCCTCATTATTAAATTTATTTAATTTTGTAATAGCTTAATTATTGTTGGAATTGTTTATTTTGGGTTATTTTGTTCTTTGTTTTTGTTGTTCGTTTTTGTTGTCCGTATGTTAGTGTTCTATTTTAAATGTTATTGCTGTAATTTAGTCATTAGGTCTTAACCTTAATTAGTGGAGTATTTAAGCATTTCTAAGTGAATTTTGTAAGGAAAAATAATTGAATACGGAAAACTGAACGTCGTTTAAAAAATTGGAGTTTCTCTAGTCTACTGTCCTTTTCAATAAGTCATATTTGAACAAGTTTGTGTGTACAAATTGAGATTATCTCTTGTAAGTTTAGGTAATTTCTCTTATTGCTACTCATTTGTCTTCTTTGTGCCGTTGAAGAAGAATAGCCAACAAGGGTATAGAAAACTTTCAAAGATCCAAGTTGGGGAGCTACTTCTTGCAAAGTAGTCATTGAAGTCGGAAAACACAGTAATAGTGTTTTTCATACCAGCTTGTTACTTTCTGCATAGTTCATTTCATCTCTTACCATTGGAGGAAGCGAGCCTCGAATTACAGTGGAGGATTGTTTCCAAAGTTTCCACCTTTCATCTGTAGCCGTTCCATTGATTCGGGGCGTGACTTTATCAAAAACCATCTTTCACCATCAAAAAGACGCAGGTGCAAACTCTGTCATTATCTGAGTGCAAAGGATCAAATTGCACAGCCATCTCGTTTAGGTTCTCCCTTGCCATTTTTTTGTTTACGGTAAGTCTGCTTTGTCCGGACATCCATCCTTGTAAAGGACGTCCTTCGTTCTATTAGAATTCATTTGTTTCTGTTAAGGGATGTAGAATGTATGCTTGCCATCACCTCTCATCAATTCTTTCATTGTAAAGGACGTCTACTTCTCTAAAAGGTACGTCCAACTTGTCCTCATTTTTAACGCTGTCATTTCTTTTGAGTTAAAGGACGTTCATTCTTATAAAAGGGACGTCCGTCTTTCCCCAATTGTCAACATCTGTTTCACTTCCCTTTGCAACGTCCATTCTTACCTGCACGCCCGTTCCACGTGATCTTAGTAATGTCTTCTATTCCTATTTCAGACTTCCTTTCTCCATTAGGGACGTCCTTTCCCTCCTAAATAGATTTCCCTCACTTCATTTTAGACGTTTTCCTTCCTAAGGGAACGTCTACTCTCCAATCCAAACACCCCTCCCCTCATCCCTACGCTCCTACTTCCTTGGAAGCTTCTATAAGTGCATCATTTAGTATCAGAGCCAAGTTGGTGAATTTTACCTTCCCTTATGATGAAACCAGGCCGCTAGTATACAAGGTATTACAGTGATGAAGAAGAAGTGTTAGATTCTGTTTTTTCTATTTTCAGCGGTTCAGAATGGTCAGAAGACTATGGGAAGAGAAGATGGAAGAGATGTTCCATAAATGTCATTCTTTTGAACGGACCCGTGTAAAGCTGGCTTCTTTAAGACTCAGGAGAAGAGCTTCAACATGGTGGAACACTTTGATTAACAACCGTAGAAGAGATGGAGAAGATTCCATTAGTTCATGAAGCTCGATGAAACAGATTCTGAGAAGGGAATATGCTCCGAAGCTCACCAAATTGGTTCCGTCTTCCCCATCACCTAACCAAACTAGGAGAAATTTTCTCAAAGACAAGCGAACCCAACAATTTGATATACAAGCCGCATTGCAAGGTTTAGCTAATCAGCTTGATAACTTGTCAAAAACTTTGGGTTCTACAGGCATTTGACCTTCCCACGCATAGGGAAATGTTGCGATGTTTGAGGAAATGACGAGTATAGTGGAGCAACCTGAGGAGGATGTCAATCCTCATAATGAACCAGACCCTCAAAGCATGAAAGCAGATTTGTCTGAAGAGGGATTCTCTGAGTCAAAAAATCTTGTTGGCAAGAATGTTTCCCCAATGCTTATTCTGGAACAAAAGTAAGTACTTATCGAAGAGTGTTACAGACCAGAGGAACCTGTCCTCTTAAGTTGTTCAGTCCCTCTAACTCTCCAAATTCACAGAGTTGGATTTACAAAGGAGCCAAGCTTCCAGGACCAGCAAGTAAGGTACTTTCTATCAAGCTCCTTGATTGATTAGTTTTTAAAAACTAGATGGGTCAAAGATATTGTTACTGAATCTATTATACCACTGTTGGATGGAAAAGTTATGGACAAAGATGCTGACTTGGATTATAGGATAGTCAATTTTAATGTTTTGATTGAAGATTATGTTGATTCCACTTTACTACCAATGCTCCATTTTGTTGCTGTCTTGAATAAGTCTAACCTTTCTATCAAACCTACACCAAGAGGATTTGATTAATCTGATTTGGAAAATATGACTCATGATATCAAGCAACTTTTCCCATTTGATCCAAGTGGAAGACATTGGTTGAAGATAGAGGTAGAAGACTGGATTTGAGGTCAAATCCTTTTCAATCCTGGGAGTATGATGCACCATGGGTTCTGCCTCATTATTAATTTAATTTAATTTTGTAATAGTTTAATTGTCGTTGGAATTGTTTATTGTGGGTTATTTTGTTGATTGTTTTTGTTGTCCATTTGTTGTTTGTTTTTGTTGTTCGTATGTTAGTGTTTTATTTTTAATATTATTGTTGTAATTTAGTCATTAGGGCTTAACCCTAATTAGTGGGGTATTTAAACATCTCTAAGTGAATTTTGTAAGGGAAAAGAATTGAATACAGAAAATTGAACATCGTTAAAAAACTTGGAGTTTCTCCAGTCTGCTGCATCCTTTTCCGTGATCCATATCTGAACAAGTTTGTGTGTACAAATTGAGATCATCTCTTGTAAGTTTAGGTGATTTCTCTTGTAGCTACTCCTTTCTCTTCTTTGTGGCATCGAAGAAGAATAGCTAGCAATGATGTAGAAAACTTTCAAAGATCCAAGTTGGAGAGCTACTTCTTACAAAGTAGTCATTGAAGTCAGAAAACACAGCAGTAGTGTTTTTCATACCAGCTTGTTTCTTTTTGCACAGTTCATTTCATCTCTTACCATTGGAGGAAACGGGCCTCGAATCACAATAGATGATTGTTCCCAAAGTTTCCACCTTTCATTTGTAGCTGTTCCATTGATTCAGGGTGTGACTTCATCAAAAATCGTCTTTCACCACCAGACAGATGTGGGCAAACTCCATCATTATCTAAGTGCAAAGGAACAAATTGCACAGCCGTCTCGTTCAGGTTCTCCCTTGCCATTTTGTTGTTTGCGGTAAGTCTGCTTCGTTGGGGATGTCCATCCTTGTAAAGGACATCCTTCATTATATTAGAATTCGTTTGTTTTTGTTAAGGGACGCATAACGTTTTCTTGCCATCACCCCTCCGTCAATTCTTTTACTGTAAAGGACGTGTGCTTCTCTAAAAGGGATATCCGTCTTGTCCTCATTTTTAATGTTGTCAATTCTTTTGTGTTAAAGGACGTCCGTTCTTATAAAAGGGGTGTCTATCTTTCCCCATTTTAAACGCTTGTCTTTCTGCACTCAAAATGACATCCCTTTGCTAAAAAGGACGTCCATCTTCTACAAATGACGTCCATCCCTCTATAAAGGACATCCGTTTCTCCCATTTGGGGCTTTCCTTCTGTCCATTTAAGGCGTCTGTTTCCACCATTCTTTAGCATTTGTCTTTTCTAAAGTCGTTCGACTTCCTTCCAAACACTCGTGCCTCTTTTTTCTACGCTCCAACGTCTGAGTAAGCTTCGCTAGTGCATCATTTAATTAACAAAGCTTCCGCAAGTTCATCACAATATGATACATATTCGCTACATGAACTTAGATAAACATGTTAACACAACTTAATACCCGTATTAATGGTATTTTCAAAGAATATCAATATCAATATAATGAGTAAACAATTAAGAACAAAAAAAGAATAAAAAACTTATAATTTCAATTAAAACATTCATCATCAAAATCAAAGAGCCTAATGACACTTAGACTAACAATGCGGATGTATGCCTCTTTAGGTGTGGGTTGCCATAGTAGTCGACCTCACTTTTTGTCCGATCGACTGCACCAATGTATTTTCCATTCTGAAATATGATCTGGGCATCTGCATTTGAAAACACGAGTCTGGTCTAGACATTCACATTCGTTCACCACTTTTTGAAATACACATTTAGGCATTCACATTTGAAAATATGAATCTGGTCCGGACGTCCACAATGTTTACTTTCTTTTAGAAACATGCGGCCTGGCATCCGCATTTGAAAACACAAAACTGGTCTAGATGTCTGCGTGAATAAACTTCTCACTTCTCATCTTTCTTAACTTTGATTCCTATAATTTTATTATTTACTGCATCTACTCAATAAATTTATTAGTACAATTAATGCAATATGTCCATTTGATAACTTATAACTTAGAATATTATAATCAATTAATCACATTCATCATCAAAATACATGTACTTGGTCTCCTAAGTCAACATTGTTGATTGTTATGGGGCGTCACCCTTTCGATCTCCATTTAAATACAGATAGTGGAAATGTAAATATTAGAATTTAGAAAACCTAACTCTCAAAGATATAAAGTCTCAAGTTGAAGATTGAGAAAGTTAGGTCTAGCACTCAGATACTGAGAGAAATTGAGAAATGATTTTTGCAGCGTTTTGGTACTATTCTCTCTTGATTAGACTTAAATTTGGATTGCTTCAATATATAAAAGATGGCACAATTGGTAGACCACCATTTCTTTAGTCAATCAACTCCCGACCGTGGGAATGTTTCTGTTGAGAAATCCTGTGGGTTTAGTCGACCACTTTGTCAGCCTTAGTCAACCACTTCTTCACATCTTAGACTTCGTTCGACTTTGTCCAATTTTTTGTTGACCATTTATTCTCCGATTGACCGCTTTCCAACCATTGTAAGTTGCAAAGTTCATTGTCAAATTTTCAATCGACCACTTCCTTAGTGTCGATTGACTGCTTCCATTATTCTGGCTCTTCTGTAACCTCTTTGGTTGACCACCCTCTGGTCTAAAGTCAACCCATACTTCGTGTTTTTCACTTTTTGAATATTCTAAGTCTCAATTATCAATCTATAAGCTACATAGACTTAGATAAATATATTAGTAAACATTAATACCAGTATTAATAGGGGTGGGCAAGAAACGACCAGAACCGAGAACCGACCCCGAACTGACTCTCGATTCTGGTTTGGTTCCAGTATTTGGTTCCTAAAAATTATAGTTGGTTCGGTTCTGGTTCTTAACTCTTGGTTCGGTGCAGGTCGCGGTTCTTAGTGTATAGAACCGCCAGGAACCGATAAGTGTATGGTAATTGGACCCTTCTTCGTGTTCTTCCCTCAAATTAGCGTAGTCCCAGTTTCTTGCCCTCTCGCTTCTTGCTCTTCCTGTTTCTGCCTTCTCTGTTCAGAGCAGAGAGGATTTTGTGTAGCTTCTGACCTATATTTTGTGTAGCTCGTCGTCCGTTTCTGCCTTCTCTGTCCAGATCTTCCATCTTTCGTGTTCTTTCCTCAAATCGGCGCACTCCGAGTTTATTTTCTTCATTATCTCGATCGAAGGCCCAATCGACTGTTCTTGCCCTTCGTTTCTCTCCCCTTCTTGTTGATAGGAAGAGGAAGGTGAGCTTCGAATCGAAGCCACGAGGTGCTGTATTTTCTTCTTTCAATTGTTGAGTCTGCTGACTGCTTCGAGGGGTTTTGCCCAAAAAGCCTGCTCTTTTTAGTTCCCAGTTTTTTGGGGCTTTGTTTACAAGGTGTTAACTTGTTGACTTCAATGAAATTGATCGGTTCCTATTCATATATTCTTGTGAATGGTTGCTTTTAAAGTTTCTGATTCTTCACTTAGGTTGATTTATTTTATCTGTCAGGAATAAGAGTTTTGAATTGTGAATTCTGGCAAAAGTTGTTTCTAAAATCCATTGAATAAGCCTTGATAAGCTTCTTTAGTTTGGTTTTCTAATCAGAACTGCACATTCGTTTTACTGATATTGTTGATGGCTTGTGCACAGGGGACACAAAGAGTCTGGAGACTTCTGAGGATAGGATAGAGGAGGAAGTTGTTTTTGAAGATGCAATTAATGTAGTGGAAGATTTTCTTGAACAACGTATGAATTCTGACTCTGTAGACGGGGTTGTTAAGGAAGAAGGAGAGGAGCAACCAGCTGGTGATTCCAAACATAGCATGGTTTATGAGGATCCTAATTCTGTTTATGAGATTGATAAATTTGAAAAGGCATATAAATTTGAAGAGGCTACAGATGGTATAAGTTTGACGGGCCAAAGTAGGGAGGAAGTCAATGATGAAGGGAATCCCACTACAAAGGAGGAAGTCTTTGATGATGGAAGTTCTGTTCCAGAGACCATATCAACTTGTGTCGATGATGAGGAAGGTTCCGAGGAGAAAGTAAAGTCTGAATTCAATGAGTTGCCAAATGGATTAAGTAGTTACAAAGATGGGGGAAAGGAGTTTTCTGAAGTTGGTGCTTGGAATGAGGGCGGAATTTTGAATGAGGATGAGAGTGATGATTTTAAATCTAGTGTAGCAATTTATGAGTCAGGAGTTGATGCTATTACTGAGAATTTAGAGGAGCCAGTGAGTATGGATGAGACTGCCAGTAGTATAGGTGCAGGCAAGGAAGGTGAGGATAATCATCACACAGAGAATAACACAGTTTCTATATGTATATTTGTCAATGGCATCAGAGAATAACACAGTTTCTATATGTATATTTGTCAATGGCATCGTTTCTTCTTTGTCTTCCTTTTCCTCGACTCACTCCATCCTAAAACAGCTCTGGCTTTCAACGAAACAACGCAGAGAGAATCATCTTCAGACATAGGAACCGGAACCGAACCAGAACCAAATTGGAACCGAGCTCGGTTCTGGTTCTGGGTCCTGTTCTTTGTGGTTCCAGGTCTGGTTCCTTACTTTTGGAACCGAGAACCGAATGGTCGGTTCCAAGAGGTCCGGAACCAGAACCGAAACCGATTTGTCCACCCCTAAGTATTAAGAGTATTTCCAATGAAAATTAATAATGTATTCACTTGATTCAACAAAATCATAATAAACAACTTATTAATCAATTAAATAATCATCATCAAAACAAATAACCTTAGGCTAACACAGTGATCATCACCAATGTCTCATTGCGGAAAGTGTAACGCCCAAGGAAAATAAGTGAGATTTTGATTAATTATTATTTAGTTGGGAAATTTTGAAATGTTAAAAGATAGAATGACAATTTTAAAGATTTAAAATTTAGATTTCACATATCTATTGGAGGGGAATATGTTCGTGGCAGCAAGGTAAAAGATTGAAAATATGAAGCGGTTAGGTTATTACGGTTGACCAGTGTGTGTGTGTGACAAATCATGAAAAACCTTCTAGAAACTGTATGTCATGCTTAGGAAACTCCCTTACTTGGTGATCAAGGAAAAGTGACACCTCACTAACTTGGTGATCAAGAAAAAGAGACAACTCATTAGACACTTGGAAGCACCATGCATCTTCAACCCTAAATGGGTGACACCTTAAGAGTTGAGTCACCACTTGAAGTTCTATAAATAGAAAGTTTGACTCTTCAATTGAACCCACGACTTGGAGCCTCTTCCTTTTAACTTATTGAAGGTTAGTAAGTTCTCTTTTTAAGATTAAGTGATGTTAGGATTTTATGATGTTTGTGTGTTGAGGGATAATGAGAGATTCAATGTTATGAGTTGATAAAGGATCACGAAATTGGATTTAATGCTCAAGTTTTATGCTTTCAAGATACATGTTTATGCCCTAATAGCATGCTTGTAGTGTTGGATGGAAGAATTTCTCAATTACTTGATGTGTATGAACCTAATCTCAATATTGGACAAACACTTGGTAAATCTATGCAGTTTCTGTGTTGGTAGCACCAACTTATCTTAATGGCTATCAATTGATGAACTATTTTAAAAAATACACATCAGTGTATTTACTAAATAACCACCAAATAACTTGTATGTGAAAATAGACACTTTGATTAAACTATGGGCATTGAAATCAAGTCATTTAGATACTGAAAGTTATGAAATTAGAAGTTGATGAAAAATTGTAGGACAAAAACTGGGTATTAGGCAAGAACAAGATTTTGTTATGGAAGCTTTATTCATAACAAGAATGATTGGATTTCAAAACTGATTTTATATGTTAAAGAGCATTATTTAAGGGAACTATAAGTGCAAGAATCACTCGAATTGGAAAAGTATACAAAAAGTTATAAACATTAATGTAAAAGTGTGTAGTTGGATACTAACATACAATTGTAACATGTTTAGATTGTCCTACTCAATTAAATAATTAATAGTTGCTATGAATTGTGCTAAGACTCCAAGGGAAGTAATGACTGCATGTGCTTGGCCTAATGGTTTATCTCACAAGATGCTAGGGTTTACATTATATGAAAGTCGTGATTGTTTGGTTGATCAAGGATTCGTTATATTGTATTGGTAGTACTAATGTAATACCTTGATTTTCCATAAATAGAATTAAGTAAGGATAATTAAAAAATTAATTTGATGTAATACCTGGAATTTTCAAGTCACGATAAGCTTAAAATTACAGATATATTGTTTTATAATTATGAAAAATTAAATTAGCAAACGGGATCAGAGAATTTAAATTTGACACATAATAATTGTTAATCAATATTTAGAATTAGCCGAGAATTTGAAGTGGGTCGATTAATATACGATATGTATATTTAACATACGTATATGTCAATATATATTAAATATTAATCAATGAAAAGAGGAGGTCAAAGGAGAAGGGGGTGGAGTGAATCGGTTGATCCTTGAACCGGTCCAACTTGAGAAGAAAAAGAAATGGCCGCAGGCAATTTTCAGGAAAAAAAAAAAAAGGAGAGAAGAGGGGAAATTTTCAATAATTTGGGACAACTGAGCTCCGCTTGTGCGATCTCCCGTGACGCGAAATCGTTGTCCGGAGTGGCACGAGTAGGGTGTTGTCTGGCGGGCAACGAATGACGATGTGTGGAGCGAGGACGGTGAATGGCGAGGCTAGGGTTCATGGAACCGAACCCGTGAGATGATTTGGAATGTGCTCCCGTGTCCTACGAATGTGCAGCACCAAATCAAGGTAAATGTTGAGGTTGAATTGTACTCTATTGAATTTGGTTATGCAATCGGTGATTGCTGAAATTAAAGAGGAGAAAATGACAGAGGCGAAGGGCAGGGGCGATCAACAGTGGGAGTGGCTAATAGCCATTGCTGCGGATCTGTCTACCAATCATGTTGGTTCCGGTGTGTAACATCCCGGTTTTTCTTTACTTTGAAAATTTGCGTGAAATTTAAAACTTTTTTTATAATATTAGAGTCAGAGTTTTCTTTTAAAACCAAGTGTTAAATCCATTACTTCAAATTCTTTTCCAATTTATCGCGTTAAGAAATAATAATCATTTAAAACATTTTAGCAACTTTCATTTATAAAAATCTTTTTTCTTGAAATATAGCGGAAACATTAAATAAAACAATTATTTAAGATTAAACTGCTTATTTAAAAAACTATTTACTCTTTAGCCTAACCAGCCACAAGACCTGTGCATATAAATCTTTCATCAACTGTTCCTTGTATTGTTCGTCTATTTCCAAGCATATACCTACATCGCAAGACAATCAACTAATGAGTCTAACGCTCAGTAAGTGATAGGGATAAAAATCGTACAATGTACATGCAATGCTCTTTTCAAAACCGTATACATTTCCATTTTTCATTTTCCATTTTCTTTTACATTTCAGTCTGTCCCAATCTTTGTCCAGGGACTTAAGTTTATCAATCAATTTCAGTCTTTGGCTAGGGATTTCGCAACTAGTATAGCAGCAATGACTTGCTCTAAAAGCTTAGCTAGTGGACAATGGCTTTCTTGAAAAGCCCACTAGCAATCGTGTCTAAGGACGTCCAAATACTTAAACGGTCTCACACATACCATTTGCCTCGTATCATGTCTTTTACATTTATTTTGTTTTAGTCTATGGAACAATGGATAATCCTACAACCCAAATGATGGTCGTTCACTTCGGGTGATTAGCCTTCCATGAATACCGTACACTTTGTATGTGTGAGCATCCATTAAACCACCTTTAAAAACCATGCATGTAAAACCATTTTCGTATCCGTTTAAAACCATGATGCATGATGCTCGTGAATACATACAGTCTATCATAATAAAATTGCTACACATTTTTGTCTATTTAACATGTCATTAAAAGAACCTAATTCAAATAAACACCCAGCAAATAGCAATACAATATACGAATATGCTCAATATCTGGTTATCCTAATAAAGAAGTAAACAACCTAATATTCTATGAAAGCTTGTAAACAGTCGACATACAATTCCCAACTCTTGCGATGTAGGGTCCGAAGATCAAAACACATAAAATGACTTACCTATGGTCCTTAGCGTGTTTAGATCTTTGTCCTTTTCTTGTTTAATACCTTCAAAATAATTATCGTTTATTTATTAATATATTTATCCATTAAAAATCCTAACGTTGATATTGTTAATTTGTTATTTATTAATTACCACTTATCGTATTTCTTGTTTACTATTAATTACTTCTTACCGTATTCTTTGTTTATTATTAATTACTCCTTACTGTATTCCTTGTTTACTATTACTAATTATCGTATTCTTTATTAATTAGTACTTATCGTATTTATATGTTTTCGATAGTATAATATTCTTTAATTACATCCAGTAATTCTACCCCTTAATTATTCTATCCTAATCTTATTAGTTAAATCCGTAAGTATTATAACTCATTGATAATTATCTAACTATCATTCCATTAATTATTTTGTCTTTTTTATTGAACGTGGATAGTACCGATCAGGAATATTCCCAGGAAAGAATGCTCTGAGCAATCTCCTTAGACAGAATATCCTTTCCAAATAAGTTTCTAGGAAAGATTGGAGGGTCACAACTGTACACATTGAATAATAGTCTCCTTAGACAAAACTTACTTATACAGTACAATTACACTACTAATAATATTCTTAATAATAACGTGATAATAATAATAGTGCAATAATAGTAATAATAATGGAACCAACATTTATCAACTATTTATCGACTAATTTTAAGAATAGAAATGTTACCAATAATCATAGAGCGTCCGCGTAATTCCTTCTTGTCGAAATTTCGGCTTAATACCAGAGTAACAAATCCACCCTCAAACTACTTACAAATTTCTCACAACTTTACTCCTATTTTTCTTCCGCTTTTTCTTCTCCTTTCTCCTTCTTTCCTTCTCTCCTTCCTCTCTTTCCTCTCCTTTCTCTCCTCTGATGGTGTGATCTTTCTCTTTAAGCCATTGCCTATTTATAGGTGAGGTGCTCCTTCAAAGCCACAACCAAATGTACAAGGCGTAGCATTTGGAGCAAGAATTTTTTGTTGGCAAAAGGGATTGCCAGTTGACTGGTAGGCTGTCGGTAGACTGCTAGTCGAGGCTACCGATCGATCTTGATCGACTGCAGTAGCGCCAAACAACCGCCCTTCACGCTTTAGCGTTTTGATTATTTATTTATATTAAATTCAATTATTCTTATAATTAAATCCATATTCAATTGACCTTAATCAATTTTCCACTACACTTTTCTTGATTCTAATAATTCCCTTCCATCCAACAATTAACCAAATTATCCGAATATTCTAATATCTGAATTTATGTTTGGTTAATTTTTCATTACCCTTACTTAATTCCGTTATGAAAAATTGGGATATTATATTCCTCCCTCCTTAAATAAATTTCGTCCTTGAAATTTGCTTAGCGTAAACATTTCTTTAACTTATCATCCAAAATATTTCTTCCTATTAATCCAATAGTATAACAAATTACAGTAATTTAACCAACTTAACTGTACCAAAAATTTCTTTACGTACAAAAATACTAATTCAATACATCAAAATCCATCATAATTACATCGTCCACATAAGAAAAAACATTTGATACAATCATTTTTCTATTCCCTAAGCGAAAAACATACCATCCAATGATTACTTTCTTATCCTAAAACATCACTTAACTCTTAAAGATCTAACATTTCCACATTTCCACCTACAAATAACGTGTCACATGGGTAAATTTCCTTAATTCCTTGTGAATAATCCTTAAAAAAATCTTGTTTATCTTCTTACCTTAAGTTAACCTTCCATCATCTAAGGAGATTGTAGTTCCTATACTCTATACATTATCACTCAACCATAAATCCAAGGTTAGATGCTCGTCAAGAGTAACTTCCTATGACATCTTCTTATTCTTTTTACTTAGGATACACAAAATTCTGATCACCGTTTGTACCCAAACAAACTTTCCATCCAATTCCACCCTTCAAAGCTTGAGATCCTAAATGTCCTCTTCAAACTACGATGGCTGGAGTCATCGTTGAAATCTTTAAATCCTTAGGAACCATTATATGTTGGTTTCTCAAACCAAACTTGATAGTTTTTGACCAAATACCACTCTTATCTCTTCCAAAAAGACTGCGTTGAATCATCAGGGCACCTTTCAAAATGATTCTCTTGTACCAAATCCTTAGTATGAGTTATTATTTATTTTATTCATTTATCAACTTAATCCAAAGAAAATAACATAATAACTCACAGTTTATTCAAAACATATTATTCTTATTTATTCTCCAAATTACAACTCAACATATGATCCAATTCTAGTACATTCCAAAATACAACAACTTCTCAAATCTCACTCCTTTGGGCAAAACATTTTCCTTCATGTCTTTTCCTACACTTTGGGCATCAACTTCTTGGTTGATCTTCTTCCTTAACTAATTGCTTTATTCCTTTTGATTTACCATCTTCTTCTTGTGTGTGTAGCTGAAACTTATCAATGATCTTTTCTTGTTTCACAAACTGCTTTCGTACCTCCTCAATGTCAAGAGCCTTAGATACTATGCTTGAATATGTTATGTCCTCAATTCCCGATATAACAATACCTTCATGAATAAATTCAACCAACTTCTTATTCCTTGTAGAACGATTGAAATACTTGTCATAAAAGATTTCCTTAAATTCTTTCCATGTCATCGCAGTCACGTCCTTGGTTATTTTAACTGAGTCCCACCAAAATCTTGCATTCTTAACCAACATAAACATGGCACATGCTACCTGTTAGCCTTTTTGTTAGGCTAAGTTTTATTTTGATGATAACTAAAATGTTGATTAATTTAATAAAATCAATAAGTTGTGTTTTCCGTTATTCGGATATTATTCTTAATGTTTTATAATAATATTTATATATGTGTTTATTGGAAATACCCTCAAAATGGGTACTATTAATGTTCTAACAAGTTCATCTAAGTCCATGTAGTGAATACATATTGTTTCGGAACTTAGGAAAATCAAGAAAGAGAAAAAGGAGCAAAGGGTCGATGAAACAACACAAAGGGTAGACCTGATTATACATCTGATGTGCCCCAAAAACCCCACCGACTGACCTTGAGCCATGAGGTTCACTCTTTATCTAACGAGTTCTTATTTTGTAGGGAATAATAAATTAATGGAGTTCATAGAGGTGAAGATAAGGAAGTTACGCATCATGTTCTCATGTGGAGCCATGCAACCCCTGATTTGCTAGAGTCACAATTTCTTGGCTTGGAAAAGCTTGCACTGGTCAAAGCCAACAAGGTTGAAATGAGGATTTTATTGAAGTTTCTATGTTAAACTTATGTCATTGGTTGTTTTAATTGTTGGATGACTGGTTAGGAATGAGTTTTGAGAGTTTTAAATCATTTTGTTGATGTAGGAATGTAGGTGCTCGGTTTGCATGTAAATCGAGCCCTCATGCCAAATTTTTGTGAGTTCAAGGGCAAAGTTTTAATTTCTTTTGTTTTAACTTTAGAGTGTTATTTAGGGCACTCTAAGGAAACCTTGGATGGATTGGAAAACCCTTAGTCGAAATTGCTTCTTTGTTTAGAGAGTTCTCTCTAGTGCAAATCGGTGGCTTGGTTTTACTTCACGGCTTCACCTCCATCAACAAGTCTTCTCTTTTTGTTCTTGCATGGCCTGGCCTAGGAGGAGAAGACTCATACTACCTCTTCCAGTAACTTCACCTTGAGGTTGTCCTTGTGGCGTGGAGGTAGAAGACCACGGCAAAAGCTAGGTTGGAGTGGTGTTTTCCAAAACATCTGAACAAGTCGCCTCTCTCTGCCTGGTGGGAGAACGCGGACAAACTTGGTGCCTCGATTCCATCCATTTTTCATAAAAGGTTCTACTGTATTTTTGTTACGAGATTATTGGTACTTTTGTTTTTGAGAAATTCTGGGTCGAATCGCGTGAATTGGACTCGTATTTTGAAAGTTATGGTCGTTTTACTAAGAGAAGCGCAAAACCAGTTTTTCCGAGAGTCACAGATCTGACCTTCAACTTTGCTGGCACAATGTCATTTGAACAATGCCTTTCAAGCTGATTTTTAGTGGTGATTTACTATTATGTGTCTACTACTTATTCTGAAAATTGGAGCTTCAAGGCCCTTATGCAAGTGGAGTTATATTAGTTTAAATTCTAGTGTTCAGAATTAGGGCGAGCTGATCAACCTTGTTTGTTCTAGACTAGTTTTGGATTCCATCCTATTACACTGGTTTCTTGCAACTTCTTGGATTGAAATTTTGTGTTGTAAGCATACTCTGGACATATGTGAAGTATTGGGAATTTAATTAATGATTGGAGTTTATTTTGGATCAATTTGTCCATCCATTAATTGAGATAGTTATAAAACAGTTTTTACCGTTGAGAGAGCCATTTTCGAGTAGCTTCTTGAATTGGTCATAACTCTTTGTGTATAACGAATTTGGGCTTGATTTTTAGAAGTGTTATTCTTTAGATTGTTAGCTACTTGCCATATAAATTTGAGGTCCAAAACCTATATACACAGTGAGTTCTTTGCATTTTAATTTTAGTGGTCGGATTTGTGCATTGGTCGATTACAGTTTCCACTTGTTTGTTGGTTTGGAGTCTTGGGACCCATCAGCATCTACAAAGGAAAGGGTCGACCGTTAGAAAAAAAAACAACTTACTCAAAATTTCTGCAATGAAGAAAATGGGCGACCACTTTGCCAAAAAGGTTGACCACATCAAGTAAAAACTCCTCTTTCTCAATGGTCTTCAAAATTCTACTACAGGTCCATCAACAAAGGCAAAGGTCAACTGCGCGATCGACCGTAAAATGAACAGATTGCTTTAGAGTTTCTGCACAAAGGAAAAGGTCGACCGCACGGTCCACCGTATAGAAGGCAATTTGCTTCCAATGGTCAAATCTCAATGGGAAGAACTCCAATGGCTAGTAAAAAGGTTGACCGTTTAGAGAATAAGGTCCACCGCTTGAGTGGAGTCTATAAATAGAGGATCACTCCAAGCTCTCTACAACGAACAGAGAATCAAGGCAAAGCCCTGTCAAATTCAAGACTTGATTCATACACACTGTGACCATTGTAAATCCAATTCTCCCCACTCATAAACTTACGATTTATTATTGGGAGAATTTTGATTAGTTTTTAGAGCTTTAATTTTCGTATTCTATATTGTGCTTAATTGTAAAGGATGATGCCTCGAATAGTCAACGGCTCGATTGAACACTCGAAAGTTTAATCAACGAGTGACTCTCCACAATAGTCAAAATATAGGGTGACGCCCAGTAATAGTCAAAGGTTGACGACTCACAATAGTCAAAAGGTGACGCCCTTAGAATTAGTCTTTGTAAATGTTTTAATTGACACCCGTAGGTCAGTCAATTAGTTAGTGAATCTCCAAGTGAAATCTTGGAGCGGACGTAGGCGGATTTGCCGAACCGCGTAAACAAATCTTGTGCACTCTCTAACCATTAACTCTTTATATTTATGGATTATCTATTTAATTGTATTCGATAAATCACTTAGGGTTTTAAAGATCTAAATATCGCATAACAATACTAGAAACGCTATATTCACCCCCTCCCCCTCTATACGCGTATATCGATCCTATAGTTGGTATCAGAGCAGGGGATTTGTGTGATATTTTGATGATTGTGCACATTGCTAAAATTTGTTGATTTGCTCTATTGAAAAATTTCCTTATTGAATTTCTTGTTGAAATTTATTGTGCATAACCTTGATCAAATTTCTAGTTTATATAATTGATTATAGATTCCAATATGGTTGTTGAAAGTCAATGCACATCTACACCTCCTCTATTTGATGGTTGCAATTATTTATATTGGAAGTGTAGGATGAAAGTTTTTATACAATCCATTGATTATATGTTATGGAAAATCATTGAAAATAGATTACATCTTCCTAGACCAACTTGTGAATTCAATGATTTAGGTAAACAAATTTGGAACTTAAATGCTAAAGCTATGAATATCTTATCTAGTGCTTTGAGTATAAATGAATTTGATAGAGTTCAATCATATGTTAGTGCTTATGATATATGGAAATCGATTGAGCTAACACATGTAAGCACAATTCAAATGGATAAAGACAAAGAAAGCACATCCTCCAAAGAAGAGAAAATGACCAAAGTATGCTTCATGGCCCACGAAATTGAGGTAAACAATTCATCTAGGGACTATGATGATAATATTGATAATAATGATGAATTGTTGGATGTTTTAAATGAATAGTTTGATAATCACAAAGTGCTCAAACATGAATACAATTTATTGAAAAAGGAAAACAACAATTTGATTGAAAAACATGCTAAATTGGTTAAATCATTATAAAATCAAATTGTTTAATTAAAGAGCAAGAATGAAAGTGTACTAGCTACTAACAAATCACTAGAAAATAATGTGTGTTTTAAATGCTAAAAATTGTGATTTGAATGCTATTTTTTTTAAATTTACTAATAGTTGTAAAAATTTAAATATGCTTTTATGTTCGCAAATGGTTACTTTTGATAAAACCGGAATTGGATATAAACCCTTTGCAAAGAAGAATTACACTAATTTCTTGCAATTGTGTTGGACATAAATCTTTTTATTTTCCGTTTAAATTGAATGTGAATGTAAATTCAAATGTTGGTTCTAAATTTACTTATCCTTTGAATTTAACTTCTAAATTTAACTCAAATTCAAATTCTAAATTTGTGAGGGTTCCTAAATGAACCAAGCCTATAACCAAAGGACCCAAAATGGTTTGGGTACCAAAAAATACACAATGACTTTTGTTGTAGGTTGGAGTTTCTCCCAATGAGCTTAAAAAGGAGAATGGATACTTGAATATCCAACACAAGAGAGAAGCTTCAAAGATTGCTTCCAACGCATAAAATGGAAATACATTCTCTAGGAGGTACACCATTATTTTTGTTGATTAAATTGGTGATGTGTTTGGTTGATTATTAGTTTAAAAAATAATTGATTGTTTTGGATTAAATTGAATGGAGTAAATTATTGATTGATTCAATTTTTTTCCTTATTCTTGATTTAGAGTTTAGAAGATTAAAATTATAGATTGAATGTTTGATTAATTCTTAAAATAATATATCACTTGAATTGTCATATATATATATTTGCTTGAGATTTAGATTCAAACAATTGGTATTCTAGTTTGCATATGTTGAATTATTTGAATTGTTGGATACTATTTGGATGATTAGTTTTTGGATTAAATTTGTATAGAGTTTATTGATTAGCTTTTAAAAATTGTTCAAGTTTTTAAATTTTGATAAATTTTTTTCCGCTATAGCTTAAACTTTGATAACTCTTCTTGAATTGAAATTAACTATTTGATAAAAGTGGAGAGTTAGCTTTTAAAAGATAATTGATTTTATTGTTTCTAATCTTGTTGTTATGCTTCCGCTTATAGTTTAAACTTTGATAAATCTCCATTGATTTATATTGATCATTGATCTAAGGGAGAAAATAAAATTATTTGATTTAACTTTGTTGTTCTCCAAATGATTTCGTTTTTGTTTTAAAAGGGGAAGAAAACTAAAAATATAATTAATTTGACCTTGATGATTGTGCTTCTGCTTGACTCAAAATTAGTTTATCATCAAAAGAAAGAAAAATTTGTTTTGAACTTTCAAATTGGTTTCCATAATCATTTCCATTGGTTTGAAATCTAGAAATGAATTTATATGTTTTTCAAATTGATATCAATATTTATCCTTGGTTTGAAATCTCTAAATTGATATCACTAATGACTTTTATTTTTGAAATATTTAAATTGGTTATTTATATTATTTTTAAACTTTTACAATTAATATCCATCTTGGACTTCAATCTCCAATAGTTTAATTATGTGTAATGATTTAGGGGGAGAAAAATGATTTTAACTTGAATATATTTTAAGATTTTAACCTTAAATTGGTTTCATATTGTAAGATTTTATTTTGGTATCATTTGGAAGTTCCCCAACTATTTGAGTTTCTGCATAATGATAGGGGGAGAAAGTTTTGTTTTGGTTCAACTGAGTTCATCCATTGAATTTTTAAATTGATATATTATTTGTTGTAGTAAATGGATAGTTATCTTAATTTTGAGTTCCCTCTTATATGCTTGGTGATATTTTCAAAGGGAGAGAGAAAATTTGTTAAGTCGTTGTATTATTGCTCTAAGGGGGAGAGCAAATACTTTTAAAGTGTGTTATATCCCCAATTGGTTAGTTTTGTGATTATCATAGGGGGAGAGATAATGAAATTGATTTTGACTCTAAACTTTGATATCTCGCTTCAAAATTTCATTTTGAATTTACAACTGGTATCATTTTTGGCAAAATTGACTTGATTTTAACTTTGGGTTTACAATTGGTATTAATCTTTGAAAAACATGTTTTGGTCTTAATTGTGAATCATCAATTGGTATCCTTAGTTAATTTCTTAATTCTTCAATTGGTATCACTCTTGAATTTGTCAATTGGTTTATTATTTTTGAAAATGAATTTGCATTTTGAGCGTGGATGCATAAATTGTTATATCTTTCTTGAAGATTAGAATTCAATTGGTTTGAATATTTAAGTCCCCTCAAATGATTTTATATGCTTCATGACATTAAAGGGGGGAATACTTTTGATTGAATGAACTTTTATTGTGATTGCATCACATTGGATTTTAATCTTGACCACATGAATATAATTAAATGCTTCATGTCCCTTCATTGACTGTTTTGGTATAGATTTGTTTATAAAGGGGAGAATGATTTTTTTATATAGGAGGCCTGATTTTTTAGTTGAATGATTCTTATTTTGATAAATTTTGATTGTTTTTTAACTTCCCTCCCCTAAAATTGCTTTTTGATGATGACAAAAAGGGAGAGAAAAATATATAAATTGATTATGGGGGAGTGATAATTCTTATGAAATAATAATTGGTATAACATGTATGCATGAAATTAATTGTTTGATAAATTGCATAAATTAAAAAGGGAAAATCTAATATGCAATATTTGATGCACATGCTTAGATTTTAGGATAAAAAACTTATTGCATTTTATCATCATCAAAAAGGGGGAGACTGTTAGCTTTTTTGTTAGGCTAAGTTTTATTTTAATGATTATTAAAATATTGATTAATTTAATAAAATCAATAAGTTGTTTTTTACGTTATTTAGATATTATTCTTAATGTTTTATAATAATATTTATATATGTGTTTATTAGAAATACCCTCAAAATGGGTATTATTAATATTCTAACAATATCAGCTAAGTCCATGTAGTGAATACATATCGTTTCGGGACTTAGGAAAATCAAGAAGGTGAAAATGGAGCAAAGTGTCGACTCGATTATGCATTTACAAAGGAAAGGGTCGACCGTGTACAGTAGAAAAAAAAAAAAAACAGCTTGCCTAGAATTTCTGCAATGAAGACAATGGTCGATCGCTTTGCCGGAACGCTTGACCACATCAAGTAAAAACTCCTCTTTCTCAATGGACTTCAAAATTCTACTAGAGGTCCATCAAAGAAGGAAAAGGTCGATCGCGAGGTCAACCGTAAAATGAACAGATTGCTCCAGAGTTTCTGGACGAAGGAAAAGGTCGACCGTATAAAAGGTAGTTTGCTTCAAACGATCAAATCTCAACGGGCAGAACTCCAACGACTAGTAAAAAGGTCGACCATTTAGAGAATAGGGTCGACTACTTGAGCAGAGTCTATAAATAGAAGATCACTCTAAGCACTCTACAACGAACGGAGAATCGAGGCGAAACACTATTCAAAACTTAATTCATACACACTGTAACCATTGTAAATCCAATTCTCCCCACCCATAAACTTGTGAGTTATTATTGAGAGAATTCGGATTAGTTTTTAGAGCTTTAATTTTCGTATTCTATATTGTGCTTAATTGTAAATGGTGACGCCCTAC
>JAJTVF010004422.1:319686-580241 GCA_022433065.1 Begonia loranthoides | reverse complement strand
GCCACTTGCTATTCAGCAACTTGTTCATTCCCACGTGTAATGATTTCCATTAGACTTTGTTGAGATTGTTTTTCCACTAATGCAGTTAACCAATTGATTATCTCCTCTACACCATTCCCAACTCTTTCTTGTCCAAATGTCTCATTTGTATTACTTTCCCTTGGTCCAATCCTTCGTTGTCTTCTAGTCATGATACATTTTATTGCCATCAAAATTGTTTAACTCAATACGTGTTCATTGTTATTTATTCTATTTAAAATACTTATTCCATCTACTCTTATTATGTTTACATCCCTTGCTTTTCTACTTTTATTATGTTTACATTCTTTACTTTCTATCCAAAATATTTATTCTATTTATTTTTATATTCCGTGCGTCACTAAATATTGTTCATTTACATTTTCTTACTAATTTATTTTTTTTACTTTTATCTATATTCCATTTATTTATTTTGAATTCATTTTTCGTTAACTCAAATAAATACTTAGGAATAATTGAATTACGTCCTTATAGGTGATGGAGTATTACCACGTTGAAGCTTGTGTTGGTAGGCAGATTACAGAACCGTTTTTAAAACTCAGGTGCTCTGATACCATCTGTAACACCCAGATTTTTCTTTACTTTGAAAATTGCGTAAAATTTAAAATTTTTCTTTTATAATATCAGAGTAAGACTTTTCTTTTAAAATCAAGTATTAAATCCATTACTTTAAATCCTTTTCCAATTTAACGCGTTAAGAAGTAATAATAATTTAAAACATTTTAGCAATGGAATAACTTTCATTTATAAAAATTATTTTTCTTGAAATATAGCGGAAGCATTTAATAAAACAATTATTTAAGCTTAAACTGTTTATTTACAAAACTATTTACTCTTTAGCCAAACCAGCCACAAGATCCGTGCATGTAAATCCTTCATCAACTGTTCCTTGTATTGTTCGTCTATTTCCAAGCATATACCTACATCGCAAGACAATAAACTAATGAAATTAATGTTCAGTAAGTGATAGGGATAAAAATTGTACAATGCACATGCTATGCTCTTTACAAAACCATATGCGTTTCCGTTTTCCATTTTTTTTTCGTTTTCTTTTACATTTCAGTCTGTCTCGGTCTTTGTCTAGGGACTTAAGTTATCAGTCTATCCCAGTCTTTGTTCAGGGATTTCACAACTGGTATGGCAACAATGGCTTGCTCTGAATGTTTAGCTAGTGGACAATGGCTTTCTCTGAAAGCCCACTAGCGACCGTGTCCAAGGACGTTCAAAGACTTAAACAATCTCACGCATACCATTTGCCTCGTATCATATCTTTTATATTTATTTTGTTTTAGTCTATGGAACAATGAATAATACTACAATCCACATGATGGTCATTCACTTCAGGTAATCAGCCTTCCATGAATACCGTATACTTTGTATGTATGAGCATCTATTAAACCACCTTTAAAAACTATGCATGTAAAACTATTTTTGTATCCTTTTAAAACAATGATACATGATGCTCATAAATGTATATAGTCTATCATAATAAAATCTCTACACATGCTTGTCTATTAAACATATCATTAAAAGAACCTAATTCAAACAAACACCCAGCAAACAACATTACAATATACGAACATGCTGAATATCTGGCTACCTTGATAAAGCAATAAATAACCTAATATTCTATGAAAGCTTGTAAATAGTCGGCATTCAATTCCTAACTCTTGCGATGTAGGGTCCAAAAACCAAAACACATACAATCACTTACATGTGGTCCTTAACATGTTTAGTTCTTTATCTTTTTCCTGTTTAATACCTTCAAAATAATTATCGTTTATTTATTAATATATTTATCCATTATAAATCCTAACTTTGATATAGTTAATTCCTTATTTATTAATTACCACTAACTGTATTTCTTATTTACTATTAATTACTTCTGACCATATTCTTTGCTTATTATTAATTACTCCTTACTGTATTCCTTGTTTACTATTGCTAATTATCGTATTCTTTATTAATTACTACTTATCGTATTTATATGTTTTCGATAGTATAATCTTATTTAATTACATCTAGTAATTCTACCCTTTAATTATTCTATCCTAATCATAATAGTTAAATCCATAATTATTATAACTAGTTGATAATTATCTAACTATAATTTTCCTTTAATTATTTTATCTCTTTTATTGAACGTGGATAGTACCGATCAGGTATATTCCTATGAAAGAATGCTCTTATCAATCTCCTTAGATAGAATATCCTTTCCAAATAACTTCCCAAGAAAGATTGTAGGGTCACGTCGGTCCACATTAAATACTAGTCTCCTTAGACAAAACCTACTTACACATTACAATTACACCACTAACAATATTTCTTAAGAATAATGTGATAATAATAATAATAATAATGGAACTAACATTTATCAACTAATTATCAACTCTTTATCGATTAATCTTAAGAATAGAAATGTTACCAATAATCCTAGAGCATCCGCGTAATTCCTTCTTGTCGAAATTCTCACTTAATACTGGAGTAATGAATTCACCCTCAAACTACTTACAAATTCCTCACAACTTTACTCCTATTTTTCTTCCCCTTTCTCTTCTCCTTTCTCCTTCTCTCCTTCCTCTCCTTTAATGGTATGATCTTTCTCTTCAAGCCACTGCCTATTTATAGGCGAGGAGCTCCTTCAAAGCCGCAACAAAATGTACAGGGCACATCATTTGGAGCAAGAATTTTCTGTCAGCAAAAGGGATTGCCGGTCGATCGTTAGTCGAGGCTACCAATCGATCTTGATCAACAACAGTAGTGCTGAACAACCACCCTTCACGCTTCAGCGTATTGATTATTTATTTATATTAAATTCAATTATTCTTATAATTAAATCAATATTTAATTGACCTTAATCAATTTTCCACTACACTTTTCTTAATTTTAATAATTCCCTTCCATCCAACAATTAATCAAATTATCCGAATATTCTAATATCTCAATTTACATCTGATTAATTTTTCATTACCCTTACTTAATTCTGTTATGAAAGATCGGGATATTACATGGTGCAAACTCAATTCATTCATTCTGGCTGACACAAAAATGCACAATACTCCCTTTACAGATGGGAGACACACTTCAGTTGGCTAATTGGAGAAAAAAACATCAAATGACTCAACCTCAGAAAAAGCATAAAGAAATGGTGGAGTGCTGTCGGGTGAGGAATAATTGTGCTGATGAAGGAAAAAAATGGAGAATAAAAAGATAGTGAGGGAGAGTTGAACTCTTGGGGAAGAAAAGAATGGAAGTGAAGTTGAGATGGAGAGATGAGACTTTGGTGAGTTCTCTGGTGAAGTGAAAGTCTGCTCTTGAGTGTTCTCTCATGTAAGAATCTCCTTCACAAATTATGTTAGGAATTATGTTTTGAATATTTTGGTGATTTTGATGGATTGTTTTGCTGTAATTGAGGGATAGTGTAACGACCCGATTTTATTTTACTTTAAAAATACATTAAATTTAAAAATTTTCTTTTCTATTGTAAAACAACGAAAAACCTTTTAATTAAAATTCAAAGTCCTTTTAGAAAACCTGATCGTTAAAACATCTTAAAACTCGTTATGAAAATCATTATAAGTTTTGGAAAGCTTTAGTTATAAAATCTTTTCTCAAAACATAGTGGAAGCATAAGTTGTTCATGTTAAAAAGACAATAAATAGATTATTACTTTATATTTATAAAACCTTTTCCCTTTTACTTTCCTTAGCCTAGCCATCCATAAGTTCCACTCGTGCAAATCTTTCATCAACTACTCCTTCATCTGTTCATCATTTTCTCGTGCGTGTACCTACACCATTTGCAATTGTGAGCCGAGGCCCAGTAAGAAATGAGATATGTAGTATGATATGCCTCTCTTTCATTCTTTTTGGGATGAGTTCTACCCTAAACCAATCTTTTCTTTACGTGTCATTCTTTCATTCATAACTCGTACGTCGAGCGAGAGATTGGAGGAACCCATATGTGAGGGAATAGTCTTAGTCGGCTTCTAACCACTTGTGTGTAGCTAGCTATGTTCTCAGCAGGGGGGGGGGGGGGGGGGGGGGGGTGGCGTAAGTCTAGCTACTTGATTTGATCTGAACTACCTATCCATCCCCCAACTCCCCATTTCATTTTCTTTATTCATTTTTATCACATAATGCATATGAATATCCACACCAGCGTGACATTCTTACTTGTTTCTATTAGCATGATGCATTTACATGAGAAACATTATCGTGATGCATGTCAATGAAAAGTAGTAATCGTAACAGTATAAACGTAGAAGACATAAAACAATAATCACAACAATATAAGAGTATGGAACATGGAAAGTCTACTAACGTGCTATACATAACAATATATTCTAAAATATGCTTGGTAAATTAAAGAAAGCAATAACAACATAGACATACTTGATAATTTAAAGGAAATATTAATGTTGGCATGCTTGGTAATTTAATGAAAGCAGTAACAATGTAGACATGATCGGCAATTTAAAGGAAACACTAATAATATGCTAACTTCCTAAACATGCTCAGAGATTGAATTAATAACATGCAATTAATATAGGCATAATATGGCGGAATAGTAAGAATGTAAACAAACATTTAAAGAAAGACACTGCTAATGGTGTAGGGCCTCCAACTGGCCAAGACTCTATCTCAATTTCTTACCTTGATTGCGTAAAGTGCTCAATGCTCATTCGTTATCATTTTCTTCCTTCTTTAGTCCCTTCACAATTTAATAACGCTTACTTACTAATTCAATCTCAATGTCTTTTCCTACCTTAAATTCTTATTTGTTACATAGTTTCATAATCTAACTTCAACTAATCGCACAATAGTTCTAGGAACCCATTAGTGCCCAAAACGGAATATAACCATCTTAATATCCATGTTTAATCCAATTAATAACTTGTGCGTGTAAAGATGCAAGACAATATACAAGCGGGGTATAGCAATATCTAATAATAACCCAACATCATAGATTCAAATAAGAAACCAACAGAGAGCATTATAATCGAATCAATCAGGACATACTTATCATTATCTTTTTCTCCAAAAGAATGGCAGTAGATAGATCATTCCAACGTACATAACTAACAGTTCATAAACTTCTCACGATCCACAGCAGAGAGCATTCACAACTTCGTACCAATCACATGGAGATTATAAACAACTCGTCAATCTAATCAAATTTAACAGCTTATTCCAATTCTTAACCAATAATTCGTTCAACAGTGACAAAATCAAAGTACAGACTTTACTTTAACAACATTCATTTCCAAAGAAATAGATAGCATACATAATCCTCATTCTTGAATATCTTAGATATAGGAAAACCAACCATTTAATAGTTTCTAACAATTTCAACAGAGATAAACAGATAGCTTTCCAAGCAACACAACATAGCCATGACCTTCAACGTTCAATAACAACATCCAAAAAAATGCAGAACACAACCAATAAAACATTCTATCCACGGTAATAGTCATATTATTGAAGACACTCCAGCATAACCACTTAATGAAACCAATAAGCAAAAATCAACAAAAGTAGCATCCCACAATAGAACACCAAACCCAAAGGAACAGAGAGCAAGTACTTGAAGGATCACAAGGACCCGAGAAGAAAATAATCATCCACTTCTTCTTTCCCTTCTTCATTTTTCCTCTTAGCCATTCCTTTAGTGATAGCAGCTCTCACATTCTCACACATTTCTCTCCTCTGAATTTCCATTCCCTCTTAGCTCAGCACCCGAGAGCCCACCTACAGCCTTCCCCTTTGCTAAAATCCTTCCGCCTTTCACAAGAGAGCTCAGGACCCCTTATCTGGCCACTGCCACGGACACCCATGGGTGTCCCAAGCCATGCCCTGCCATTGCACCAAGCCCTTTGCATGTCCCACACATGTCTCATTGTTGATTTCTTCAGAGCAAGAATAGAATTGGATCGGCTCGGACCGAACCGAAAGCAAAACCCAACCATTCTAGTCCAAATCGCCAGCTCCCTACCATCCCGACGCCTTGGCCGTTCCTCCGCCATTGCCATTCCAACGTCACTAATCCTCCTCAGTCATCGTCATTCCATCGACCTCATTCATCTATGTGCATCTACGTTCATCCGAAAAGTCCAATAAATTGGACAGATTCAAATTCTCTCCATCCACTATCGTCCATCATCATCCTGCCTCGTCCAAAATCTCACGTTACAAATGAATTAGGACACGAAGCGTCGTCCTCACTCATCCCAAAACACAAGGGACGATTGGAGGAGCATTTTAGACGCGACGCCCAGTCCTCGCGTAGTCCGCGTGCGCCCGAAAACTCCAAAATACACTTCTCAAATTAATCCTAATTATCATACAATAAATTCCTTAAATTATAATTTTTGGAATATGTCCTTGGTAATACCCCCAATAAATATCCAATAACTCTAACTACCCCTAATTACTTTCCAATTATCCTTATTAAATTATGATATAAAAGTTGAGGTATTACATATTACCATGTGTGTCTTGTCTGGAGCAAAATAGCAGTGAAGGGAAAAGCTATGCGAAGGAGAAAGAAGAAAAGAATGAACTCCCCGCTCTCAGGTGTTATTTGGGTAAGGATTTCCTTTATCTTTATTTATGGATTTTATAGGTTTTACTCTCTGTTTGCTATGGTTTTATGGATTAAATGATGATTGTTGTCAAATTGGAAGAATATATCTGAGAGATGTTGGGAACTATGCGTGAGTTTTTGGATTGATAATGCTCCCTGCTTGTTATTGCTTCCTAGTTTCGTGCAATGTTTTATACTCGGATGTAATATTCTGTTACAAGCATATTAATGGTGGGTTGGATGTTACGAATTTTGATGTTCGATTTCTTACTCTATCAATTTTATTTGGTTATGCTCTGTGGGTATAGTTTTGGTTATTTTGGTTGTTAAGACATGATTTGGTTAATTGCTGTGAAGAGTGTTCTACCACTGTTAAGTGATTATTGTTACGGTCATTATAGTTGGATTGTGAAGCTAGATAATAATCAGTAAATTATTTGTTGAGAAGAAATGTTTTTCTGCAATTTTGTTAATGGCTATATAACACCCTGACTTTTTATATCGAGGTATTACCAAGGACATAGTCAAATTGTTAGTCAAGGGAGTATTTCTGATAACGTTTTCCCCGTATACGCGATGTAAATTAAGGATGGGGGGTAGTTAGGATATTACATTCCATATTTATACGTGTTATTTGATGACGGATATTTAAAGGAAAGTGTTGTGGAATAAGAGTTAAGTGGAAAAATGTGAGGAAATGTTGTTCTAGGTGTTTATGGATGCCTGCGGATGACATGCGAATGAGAAGTGTCGTCTGCAAAGGCATTTCATAGCACCCTGAACTTAGGGACGACTCAGGACGCGATTCCGCATCTTGACCTCACTGTGTCGCGGACGTGGTGATGCCTCGTCCGAATTGAATCTGTCCAATTTCTGGACACATTCGGACACACGCGGACGCTACATGAGAATGCCATTTTGCGTCTAAATGCCACTTTCTTATGGTACGGACAGGACGAGGATGCCAGTTCTCGTCCAAGAAAACAATTCTGCCTTAGAATTTTGCTCATGCGGACGAGATCAGTGCGTCCGCACTCGTTCGATAGATCGTAGTTCAGCGTAAAATGAGGGATTTAAAATCCAAATACTTGTCGTGAAGTCATTTATTCGCAGCCTATGGCAGACAAAAACAACCCTCCCCCACCCTCAACTGGTAACCACCGCCCTCCACGTCCGTAGACCACATCCCTCCTTTCCCTATGCCTACGATTTGTCACCTCTCCATGGTATAAGCCTTTCTTCCTTCCCATTGGTCTCCAGTTGTGTTTCCTTTCTGCATGAGAGGAAGCTCTTGCATGAGAGAGTGAGACCTGCGAGTGAGAGATTGTGAGTTAGTAACTTCTCCTTCTGTAAACGTGAGTAAAGTGAGCTGAGTGCTTGAGTGAGAGCTAAGAGCTTGGAGCTAAAGCTTACGTGTGCTATGGAGTGTTGTCCTTGAGTGTTAGTTTCTTCAATCTAGGTAAGGAAAATGGGTGAGTCTTGGCCATTTGGAGGCCCTACCCACAAGTAGAGCGTGAGTTTATGTTAGTTTCCCGAAATGCTTGCTGTTAGTTGCTGTTTGTTGATTTTAGATTATAGTTCCTTGGATGATTGGCTATAGTTATTTCCCTTGTTATTGTTAGCTCCGTGATTTCCTTTGCTGTTAGATATTCCCTTTGGTTGATAGTGTAAAATTCTTATTGTTAGTTTCCTGCCATTTATATCTTGTTGATAAATTTCTTGCACATATTTCCTTTGTTGCAAATGATTCTTGCAAATTTATGGTGATGATTGTGATGAATACTGAATGAGTGAATGATAAATGGTTATGTGGAGTCTGAAAATGAGCTAAGAGTGCTATTTTGTTCATGGATGTTTACTTCTTGTGTAGTTATTAACCATAAGCTGTTATTTCCTTCATTATTGTTCTGTTGTCATTTGCTTGTTTTCCTTCCTTAATCTAGTATGTTTATTGGCTAATCAATTTAGTAAATTGTTAATCAATTGAGCATATTAACCAATTTAGTTAACCTAAGCATGTAATTAATTTGATTTGTCTAAACATGTGAAATAACTAACTTTTCAAATTAACTAATTAGCGATAATTAATTTGAATATGCTTAGGTAAGTGTTGTTATTTCTTGAACATGTAAATTGACTAATAAGTAACTACTAGCATGTTAGATTGGTTAACTAGCATGTTTAATTAACATGTGTAAATCAATTAGCAACATGTTAATTAACTAGAGTAATTATTAGACATGAGCATTTAACTAGCGTAATTAACTTAACTAGAAATTGAACATGTTAATCGACTAGAGTAGTTAACTTAATTAAACATGATAATCCATTAGAATAACTAACTAGAATTATAATCGAAGTCTTTACCTTAACATGTTAATTAACTAGTTGAACATGTTTACTTGATGCATGTCAATTAAGTAGAGCAATTAACTAACTAGAGTAATTAACTAGATAAGTATGGTAATTAACTAGACTCGAACACGACTATTCAAGTGTGTTTAATCAACGAGCTATGCATGTTTAATCCTTTAAACTATTAAAAGTATGTTTAACTTATTAGCATGTTTAATTAACTAACTAGATTAACATGTTAATCCTTCCTTTATGAATAATATGTATATCACTCTTTTACAGCAATTTTCTTCAATATAGTTATATTGCCTCTCGCTGCAATTTCCTTTACGATGCTTTACATTAATTGAAAATATTAGAGACACTTTACTTTATTAGAAAAGAATGGAGAAGATGAAAGAAGAATAAACTAAGTTGGAACGGAATAAGAATTTCATTGACTATGTGAATAGATGTTTCTATATTTCCTTTGTTATTGTCTTCTTGGTATTGCTTATAATCTTGCTTATAATCACTTACCCTTAGCATGTTATTTTCTATTTAACCAAAGCATCATTAGTTAACTACGATAAAAGTATTTAAGCAACTCTTGAGCATATAAATTATTTAGGATAACTAACTACAATAATAATGAAAATCTTTCTTAAATATGCTAAGTGACTAGGATAACTAACTAGAATAATAAATGTAATCTTTCCGGAGCATGTAAATGAACTAGAAAATTAACTAGGATAATTAGCATGTTAATTAATAGTATGTTTTGATTTCTCTTTCGATTACTATTGTGTTCTATTAGTTCAAGCATGTTTTCATTGGTTCAATTCGTTGTGTATTGTTCTGATATTGGTGTTCGAATTTTGTATTTCTTTATTGAGTGCGTTTGTTGTTTGATTTCCTTCGGTGCTTCACTGTTTACAATTCCATGTTTCAATTGTTCCCCAATGTGTGCGCTTTCAATTTCTGTTATATATTGTGTGCGCAATTTCAATTACAGTTACTTTTATTTCAATGTGTATTTCAAATAAGTGAGGTAAAATGTTAAGAAAAGGAAGGAAATATGGAGTTGAGGGGGAGATTGGGTAGCAAGCCTAGTCTGCAACTAGGTGGAGCCCCCTCCCTTGTAGGGTACGAGAGTTCTAGTTGCAAGTAAAAGGTTAGATCCGATCCACTATGCCATTGCACGAGAAAATCCCTCAATCTCTCGCTCAATGTACGAGTAATGAACGAATGGATTAAAGTAAATGAAATAACGAACGAACGAATGTAATGAAAGGATTGGTTTGGGTGGCCCCCATTCCAAAAGAACTAAAGAGAGGCATATCACGTTGCATTAAACTCTTTTCTTTACTAAGCCCTCAAGCTTATAGTTTACTTGTAGTGTAGGTGTAGGTACTTGTATATGAAAACAAATGCATAGAACTAGGAGTCAATGTGAAAGACGATAATTAGATATTAAAGCAGAGATGAAGAATTTGCACATGAAGGAGCTTGTGGTTGGCCATGCTAAGTAGATAAAAGAGAAAATGATTTGTAATTAAAGTGCATTTAATTTTTTTAGTGTCAGAAGAGCAAAAAAAAAAAAAAGATTTTATAAACGACTTACGCGTCTGCAATGTTTTAAATAAATGATTTCATATCGCTTCCGCTATGTTTTAGCGAAAGAGGGTTTTAACGATCTGGTTTGAAATGCACTCTGATTTTATCTTAAAAAAGGTTTTAATAAAAGTTTTGAATTTTAGCAAATTTTCAAAGGAAAAGTGAAATACCGGGTCGTTACAGGCTAAGTTTAACTGTTGTTATTTAGTTTGTGGCCTTTAGAAACTACTAGAGGCTTAAGGCTTTTAACTGTCAATTGGATTTTATGAGATTGGTCGTGGTATTGTTCTATGGATGGTTGTGTTATGTTATTAGTTGTGGTTGACTTGAATAAACGGCGAAGTGATGAAAAATGTAGAGAATGAGGTTTAGTGCATTAATCTAATAAATTGTGATTGGTTGTTGTGAAACCGTTAAGTAATTAAACTGAACACTTGGATTATTAAGTGTTAAGGTTATGGAAGTTATTAATGGTTAAATATTATTGATTTTTTAAGGTATTAAAAAGGGAGAATGATAACATTAATTTTTGAAATGCACTAAGGACCAAGTAAGTTGATATTGTATGTGTTTTGGTCTTTGAGGCCCTACATCGCAAGAGTTAAGAGTTGTATGCTGATTGTTTATTGCTTTAGTAGAATATTAAGGTTGTTTATTGCTTTATTAGAATAGCCAAATATTGAGTATGTTTCGTGAATTGTACTGCTGCTTGCTGGGTGTTTATTAGAATTAGGTTATTTTGATAATATGTTTAATAGATGCAGGTTCTTTAAGTTAAAAGTCATGGTAATGAGCATGTTTATAAGTTATAGTAATGATATGATAGATACTGTATGCATTCCCAAGCATGACACGCATCATGATTTTCAAAAAGTTACAAAAACGGTTTTTATGCATGATCTTGAAAAGGAAACAGATACTAAAGGGAAATGAACGTAAATGAATACGTTACAGGATGAGACTGTGTGTCAAATGGCCTGAGAATGAATGCATTACAGGATGAAGCAGTGTGTCAAAAGGCCTAGGGAATGTGGGCGTTATAGGATGAGGCCAGGGGTGCCAAAAGGCTTGGAACATAGGCGTTACAGGATGAGACAGTGTGCCAAAAGGCCTGAGAATGTAGGCGTTCTAGGATGAGATGGTGTGTCAAAAGGCATGAGAATGTATGTAAACAGAAAAGAAAACAGAAACGGAATATGAACATGGAAAAAAGACTAAAACGTAAAAGATAAAGGAAAACAAAAAACAGAAAATGGATTTTTAAAAGAGCATAGCATGTGCATTGTAGATGTTAAGTTATATCACTTACTGAGCATTACACTCATTAGTTCAAGTCTTGTTGATTTAGGTATGTACGACATCAAGAGAACGGGTTAAGGAGCAGTTGATGAAGGATTTGCACGCACGGATCTTATGGTTGGCTAGACTAAAAGGATTTAAAGAGAGAAAGATGATTTTATAAAGTATTTGAATTGTAAAATATTTTATTATAAATTTTCCTGCTGAGTTTTATAAAATGTTTTAAGAAAATGATTTCTTTTACTGTCTTTAAAATGATTTTGAGAACGAAAGAGTCTTCTGCTATGCAACTGAAAAGAAAAAAGATTTAAGTAGAAGAAAAGTTTTAAATTTTACACCTTTTTAAAGGTAAAAAGTTACGGGTCGTTACAACTAATGATTAAAATATTATTTTATTAGATGATGTGATGATTTACTATTACTCAAGGTTATGTTATGATTATGCATACAACATATTTTTAAAGAAAAAAGAATCATACATACAAGTAAGAAAGAATAAAGAAAATTAAAGGATATGCTTGAGTTCACTAGTGAGTTTTTGATTGATGTAGGGACAGATAATCACTAGCAGTGAGTCTTCGATTGATATTGGGATGGATAATCACTAACAATGAGTCTTCGATTTGATAGTGGGACGAATAATAACTAGTAGTGAGTCTTTGATTGATGTCGAGATGGATAACACTAGTAGTGAGTCTTCCATTTGATAATGGGACAAATAATCACTAGTAGTGAGTCTTCGATTGATATCGGGAAGGATAATCA
Organism: Begonia loranthoides; assembly: GCA_022433065.1. Classification (NCBI taxonomy): domain Eukaryota; kingdom Viridiplantae; phylum Streptophyta; class Magnoliopsida; order Cucurbitales; family Begoniaceae; genus Begonia; species Begonia loranthoides. The sequence continues at coordinate 567,602 of JAJTVF010004422.1, read as the reverse complement.
CTAGTAGTGAGTCCTTAATTTGGTATTGGGAGGGATAATTACCAGTACTGAGTCTTCGATTGATATCAGGATAGATAATCATCAATAGCGAGTCTTCAATTGATGTTAAAGTTGATTATACGAGAACAACAATAAGAAAGAAAAGAAAGCAAAGAAAGAAAATTGAAATACAAATTTTTTTATCATTACTTAATGACCTCTAGACTCATAAATGAATCTTGTAATTGTAGGTAAAATTAGATAAAAAGACCGACAAAAGAGGATTACGCAGTTGATGAAACATACTCGTGAAGAGCGCTTAGAGTTGTTGCATCAACTTTGATTGGTGGGATGACTCATGATATGTAAAGAAAAAGAATTGAAAGCAATGTAGTAACAAGTTATGGATATTTTTGTAAAACTAATTATTGATTTAATTATTATTGTACACCCTAACAAAATTATGTTAAGTGTTTAAAAGAGAAAAGTCTTCCGCTACGCATAGTTTGTTTTAAAAAGTTGTATTCAAAATATTCAAGTATTTGACAAAAATATGAGCAAGGAATTTAGAGGCATTACAGAAAGTCATCTTTACGTAGTTGAAGACCATATTTCGGATTTTCACTAGAGAAAGTAATCTTTCTGCTGGCAGAACATTGTCCTACCTTTGGGAAACAATAATTTTTTATAGTGGAAAATAATCATTCCGCGATTGGAAAGTAATATTTTAAATCTTTTAAGTGGAAAGACAATGTTTCATCATAGAATGACAATGTTCTGCCGCATAAAGATAATATTTTTTTTACCAAAAAATATAACTGGAATATCTACTTTATTTATTTTTCATAGTTACCTTGTCATTGATTACATAATAAAATGGTTGTTTTGTTAGATTCCTAAAATGAATAGTGTGATACATCATTTCAAATCATACTAGTATTATAATTCCATACCAACTATAAGTATATTTTTATAATATTCTTTATTTATAATTATTGTAAAACAAGCTTTAAATTAAAGGCCCAATAATGTTTTAGTTACATGTATGCATTATTATTATGACGGAGTTAAATGAAAGTTTAAAGAATTCTAAAGAAACCATGCCAAGTATTGATGAAAAAAATCTAACCCAATTCGATTTACACGTAATCTAAGTAAAAAAAAAAGATTGATAATTTGGTTGAAACATGATCCAAATAAGTTTAAATTTAGCATTAAATATATTAATTTTAATAATAATAATTTGTATTTTTATTTAAGAAAGACGAAATCAAATTGAATCTCAGATTCGGGCTTTGGTTTTAAATCAGGCAATTCGGTTGATTGGACGCTAAAAGTGGATGGAAGCACAGCGAACCCACCCTAGAGGAGATATAATAGATTGTGATAGCCTACGCCTACGCCTACGCCTACATAGGCACGAGGTCTAGCAGCGTATAAAAGTGTACTGTCCCACGATGTTGGACAAAACTTTAACCGTGTTTTTCATCTGCAAGATTTGTTATCTACGGGGGAGGCTGCTATAACATTTTTTAGAAGAACACAAAAATAAATATATTATATTATTCAGAGGAAATGGGCATTAAATTAATAACATCTCGCCTCGCTCTGTTTTTTTCAACGTTTGATTGACATGTGAATGGAGGAGTGGTCCTCTCGGCAATGCTGGGAAGAAAGACCACCAAATGAAGAGGTGGCATAACAAAACAAAAACATAGAGTTGAGCAAAGACAACTCACAGACACATAATTGATAGGGAAATTTGATAATTGAAAAACATTAGAAATATATATATATATATATATATATATGTATACATATATATATTCCATTGCTGTATTACTTCCCTTATTTGATGACCACCTCTTGAAAGTTTTCATCATTTTTGAATTTGCACCACTCAAAGTCCTAAAATCCAACAAAAGCTAAAAAAGAAACCAGCTTTCCAGATGGAATCAGTAGGTTGCTAGGAGGAAGAGAGAGAGAGAGAGAGAGAGAGAGCGAGACCTACCTTTGTCAGAACATCACCGCCTTTCTCAAAACTTCGATTTTGGTCGGTCCATGGCGGAACCCAATATCAAGAGTAGCAGCGAGAGCAAGAAGAAGGATTACCCGGCTCTTCTTTTGGGCAGATACGAGATCGGGAAGCTCCTCGGCCATGGTACCTTCGCCAAGGTCTACCACGCAAAAAACGTCAGATCGAACGAAAGCGTCGCTATTAAAGTTCTTGATAAGGAGAAGATTCTAAAGGGTGGCCTTATTGCTCATATCAAGAGGGAGATCTCGATTCTCCGCCGCGTTCGCCACCCTAATATAGTTCAGCTGATCGAGGTTATGGCGACTAAGGCCAAGATCTTCTTCGTTATGGAGTATGTTCGGGGTGGAGAGCTATTCAAAAAGGTCGCTAAAGGTCGGTTAAAAGAAGAAGTTGCTCGGAAATATTTTCAGCAATTGATTTCCGCCGTCGGATTCTGCCACGCCCGCGGTGTGTATCACCGGGACCTTAAGCCGGAGAACCTTTTACTTGATGATAATGGAGATCTCAAAGTCTCCGATTTTGGGTTAAGCGCAGTCTCCGATCAGATTCGGCAGGACGGTTTGTTTCACACGTTTTGTGGAACGCCAGCGTATGTTGCGCCGGAGGTTTTGGCCAGAAAAGGGTACGAAGCGGCGAAGGTGGATATTTGGTCTTGTGGGGTTATACTTTTTGTTCTTATGGCTGGCTATTTACCATTTCACGATCAAAATGTAATGGCGATGTACAAGAAAATTTACAAGGGCGAGTTTCGATGTCCGAGATGGTTCTCGCCGGAGCTAATTCGCCTCCTTTCACGGCTTCTCGATACAAATCCAGAGACCCGAATCACCATTCCTGAAATTATGGAGAACAAATGGTTCAAGAAAGGATTCAAGCATATAAAATTTTATATCGAAGATGATAAGCTTTGCAGTGTTCATGATGAGATCGATGATGCTGATTCACTATCCGAACAATCAATGTCGGAATCAGAAACAGAAATGGAGCCTAGAAGGAGGATAACTTCGTTGCCTAGGCCAGCAAGTTTGAACGCATTTGACATTATATCATTTTCGCCCGGTTTTGATCTTTCGGGATTGTTCGAAGATGGGGGAGAAGAGTCGAGGTTTATCTCTGGTGCCCCTGTGTCAAAAATTATATCAAAATTAGAGGAAATTGCTCAGTTGGTGAGCTTCACAGTGAGGAAGAAGGATTGCAGAGTGAGCTTGGAGGGCTCTAGAGAAGGTATAAAGGGTCCATTGACAATTGCAGCGGAGATTTTCGAATTAACTCCATCATTAGTTATGGTGGAAGTTAAAAAGAAAGGTGGAGATAATGCTGAGTATGAACACTTCTGCAACAGCGAATTGAAACCCGGATTGCAGAATTTGATGATGGAAGTGAAGGAATCTGCAGCTTCTTCGCACTTGCCTTCAGATACTGAATAAGGAAAGAATCAAAGGAGAAGGGTATGCTTTTTCCTTCTCCATCGCCATGACTTGTCTGTGATTTGCTCTGTTCTGGGCTGGTTATACGATGAGCTTTTAGCTGGAGATTTAGATGCTGATATGCTAGATTAGTCTGTAGATGGTACAGAGAGTTTTTAACTTTCTTGTCTCCCCATTTTGGTGCGTCTGTACATGCTTCTTCCCCATTGTATGAAAATTGTGGCCAAAAAACATGAAAGAATTATTGTTTTCCATCGATGATAAGCCTGCTCTTCGCATCAAAAGGAATGTCTGTTGTTGTGTTTTGTTTTTCTCGATTGAATCTAATGTTTAATGTAATATGTTTTGAGTTGTGCATGAGAGTATGATTAAGAATCTGATGGAGAAATTTATGTGTTTTGGTTTTTCTCAGTCCGATTTTCGTGTTCTTAAACTCTGGACCCGTTTTGTCGAAAATCTTCCGTAGTTGTACTCGATTACTCGACTTTTGTCCACAAATTTGTCTGTTTTGGGGTGACATAGGTCTGTTAGTCGGATCGATATTATTTCGAATCTTAAATTTTGGCTTGAAAATACGAGATTACAATCACTAGATTAGTATCCATTATTAAGAGTTTCATACGAAAGAAAGTGTTGAAACTCTGGATCTTAAGATGAAGTATTAATACAACTTAAACCGTGTCTATGCTGTTTGTTACTGCTGTTGTGCCTTCTCCCCTGCTTCCCATGTCCATACAGATATCTTCTAGCGAGGGCCTCAAGTCTTGGTCGTAGAATTGCTTATATTCCAGTGTATCTCCTGCGCTTTTCATCACCTCCACGACGTAAAATGAAGGGGTAACTTCGTAAATATCTACGTCGATGGCTAGCTGCCCTTTTCTTCCTTCCTTCCTGTCCTTCAACATCACCTTCCCTTCCCTTTTCATGAACTTGAACCTCTCCGTCTCGGCTATCTCCTCGAGTTTTGATACAATTGTGGATGGAGGTTCTGTCGTCGTAAACCTCGCCTGCGATCTCTGATTTGCATCCTTTTCGAACAAACCAGAAAGATCGAATCCGGACGAAAGAGAGATGATATCAAAGGCGTTGAAGCAAAGCGGTCTCACCGGGCTTGTGCTTTTCTTCCCGTTTAGAGAACTCCCAGGAGATTCGAGAAAGGTGATTGGAAGATCGTCTGTAATGAGATTTGCTTCTTCGTCCTTTGTTAATTTATGTGGTTTAATTTGTTTCAGTCCTTTCTTGAACCAGACATTTTCCATGAGCTTGGCAACGTTTATTCTTGAGCTTGGATTAGGATCGAGGATCTTCGAGAGAAGCTTTCGAGCTTCTGAAGGAAACCATAGCGGACATTTGAAATCTCCCCGGCTACTTTTTCGATACATCTCCATCAAATTAGAATCATGGAACGGCAGAAAACCAGCCAATAAGACGAAGAGGATGACCCCACATGACCACATATCGGCTTTGGCTCCATCGTAGCCTCTCTTATTGATCACTTCTGGCGCTACGTATGCAGGCGTTCCACAGGTTGTGTGGAGAAGACCGTCTTTCCTCCTCGACTCTATCAACGCACTCAACCCGAAATCCGAGACTTTGAGATTCCCATTGTCATCGACAAGAAGATTTTCTGGCTTGAGATCGCGGTGATATACGCCTCGGCTATGACAGTAATCGACGGCTCCGATCAATTGTTGGAAATAGTGATGGGCAAGACTTTCCTTGAGCTTCCCTTTGGCAACCCTGTTGAAAAGCTCACCACCCTTTACATATTCCATCACAAAATAAATCTTGGTTTTGCTCGCCATCACCTCGTAAAGTTTTACGACATTCGGGTGCCTTACGAGGCGCATAACGGAGATTTCGCGCTTGATTTGATCGATCAGACCAATTCGTAAAACCTTTTCCTTGTCGATAATCTTTATGGCAACCCCTTGGCCGGACTTCAAGTTTCTAGCATAGTAAACCTTTGCAAATGTACCTTGTCCGAGCAATCTTCCGAGCTCGTACCTATGCATCAATACACTCCCTTTCTTGTCCATTTCTACTTCTCTTTCTCCGATCACCAACGGAACTAGAAAAGTCGACACTTCATTTTTGTCGTTGTCAGCCTGAACCCAGATAAATCAACGAGATTTTCGACAAAGAAAAGGAAGAAACGAGAACACCAAACCTCCGACCGCGGAGGTGGGAGAACGCCGAAACTCCAGCAAAGATAAAGGCTCTTGCTGTTGGAAATTTAGCTAATTACAGAAACCAGAATCCGACCAAATAGAGACAATGCTCGAATAGTAAAGAGGATCACCAGTTTTGTCTCCTTTTTCAAAGGACCCAAACTTTCTTTCTGTGCTGGCCTAAGAATAGCAGTCTCTGTGTATATTTTTAAGTTCTCTCTTTCATTCCTAAGTCAATGACCCTAAAATTTCTTACAACTGTTCTGTTTCCTCTTGCCCTCTTATTTATGTAGTTGTTATCATACTTTAAGATTTAAAATTATCTCTAATCAATTTATTTTTAATCCCAATTTATTATTCTAATCATGATTACTATTGTTGATCTTATGCTAGACCATTTCTTGTCTTTCTAGATTAATATTCTATTGATGCAGTATTTTGTTGGTTGTTCTAGTTATTTATATGTATTATTTTGTTCATAATACTTTTAATTTTTTTTTTATCACTTATTGATTGAATTGTATACTAAAAGAATGACACTCCAGGGATAATTCTAAATTCAATTTAAATATTACAATCTAATTTTTTAACCATTCGAGAGAGTGTTAAGATATTCAAAATCGAATAAAATGACTGAGTTTTATTGATTGAATAAATTAACAATTTTTAAAGAAATTGAAACTCTAAGATTAAAAATTAAGGTTAACGTGGTAGAGAGAGACAGTTTAACAAATTAGATTTTTTATTAATAAATAATCGTTCATATTAGCGTGCTAAATAATACTAAAGATTTTCAAGAAATCAATCGTCTATAGAATTTTGGTTGTTTAATTTATTTTAGTTTTCAAAATCATAATTTTTCAGTTTTCTAAATAAAGTCAAAGTTAATTAAAAGATTACTCGGTGAAAATAATAAATTATATATTTCAAAAATTTGATGAAAATAATAAATTATATATTTCGAAAACTTACTCATCCTTCTATTATAAAACTTAGCTTTGTATATTTGTAATATTTTATATAAGGAGATTTTTTCACATAAGTTTTTGGCACTATTGTTGATGGGTATTTTACTTTATAATTTTTGCTAATACTACAAAAAATTACAATTGTAAAATTTACCTTCCAACCAAGAAATTTTCACAAACAAGCACGTATAAATACAAAATTCAATCAATGAATAGAAATTTTATAGAATAATGTTAATTTATTGAATCCAAGAAAACAATAAAATATAATCCATATCAAGAATTTAGGAAGTTCAACAATAATCACATTATACTATCCCAACAAATTTCAAAAACTAATTACACAAATCCAAAAATTGAACTTTTAACATTATTTCTATCAATTACACGTGCAGTTGCTACGCTACCACTTGTTAAACGTAATTTTGTAAATTGTATATTTTGTAAACCCCAAAATTATACTAATTATGTCAGAATTGTCAAGATAAAATAGTTATGAAACGTACTTGAATCCATGAAACTACCATAGTTAGAAGTTTCTATAAACCTTTATCAAGTTCAAGATCTATGACTTTAACTTCTAAGTCTTTTTCAAGAAAAAAAACTACTTTGTATTCTTTCAACGAATGGGAGACCAAAAGAATGGAAAACAACTCACCATTTGACCTAAGGATTATAACACTATATTATATATAGAGAACTAAGTTAAGTTCGACCCATCATCAAACTTAAATCTAATTATTGGATCTATAAAATTATGCCTAATACTTTAATTAAAGAAAAATTAACAAAACAACCATTGACCTATGAAATCAATAACAAGTCAACCACTATACAATTTTCGCTAACAAATAAAACACTCAACTATGAAAAATAAACTAAGCAAACATTGCTGTTAATAGCGAACTTACTTTGAAAATGAAAGATTGGGAAGCTTCCCCTCGAACACCTTACTTTGATCTTTGACCGAGTTTTCATAATACAAACTAGAGATTCCCACATATTTCTATTCAGAGAATTACCAATGAAGACAAGTCTTTTTCCTATCAATAATTCCAGCATTCTATTGCAATCTAATATGAATTTAAAACAATAATTTAAGGAAAATAGTGTAATTCAACGTTTCTCTTTTATGATCTACCATATTTTTTTCTTCATCGGGATTTGTAAGAACTATAAATTTTCAAAATAAATAAAATTCCACGTCTATGAATTTTCCACGTTGGATCAATCCAGCGCTCGAGTTCGACCTATTAGTTGCATAGCATCCAAGTGTAGATTTTTGGTCAATAGGTGATATGATAAAATTTGGGTTCTTTTGTAATTTGGAGAATGGTGTTTCTCCAATAATTGAGTGAAATAAAATATATTTTATGGGGGAAGCGAGAATAGAGCTTTTATTAGGAAAAGACCTTTTCTCGCGAGTATGCATTCAAGAGCCGACAGAGAAAAAAAGAGAAAGAGCAGATAAAGGATGAAAGACCGAAGTGGTGAGAGGAGGATTTTGACCAAAGATCTGTGTTATCGGAGTGTTGATTCACAATATTTGTGAAGGAAGTTTGTGTGCAAAATTGTTTAAGGTAAATTTATGAAGTTCAGAGTCGTGTTGGTGTTGGGTTCGTGATGGACTACGGATTCCCTCTATTAACAATCAAGTACGGGGATTTTCTAACTATATTTTGAATGATTATTTTGTAGTTCTTAAAACAAAAAGAGGATGAATGACATTCATAAAGCATCCAAAAATATTATAGAATTATATAAGATCAAACATAAGTGCAAGTTCAAATATAGAAGATTTTCTGGACTTCACAAATCCGCCTACTTTCTGACCTTTGACGAGTATTTGGCAGTCCTGGCATTCAAGACGATGTTATATAAAAAAGTGTGCTTTATGAATATTGTAGTGGACTTCCTAAGCTTTCTAGAATAGGCTAGTACGTTAAAATTGAAGTTTGTTTACTATGTCAAAAGTCCCCTGAACAGATAGCAAATATTACTTTAAGCCCAATGATGGACTATAAGATCCAATCACAAAAGCTTGAGCCTAAAGACTCATCAACAATTACCCTCCTCTTATGATAAGATCAATCGACTTTCAAAAAAATCTGAGCAACAAAATTAAATCGGCTAAAACTCAAAATGCATCTAGTATTCCAATAGACAACCAAAACCAACCAAATCCAGAGTTCATTCACCAAATAGTTCAGTAAACAAAGAAGAAACAACAGAATACCAACAAGGCCCGCAACACCCCAAAGCACTAAGGATATCGACTAGTTCAGACCTCTTCAAGAAAAGGATACTTCTTCTTGGCTTGCCTCATACACCTCCTAGGGGAAATGCTGGGAGAACTAGCTCAAACCTTCCTCTCCAAGAATGTAATATCCCGGATATTAATGGAATTAAAATCTCATTATCTAGGAATTTTGGAAATTTTAGAATGATTTTCTCATGCGATGTAACACCCTGATATCCCGTAACGGAATGAAGTCCAAGATAATGACTCAATGAATGGCAAGTCATTGCCCATGGTGGTGTTAAGGGTTGAGAAGGGTCCAATGGAGGCCCAAAGAATGAATGAATTGAATAGAAAAGAGATAAAATTGAAGATGAATTGAAGCATCCCACGACCAGGCCCACTACGCGCGCCCCCCAGAAGTCAATGGGTGTGTCTCCCAGACAGCTGCCCGATAGCACGCCCACCGACACCCACCCCACCCCGCAGTGTCCAACGAAACGCTTGCACCTCCTGATAACGCGCTCACCTGCCTTGACCGTGCGCACGCCAATGTTTACTGCCGCACCAGCTGCCAACCATCACGCCTAGCGCCGCCTCCCACGTGCCACCTACAGCAATTCTTCACCTAACATTGATTTTTTGCATTCTTTGGTATATTTTATGTAATTTTATAAATTTTCTATGTCCCCTAGAGTTGCCTACAAATAGATGGGAAAACCTTCAATGGAAATCATAACTTACAACTAAAAGTTTGAGAGCATTTTTGCTTAGAGAGTAATTCTCTTCTTGAGTTCTCTTTGAGAACTTGATCTTCTTTAATTGTTTGCTTGAAGAGATCAAACTTGATAGCTTTGGTTCAGCCAACAAGTTTAGTTTGAGTCAAGCTCCTTTTTTTGGTAGTTTCAGTTCTTATCTCTCCATAGATAACAGGGCAAACTACTAATTCATTTGAATCTCCAAGGCGTCCTGTGAACATTCCGCATTGTTGTCGGGTCTCAGATTTCTAATAATCGTGGTTCGCATCAATTTGGGAGTGAGGAATTGTGAAATATTTGAGGGTGAAAGTGTGGAGGAGTTACTCCGGAATCGGGAGAAGTTATGCTTTGGAAAATTCTACTGTAGGAAAATTTTTCAAAAGGTAAGAAATAGGATGCAGTGGCCAATGGAGGCCCTGCATAGCGGGACTACTTTTATGCTTTATTGTATTGTATACTTCAAGGATTGTTATGAAATAATTGTTATGAATTACATGCTTCGAGAAATGCTATGAAATAATCATTGTGAATTACATAATTCATCGATTTATATGATTGTACTGTAGGACTACTCTGTTATATATTTTATAGATTGTATACTTTGAGGGTTGTTATGAAATATATATGAACTGTCATTCATGCATCATAATAAGGTTTATGAAACTGCTGACATATGCATAACATGTTAATAAATGAACCAACAAATGTAAATAGGTGTATGAGATCAAGTTGCGACACCCCTAATGGATGTATCTCCTCGTCGGAGTGACAGTTAAGCCACTAGACTGAATAATGGATCCAACTTCCCTAGACTTATAGATCTCATACATCTGGACTGTTAAGTGAAACTAAAATGAAGAGGAGATAGGTTCTTCTCTGAAATGACTGCATAAGCATTGCATTGCATACATTCTATTTCCTGTTGAGCCTCGACTCATGGTATTGCCCGTAATGCTGGTATTAGGCTTTGTGTTATTAACGTGAAGGAGGAGACATTGCTAGATGAACTCTTAGGTTATCAACTGGATTCTACCTGGAAGGTTATGGCTCAAAGAAAATAAAAAGAGTTGTTTAAATTATAGTTTTATTTACGTAATTTTTTGTAAAATAATTCATATTCTTTAATGCTTTAAATAATTCCGCTGCATTTATTAAAAATGTTTTCAAAGAAATGTTTTATAAACAGACTTTTATTAAATAATGTTTTCATACTATTCCGCTGATTTACTCTGATATTAAATAAGTCTTTTAAAAAAAAGAAAGAAAAAATTTATTAATAAATAAAGAGTTTTATAAAGCAGGGCGTTACAAAGAACGAGCAAGAAATGAAAGAGGAAGGGTTTTTGGTGAAGGGATCCACGGGTAGTAAGAACCGAGCACCGAGGATGTTTGGGAGAGAGCTCCACACACGATTTTGCAGCAACAAGGTTAGGGTTTCAAAACTGCATTAGGGATTTATTAGGGAAGGTTAAATATTTCCCTAATGAAAATAAAAAAATTTATAAAATTGCCCTTGAGTTCACAAAATTTGGGCACGAGGGCTCGACGAACATGCTAGCCGAGCACTTCGAAATAAACAAGTCCAAAACATCTTAATTCTAATCAAAATATAATTCATCCAATAGTAATCAATCAAGCATAGTCTAATTCAATATATCAAAATAGAAAATAACATATCTCCTTCTAATAGGCGTCATTGGTCTTGGAAATTGGATGTTCATCAAAGCCATGGTAAGTAGATCCTAGTCAATTGGAAGTTGCTTGATTCCAAGTGAGTACATGTCTAGGCGCTTCTTTATCATCATGCATTGGGTCATTTTCAAGTTCCATTAGCTTAGTACCACCTGAAAAATAGCAACTTGTTATGTAAGCAATGAGCCTCTTGGCTCGGGATCGAGTGATAGGACCTTGAGGTGCATCAGGAGGAGTCACCATATTGTGGGGATCAAGAAAAGTCAATGCGTGATTGTTATGGAAACCATCCCAAGTGGCCAAGCGTGAAGAGCAAGGAAAGACAACACATGTTGAGATATGAAAACCATCCAAGTGGTCGAGCTCAAGAAGGAATAATTGCCAAAAAATACCAAGATTTGGAGAAGAAGAAAGCAAGAATTAATTAAGTAATCTGTAAGTTAAGTTGCCTAGTAAATATTAAGTAAAGAATCGACCAAGTGTGTATGGTAGCCGAATTAGTGTTATTATTTCTTATTTAGTATTTAGTGTTCTATAGTTTGTAATTGGCTTTTTAAAGTTATCTTATGTAAATGCTTAAGACAGTGAAGTTGAATATTAAAAGCTTTTGCTTTGTTTCGAAATATGAGTGATTCTCTTTTCAACCTTTGGTGAGTTATATCCAAAGTTCTTTATGTGTGTGATAACACAAATTGAGGTTACTTGTAAGTTGGGTAGTTTCTATTATTTGCATCGGTGCTCTTACTTCTTGGAGGAAGAGCGTGTGGAGTGGTGTGCAACTTTCCAAATGAGTTACATTGGTGGAGTTATCCATACGGAGGAGCAAGTTGTGACATTTTGCTATTTCTGGCCAATCTACTTCTTCCGTACTTATTTTCAAATCCATGGCATTTCTTATATTTATTTTTAGAAGAGCTATTCTTCATTCTTCAAGGAAGTTGTGGTCCAAATTTTGTGAAGAAAACTTCTAAACTCAGAGAGATATTGCTTACCAAAGTCGGACTTTCCAAAAGAAGATTTTTGGCAAGTTATAGAAAATTCAGCTTACCAGTCGATCTCTGCCTTCAGGCAACTGACCACTTCACTTGCAGATGATCAAATCTGTCTAATTTCTCCTTTAGCCATTTCACCACCTTTTTGCCTTCAATTTTGCAGACATTCAAAATTGCCTATTTGCAATCATTCACCGCAGCACTTGATCGATCGCCCAGTCATGATTGTGCCACTAACGGTCGTTCATCTCCAACCTTCCAACCAACCACAAGTTAAGTATTCTTACATCCTTCTGTTAGCACATCATTTGGCATCAGAGCTAAAATTCCTATTAATTGGTGTTCTATTCTTTCAACATAATGACAAGGGGTTGCAATCATATTACGAAGGAGGAGGAGTTGCAATCATCTATTCCTACTTTTAGCAAGTTGGAATGTGATGAAGATTATTTGGATTGGGAAGAAGAAACTGAAGAAATGATTCAAAGCTCTTATTATTTGGAGAAGATCATGATAAAACTTATTTCCTCAATGCTTAGAGGAAGAGCTTCAAGTTGATGGAACAAATTGATAAATGACCGAAGGATAGATGGAAAAGAAGACATTAAAACGTGACATTTGATGAAGAGATTATTGAGAAAAGAGTATGTTCCATCCGCACCACCACCAACCAGGTATTAGAAGAGATTTTCTAAAGCTAGACAAGCTCAATTCAATAAATTATATGCCTCATTTGAAGAAATAGTTTGACGATTTGACAAATTGAAATCAAGTTTAGCAAGCACTCCAACTTTGAATGCACAAGACCATGTTGAGGTATTACAAGAAGACTTAGGAGCGGAGGAACAATTTGAAGAAGCTATTATATTAAGTCAAGAAGGGTTATTACTATCTTTGGAGTCTCAAATAGATGAGGAAGACTGTCTAAAAGAACAAGTGCTTGAACCTAAGCATATGGAGAGGAAAGTTGACAACAATCAATGAAGATGAATTGTTGGTATCAATTAATGAAGAAGGTGAGTCACAAGAGGAATTGTATTATATTCAAAGGGAACCCTTTGACATAAAGTTTCAAAGTGCTCTAACTCTCCAAACCCGAGAAGTGGAATGTCAAAAGGAACAAACTTTTCATAGCCAATGCTCCAACAAGAATAAGGTTTGCTCTTATTTCATTGATGATAGAATGGGTGTAAACATGACTTCTATGATTATGGTTGAAGAGATTTACTTGAAAGTATTAATGCATGACATTCCTTACAAGTTATGGTGGCATATTGATAAGGACCAAAATTTTCATAATCAATGTCTAATAAAGAGAAAGGTATGTCCTTTAATCGATGATGAAAGAAGTTACACCAATAAGGCTTCCATGAATCTTATGAAAATTTTGAGTTGGTTGAATGACCAAGAAGACATCAAGCTATATGATTGGAGGCCTATGCATGATGGTTATTCCAAGGATTATAATGCATTAAAAGGAAATCAGAGGAAGAATAATATGCTTATGTCAAAAAGGTATGTGCCATTATATAAATTGATTGCTTGGATTCTTAAAATTGGATGGATTAAAGGCTCTTATATTATTGGTATTGAAATATTATCAACTTGGTATGATAGTCATGTTCTCTTTAATTATGGTGGAAATTCATTTGTGGATATGGACATGCATAGTGGTAGAAAAAGAGGAATGTTATTGTTCTTATTGAATCTTGATAATGAACTTACTTGCTATTTCGATGCTAGAAGAACATATTACACCTTGAGTAAAACATTGATAATTCATGGCATTGATATTGATTTGATTCTTTGGCAAGACTCTTATGAAAACAATGATAATGATGAATTTGATAGTTGATTGTTTTGTGGTTTCAAATACTACTTGTCTAGTTTTGGCTCATTGTCCAAAAATGAGTTTCATGGTGGGAGTCTAGTGAGTCATGTCATAGAAAAGACAACTTAAGAATCCATGAAAGAATTGTTCTTTAGCTACACATACTTAAGGGTGTTCACAAGGATGCAATTATGGGAGTTATTGGTAAATTGAAAAGGGTGGTCTACATTACTTTCGAACTCTATAAAAAGGAATGAGAATCAAGTACCTAAGTTGTTGTTCAAACATGAGAAGAAATTGTGTGACGAAAGCCATTACAAATTGCATAAGAATGAGTTTTCGAGAAATTCAAGAGTGTTGGCCTACTTCATCAAACAAGAGTTATTTCCTTATTGCACTCATGAAGAATTTGAAGGCATGGCTATGGACCATGTCATACCTTCTTGTTGTGGTGAAGAAGACTACTGAGGGAAGAGACTTGATTTGAGGTTGAATCTTTTTCAACCTCGAGCGGATGATGAACTACGGATTCTATCTATCAACAATCAAGCATGAGAATTTTCTAACTATATTTTGAATGATTATTTTGTAGTTCTTCAAAGAAGAAAGAGGATGAATGATATTGATCAAGCATCCAAAAATATCATGGAATTATATAAGATTAAGCATAAGTGGAAGTTCAAGTTCAATATAGAAAATTTGGAGGACTTCACAAATCCGACTACTTTATGACATTTGATGAGTATTTGGTAGTTCTTGCATTCAAAACGATGTTATATCAAAAAACGTGCTTCATGAATATTGTAGTGGACTTTCTAAGCTTTCTAGAATGGGCTAGTACATTAAAATTGAAGTTTGGTTGTATGTCAAAAGTCCCCTGAACAGAGAGCAAATATTACTTCAAGCCCAATGGTGGACTACAAGGTCCAATCACAAAAGCTTGAGCTTAAAGACTCATCAATACTTACTCTCTTCTTATTTGGAAGGAAACTCATTAGTGCACCAAGACGAGAAGTCACCATGTCGTGGGATCAAGAAAAGCCAATGCATGATTGTTATGGAAACCATCCCAAGTGACCAAAAGACACCAAGACTTGGAGAAGAAGAAAGCAAGAATTAATTAAGTAATTTTTAAGCTAAGTTGCCTAGTAAATATTAAGTAAAGAATTGGTCAAGTGTGTATGGTAGCTGAATTAGTGTTATTATTTTTTATTTAGTATTTACTATTCTATAGTTTGTAAGTGTCTATTTAAAGTCACCTTATGTAAATGTTTAAGATATTGAAGTTTGAATATTAAAAGCTTTTCCTTTGTTTCGAAATACGAATGATTCCTTTTTCAACCTTTGGTGAGTTATATCCAAAGTTCTTTGTGTGTGTGATATCACAAATTGAAGTTACTTGTAAGTTGGGTAGTCTCTCTTATTGGCATCCATGCTCTTACTTCTTGGAAGAAAAGTGTGTGAAGTAGTGTCTAACTTTCTAACGAAGTTACAATGGTGGATTCATTCATACGGAGGAGCAAGTTGTGACTTCTTGTTATTTCCGGCCAATCTACTTCTTCTATGCTTATTTCTAAATCCATGGCATTTCTTATCTTTATTTTTGGAAGATTTATTCTTCATGCATCAAGCAAGTTGTGTTCTAAATTTTGTCAAGAAAGCTTCTAAACTCAGAGAGATATTACTTTTCAAAGTAGGACTTTCCAAAAGAAGATTTATGACAAGTTATAAAAAGTTCAGCCGACCGGTCGATCTCCGCCTTCAGCCAACCGACCACTCCACTTGCAAATGATCGAATCTATCCAATTTCTCCTTCAGTTGTTCGACTGCCTTTTTGCCTTCAATTTTGTGGATGTTTGAAATTGCCTATTTGCGGTCATTCACCACAGCACTTGATTGACTACCCAGTCTTGATTTTACGACTAATAGTCATTCATCTCCAACCTTGCAATCAACCACAGGTTAAGTATTCTTACCCCCTTCCGTTGGCGCATCAGTTCAGAATCTAGTTTGTGAGCTCAAGAATCCTGATCACCGGTAAAGGGCTAAGGCCGTGGAAGGTGGAAACCTAGCCGAGAGAAGGACTGCTTCCTTCCTCTCGGTATGGTTTGGTCCATGAGTCAAGAAACCATGGTGGATGATCAAGGGATCGCCCACTAAAAAGAGAAGTAGCTAGGGAGTTAGACCATAACGTAGGGAATGCTCGCTTCGCAGCAAAGAGTCCATTGATTCGCGAGATAGTGAACCGAAAGGACATCGTTCTGTGAGGGAATGAACTAGAAGGACACCATTCCATAGGGGAGCGAACCGAAGAGTCCATCATTCCACAAGGGAGTGAACTGGAAGGAAAAAGTTCCAATGGGAAGCGAACAGAAAGGACAATGTTTTGTGGGGAACCAATCTGGAAGGATCTCATTCCACAGTGCAATGATCCAGAAGAATCTAATTCTGGGGCAGAAGGACCCTGGTTTTTGGGGTGGAACAAACTTAAGTAATCATATGATCTACATGTGTCTAAGGAACAAACAGAATTCGCCAAGGACGTTCTGCACTGAATAGTGCCTCGAAAGGCTATGTAATACCCCAACTTTTTATAACGGGATTTAATATGGATAATTAAGAAATAATTGGGTGTAATTGGATAATTGAAATTTATTTGATGGAAAATTAATTTGGGAAACAGAATCGAAGGAATTTAAATTGGACTAGCAATTATTATCAAACGATGTTCGGAATAAGTCAAAAATTAGAATTTTGGTTGATTAATATACGATACGTATATTTGACACACACACACACACACATATATATATATAATTAATATTAATTAAAGGAGAGTGAGTATTTATAAAGAAATTAATTAGAAGGAAATAATTAATTTAAAATAAAGGAAGACATTAAGGAAATTATGGCATTGAACTGGTTCTCCTTGAACCGGTTCGATTTAGCATTGGACTCTATTGTTGGGATTACTGTTAATTTCCAGCTGCTGCAAATCGGCTGGTGATTTTGGGATGCTGCTCTCAAGTCTGCTCCTGCCTTCGAGTGAGTAGATGTTAATTTTGGTTAAGCTATATGTTGTTAGATAATTAGTAAATAATAAGAAAATATTATTCTACGATGGAATTTGGTTCTGCGTTCTATGTATGAGCTTTTAGTATTGCCTCTCTTCCATTAAAATTAAGCCTTGTAATTGATACTATTTGCTGAGGTATACTCTATTGGATTTTGGTTGTGCGTGTGGGATATGAAGTATATTTGCTTTTCTCTGTTGCCTTTGATTAAAGGGTACTGTTGGCCATAAATAAACCTCTCTCTATTATTGATAATGGAGTGGATTATACTCTGTGAATTGGGAATGAGTTTGTTTGTTCTACTGCTTGGTTAATGACTTAGGCAATATTCTATTTATCCTGCTAAGTGAATGAATGAAGAAAATGACTCTCTGCAATTTAGCAATGGAACGTTAATATGTTAGAATTGGTTGGTTAATCTACTGTTTGGATTGTGCTCTGTCGATTAGATTCATCCTTTTGTTTGCCTACTAGTTGTCATGAAAATGCTCAGACAACATGCTCTGTTAGTTGTTGTTATTGCTGGATAACTATTGCTGTGTTGGACAATCTATTGGCTTAAATTTATGTTGGTTATTAACAAGTGAAATGCACTACGGGAATATTGTGAGGTTATAGTTAAGTATTTTGCATGATAGGTCAATACTCTATCATTGGATTAATGCTCCTTTGTTGGTTGTCAAGTTATAATGAATGGAAATTGTTATTCCATGTATTTGGATTATAGTATTTTGGTATGACATTGATAGAGAATAATATCATTCTAGCTTCGGATATGTCTTTTGAATTGGTTACTACATAATAGAACTTGGTGGGTTCCTATATTCTGTTTATGGATGAATTGAAGATATTAAATGTCTACTACTAGATCTTTGTTGGATGATAAGGTTAAGGATAAAGTATATCGTGGTTATATGCTCTAATTGGCCTTGATTATAATGCTCTCTATTGGTTTCCGCTTTGAATCTCTACTGTTGGGTGTTGATAGATATTTTTATGCCCTGTTAATTATGTGTTGTTATGCATCACTACGTGCTTTGGTTATTAATTGGTTGGTAGATAAACGTAGTTTCATGCCCTGTCTGGATGTTATTATTGGGAGTTGGTTTTATGGGTACCTTTTATGTGGATGAAATTACGTTGGTCTTCACCATGTGTTAAACTTGGGATTTAACGCTGTAGATTTAGATTAATCTATTGGGATGAGTTATGTTCCATTTGGGGAGTTAATAGGTTTCTAGAACTATTATGCAATTAGTTGAAGTTAGATTATGAAACCAAGTAATGTATAAGAATTAAGGATAGAAAAAGACGTTGAGATTAATAAGTTGATTAATTGATTAGATTAATAATTAAATGTTATTGAATTGTGAAGGTACTAAAGAAGGAAGAAAATGATAACGATTAAGCGTTGAGCGCTTTAAGGAAACGAGGTAAGTGATATGTGTGTGCTTTGGTCCTTAGGGCCCTACATCGCAAGCATATGATATGCACGTTTGACTGCTTACTGTTTTATTAGATATTGAGCATGTCTACTATTTTACTAGCACGTCTATAGCTTTACGAGCATGTCTACAGTTTTAATAGCATGTCTATCACTTTCTAAGCATGTTTATAGTTTTATAAGCACGTTTATTGTTTTATAAGCATGTTTACCATTTTATGAAGCATGATCTGTGAATTATATATTAGGTGTTTATTTAAATTCCTTTAATTATACGATAGAGATTGTATGCATTCATGGGTATCATGTATCACGATTTTCAAATATTACGAAAACGATTTTCATGCATAGTTTTGAAAGGAAAAGGAAAAGGAAACGGAAAACGTAAACATTTACTAAATGGAAATGAATGTAAACGAGTATGTTACAGGATGAGACCGTGTCAAAAGGCTTGAGAATGAATGTTTTACAGGATGAGGTTGGGTGTCAAAAGGCCTGAGAACGTGGGCATTACATGATGAGGGCTAGAGCCCAAAAAGCTTGGGAACGTAGGTGTTACAAGATGAGATAGTGTGCCAAAAGGCTTGGGAACGTAGGCGTTCCAGGATGAGACAGTGTGCCAAAAGGCATAGGAACGTAGGCTTTCCAGGATGAGATGGTGTGTCAAAAGGCTTGAGAACGTGTGTAAACAGAAAAGAAACAGAAACAAAAGAAAAGAATAATAAAGTAAAGATAAAGAAAAAGAGGTTGGTCCGGTAAGTAATTACTGGCAACCAAAGTAAGAAAAGATAAAGGTTCTTGTGGTCTGGTAGGTCAAACCCGGCACATGAACAAAAGATAAAGAAAAAATAAAATGTTTATGTGGTTCAGTAGGTCAAGCCTGGCACAGGAACAAAAGAAAAGATAAGATAAGTAAAGAAAAGAATATGAAAAGAGAAACATATATAGATACAAGAACGAAAATGGAAACGATACGAGCGCAGATACCGATATGAAAATGGGAACAGAAAAAGTAACAAAAACTGAAATGGAAATGAGTTTTCGAAAACAAAAACAAATACAGATACAGATACAGATGTAGATACGGAAATAGACACGGGAACGGATACGAAAACACGTACGATCATGATACTGAAATGGATACAGAAATAAGAACGGAAATAGAAATAGAAAGAAATTACGAAAGTGTGAGAAGTAAAAGATAAAAGAAAGAAAACGGAAAGAGAAACTGCATACGATTTTAAAGTGGCACAACATGTGCATCTAGCATTTAAGTTCTATCACTTACTGAGCGTTAGATTCATATTTTATGTTTTGTGATGTAGGTACAAGTACGAGAGAAAATGATAAACAGATTAAGGAGCAGCTGATGAAGGATTTGCATGGGTGAGTCATGTGGCTGGCTAGGCTAACGAATGTAAAAGATAAACGAGTTTTGTAAATGCAAAGTAAATGATTTATTTATTATTCTTCAAATGACTTGTTTTATGCTTCCACTATAAAATGATTTATGCTTCCACTTTAATTTGAGAAAAGGATTTCATAAATAAAGTATTCTGCTATTAATAACGATTTAAGAAAAATGTTTTTAACGATCAAGTTTTAAGAAAAGAACTCTGATTTCAATCCAAAAGGTTTTAATAAAGACTTTCGCTATTTTTTTATAAAAGGAAAAGAACAAATATTAAATTTCACATGATTTTTTTGAAGGTAAGAAAAACCGAGTCGTTACAGGTTAACTCTCCGTGAGGGCATTGTTGCCTGTTTCTAGTTTTGCGCAAAGGCACCCACGAGTGCATTGTTCTGCGTTTGTGGACGCATTGTTCATCATCTGCTAGTGCACTGCCTTATTTCTAAGAACCTAATGTCCTTCTCTTTTGTTCACCGAGTCATCTGGTTTGGGTTCTTAATCCTAGTTTAGGACCCTCACATTTTCAATGTTTGTTTTGTTGATGGAAATTCTTGGATTTTTTTTTGTGTGATATAGGCTTGGACAAGTTTGGAGATTTTGAATCAATTCCCAAAGAGGCAGTTGCTCCTATCGCTGAGAGAGATCACAGAAAAGGTGATGATTTTTTATATTTTATGTATTGTGTTACATCATAATTCTAATTGATATTTTATGGGATACCACACATGAAAACGCGACGATGATTAATTCGAGAACACATACATTTTTACTTATACTTACATATATTTTCTCACGTTTACTTTAACGTACATGACATTCTGTGAATATATTGAGAGGATGAATCATCTTGATACTTTGGGCAGTCTTGACACTAAAGCATCACGAGACTATCTTATGCAATTTTTTGTTGTGTGAAGATTGTTTGTTTATATGTGCGAAATGGGTAATAGGGCACCGGTGACATGTCCTTAGGTTTTGGATCCCGGAAGTCAAAATGGTGATAAGGTGGTAATGACACGCTCTTTGGTTTCGAGTCTCTAAATTTGGCCAGAGTTTTAGTCACATGAATTGGAAGATTGTTAGTCGCTAAGTTTTGCTCATCAGCAGTCTCTATAAACTTGGATCCAGTAGGTAGCTAGTTGAGGAGCAATCCATCGTCAACAATCTTATCCATTATTTGACATTCTGAACGGTGAGGCTGCCTGGTCTACGGATCACGAGCACATTTTTCTTTTGACTCACAAGATGTTTCCAATCGACAGATTACTGCCTTTCTGTGATATGTGCCAAATGGGTCCTTGTCTAACCATCATTTTTCACTAATGAGGTTTTCAAAGGAAAAACAATGTAGGCCTATGTTTGATATATAGCTTTCTATATATGTAGCATGTTTTGACAAAAACCTCATTAATAACCATGAGTTGGTTTGATAAAATGATGAAGAGATTTCAAGAAATTTAAAAATCCATGTACGGTAAAAAGAAGCATGACTTTGGCTTTCTGAGAGAAAAGAAAAGCATTTTCACATGTATTACATTTAATCTAAATTTCCTTACTGAGTTAGTCACTCACCCCAAATGACTCCTCCCAATTTCAGGTAAAGGCAAGAGCAGCTAGGGTTTTCAAAGTTGGAGTTTTCCCTATTTCTATTTATTCTAGAGAGTTTAAACTTATTTCCTAGTGAGAATATTTCTGATGGTTTGTTTAAATTTATAACTGATGGTTGAGATTTGTTTTACAATGTTTTCTATTTCATTATCTTCATACACTGTTATTCTCGTGATTGCTATACGGACCTTGACACTTATCTCTTTGGCTGTGTTCAATTATAAAAGTCTTCCGCTTAAATCCTAGCCTTGGGCAAGGTTATCGGGTTCTCTTCGAGAATTGGGTCACCTAACTTAGCGTTTCTGTTAGGCCTGCCTCCTAGTTGTGACAAGATTACTCTTATCCAAACATATCAAATTACTTAGAAGAATTCACAATTTAATTAGAAAAATGTTGTATTTCCTTTGCGGAAAGTCATCTTTCCTCTGAGGAAAGTAATCTTTTATGAATTATATTCTAGTGACTCCCTTTTCGCAGCAAAAAGGCAATGTACTGTCACGACAGTGGAAAGAAAATGTTCCACAACGAAAAAAAAACTTTATTTAATGAAAAACGTGACAACGATGTTTGCTCTTTTCGTTTTCCATAGCTTAGTATTTTATTTGTTAGCGAAAATTGTTTAATGATTGACTTGTCATTGACTCAATGATTCAGTGGTTGTTTTGTTAATTTTCTTTAATTAAATGTTAAAGGTAAATTTTATTTGATTATTTAATCAGACTTAACTTTGTAATAACCACTAACATATAATTATAATTAAATATATAAGCATACTAAATAATTGTTAACCATCCATCAACACAAATATCAAGCAAAGGGGAATGTATAAGCTTAAGGAGAAGACTCTTTTTCACGTGATTAGGCTAAAAACTCCTTCAATGGTGCAAGACACTTAATTAAGAATTCAAGAAGTGCTAGTACAAAGGGGACTATGGCCCTTAAATTAATTCTCGTGGAAATGACAATCCATTTATATCTATATTACTTGTTGCACTTGCGTTGCTGCATATTATTTTTATTAAAAAAAAACAGCAATGCAATAATAGTTATTCTGATCTCAAGTGTTCCACGGACAGGTTACGATTTCCTTCTTCAGATTGCAGCAAAGGGATTCCTCTTCCATTGCAGAGGCTGATACGCCTCCTGTGTTTCTTCAAACTTCGTCCACGGCAACTTATGCTTCGCCATTGTTGGCTTCGCTGCAGAAACTCCTAAGTAATCCCCGCGATTCTATTGGATCGAAACAAACAGCAGTTCATCACAAACATCGTGTGATTATTATTATATGCAATGTGATAAGCTCATGTTATCCAAATAAATTGAAGAAAGAAATGGCTTAAGCGGATTACCTGGAGGCAGAGTCCTTCCTGTACATAACAAATTGGATAGTCACTTGGGCAGCAAAAGTCAGTTCCAGAACAACAGACGGCGTTTTCGTGAGGACAGCAGCCGTAGATCATGCAAAACCCGTAGAATTCATATATACAACAGCAAGTTTGGCCACTAGGGCAATAAGAGAAGCCCCCACACGGACTAGGTGAGGGAGAAGGGGGTGGTGGAGGAGGTGGAGGAGATGGTGGGGGAGGCGGTGGCGGTGTCACCGATGGCGGAGGCGGAGGTGGAGATGGTGAACCGCTAGGAGATGGGGCAGAAGATTCTTTAGTCGGAAAGGAGGCCATGGCGTTGATTGCACATACTCCGTATGTTAAATTAGTGTTTCTTTTTATAAAGATATATCCCTCCATACCCCAATCGGTTCCCCATGAATTCTTTACTATCCAATAATCTTCCTCACTTTCGGATCCATATCCAACTACCAAAACTGCGTGATCAATGTCATCGGGGTTGCCAGAGCAGTCGCCGTCGAAGATTCCCTGGTTTAGAAACATGATTTTCGGAAAGTGAAGCCACCAAATTTCAGATTTTCAGGACAGGAAAAGATGATTCTAGACTTACACCAGTGTACAGCTGAAAATCTAATGACGATGCATCAATGCCAACACTGATAGGCTGATTAACAGCAGCACACAGGAGGGCGCTGTCTGACTCCGCGACATCTTCATAACCATCGATCGATACAGCTTTTACTTCCTCCTGGTAAAAAAAAATTGACAAAATCAATTACTAAAAAAGGAAATAAATCTATATTTAATAGTTTGTCGAATTTGAGAGGAGCCAAACTGGACCTTGGCCGAGTTGCAGACCCCATTGTATCCGGTGTAAGGATAATTGGATTCTGTATCAATTCCTCCATTGTTAATGACCCATTCAAAAGCATAATCCATATCCCCTCCATTACAGCCATCATTTGTACTATCACAATCCACAAGTTCTTGTTCTGAGACGCTGACCAGATCACCTGTCACAATGGCGTTTATTCCCTCCATGGCTCCTGTCGAGGAAAACGCCCAACAGCTTCCTGCGAAGAGTGTCCGCTTATTTCTAAGCAACTAGTTTCACAATTCCTACCCCATTTTTGACAATGTATGATTTAGATTTCCAGGTCACCTTCTATGGAGATGGCCAAAATTCATCGTGTTTGTTTCAGTTCTTGGAAGTTTTGTTTGCTCACAAAAATATCATCTCCAAAGTACAAATCCTAAACTTCAATTCCCCTGTCACCATTAGCTAAATTTGGGAAGAAACATCAATCCACAGTCTAGTCTTAAGGAAAGTTTTAGAATCCTAACGCCTAATTGGGGTTGGACAGTAGGTCAAATATTCCCACCCCTAATTAAAATCCAAGGGGATAGGTTTGATTCTTAATTTTAGGAATCAAAACCGGGCCATTTCTTTGGTTTAGTTTGAGTTTGGTTTAGACATGATTTTTTACTCAATTTTGGTTGGTTTTTTATGGATCTTGGGCGGCTTCTTATCCGTTTTGGTTGGCTTTTGATCGGTTTTGGTTGGAAATTCTTCAAAAATTACAAAAGAATCTAAATAACTTCTAACTAGCAGTTCAAAACGGTTTTGAAAAATGAAAACTTTCGTTCTTCTTTGTTTGGTTCTCTATTTGGTTTTCCTAAGGTGGCAAAATTCGGGTAATTCCAATCAAACTGAAACCACACTTACCCTCAATCACAAGAATTAGTCCCAAATTTCAGAGATGCAATCACTAAATTGTCTGACAATTCTGTCTAAGAAGTATAAAACTTACCACATTGTCCTTGGTCTTTCACACCAGTGACTGCTCCTCTGTTTCTCCAATCCAATGTTGATGGCGCCTCACAATTTGGCTCCCTTCCTCTCATACTTCTCCTCAAACCGCCACTCCTCTTATTGATAGGTCTCTTCACAATGGACAGAAACTTATCCTTAAACTCCTCGTTGCTCATGTCTGCAAATTTGTTCAACCCTAGTCGACGCCCATTTGTTGATTTTCTCTTCCCATTCTTCTCTTTTATGTACTTGAGATTCCTCTCAAAATTTTTGAATCTCTTCTCTTCTTCCTCTCTGTGTTTGTACACTGGTTTGAACATCTCCTTCCACCTTCGAAACAGCTCGACAGCTCGTTCCCCTGACAGCAACGTCTCCTGTACGCCATTTTCATTTTCTTCAACTATGGAGTCCTCTACTGGGAGAGATGAAGATGAATAAATGCAAATTGATAATACCCAGATGAAAAAAATCAAAACTTTTTGTGTTCTCTGGATACCCATTTCCTAGAACCGGGTCGCGGCTCGTGTTCGACTCATCTCAGTCGCAAAAGATGAAATATTTAAGGAAACAAATGACTAACGAGTTTGTCAGCAACCCCAACAACCGGTCCAGTAGTCAACATTTTGCCATTTCGTTTTCCCGCCCAATAGCAGAAACCAACCGAGAGAAAATTGAAAATTCGTTTAAACGAAAATCCAAAGAAGTTTATTTTCTTCCAGCACCAGATTTAGTAGGTGGGTCTTGTCTGCTGGTCAGCATAAATCCAATTGTGAAAGAGAACAGTAGAAGATGAGATACCTACCAGTCAGCCATGGAAAAAAGCATGGAACTTGGCGGGAAAGTATCGTTGGAAAGGATTCTCCGTCGACAAAATTGGAGTCTCTTTATTGAAGCTATAATTGATATAGATTTAAGAAAAAGAAGAGGGAAGTGCACATAAACGAGGAAAGCCATTGGAAAGTAATCAATGCAACGTGAAACCTCCTGAAAACGTCTCTATCGCGGGACCCCACAAAGCCAGCTGAGCAAACGGTGTAGTAGGCGACGTGGAACTCATTGTTTTGTCCTCCTTTGTTTGTCCATCACTATGGTTGTTTATAGGGGTGGGCAGGAACCGCCCATAATTGGGAACCGACCTGGATGGTTCTGGTTCGGGTCTGGTTAATGATTTCAATAATTTAATTATTTTTGGGTTTGGTTCTTATAGGTTTATTTTGGTTTGGTTCTCAGTTCTTTGGGTTGATAACCGACCGGTACCGACTCTGTCTTCTATATATTGTGTACATTCAGTCTGATTATGGAATCTGGAGACTAGAGTGGCTTTCGCTTCAAGCCTTCAACCTCGTTTACCATCTGGCCTCGCCTCGCTTTCTTCTTCTGGAACGAACAACTACCGGCTCAGTCTTGGTCGCTTTCTTCATCCATTCTGTGCTGTTCATCGCCTCGCCTCGCCTCACCCATAGCGTCGTTGCTCCTGGATTATTTTTTGCTCATCGCCTCGCCTCGCATAGTAAGCGATTCTGTTCTGTTAATTTTGATTAATTTGTTCTGTTCTATTCATCTTCATCATAGTCTGTCCAGTTTTCAGCACCTCGAAGTTGAACAGAACAGACTATCATATTCTATTCTGTTCATCTTCATCAATTTGTTCGGTCATGTTCCATTCTCAAGCTTGAAGCTTTAAGGCTTGTCTCACCTCACGTTGACATGTTTAGCAGAGAATTCATCAATTCATCAGAAGATTGAATCAACAACAAAACAGATTAACAAAAATCATAACTTCATAAAATTAATAATAGAAGGTGACTGACCATCAGGAGTCGACCGAGATTGCAAGCACTACCAGAGACGGAGAGCACCGGAGAAGTGAGTCTGGTGACTGGCGTCTCGGTCTAGCAACGCGAGTCTTTCTCACTGAGCAAGGCAACACAGCGACAAGGGATTCTGAGGGAGAAGGGGTCGAGGCCATAGTGGCGACTCTCTCAGGTCTGGCGTAGTGGCGACTATGTTGTTGACGGCGAAAGAGAGCAAGACGGCGAAAGAGAGCAAGACTGCGAAAGATAGAGTGACTGAGAAAGAATCTGAAAGAGAGAGCGAGCGAGACTGGCGACTGCGAGAGGGGTGAGAAATGAGAATGAGATACATATCAGAATCAGATGAAATTGCTTTCTAAATTTAGGAACCGGGACCGACCCAGAACCGCGTCATGGTTCCAGTTCTGGTTCCAGTTCCTCCGGTTCTTGGTTCTGGTTCCTTACACTCGGAATCGAGAACCAAACAGTCGGGTCCGAGACCTCGGGAACCAGCACCAAGAATCGATTTGCCCACCCCTAGTTGGTTATATTCTGATTTACATCTTTTATAATTTCAATATTTTTATAAAATAAAATGGATTAAAGTAGTTGACTAATATAAAAAAATAGATCATACTATTACTCAGTTCCAGTTTAATCTTCATGATTTTAATTATTATTTTTTATTACAATTATATTGTTATTTTTGTTAATAAATTTACAGTAATATTAGAATGGTTATATTTTTACTTTTTAATTCATGTCAAATGATTTATTTGAAATTTTTATAATTTATAATATTAATTACATCAAAATATACTAATTAAGAAATTATAAATTTAATTTTTAAAATTTTCACATTATACCTTTCTTCTCTCTCTTCAAAATCTAGGAGGGTGATAAATCAATGAACAAACATAAAAAATATTTAAGCACACCATTCATCAAATTCACGAAAGCTACTTAATCATTTGTAAGACCAAAGGAAATAATAGGAAATTCGAGATGAACATATCTTCTTCTAAATATTGTTTCTTTCATTTCTAGTCCTCAATTGATGATATTTTAGTCAAACATCTATTTTGGAGAAAGAATATGATCCACTTAACTGATCAAATTGATAATCAATACGAATGAACATATATTTTGCTTAATAATGACTCAGATTCTATTGTGGTAATCAATTCATTGTCTTAAATAATTATTTTCTTTTTTGACTAACAAGAGGGGAGTGTCTTGCTGCAATGTGTGTGATAAGATGAATAAATCTTTTATCTTTAAGTTGTAACTTGAATTTATTTATTTTTTGTGAGTGCACTACGATGAAAGGTGATTGATATATGTTCATTAGAAAGGGTTATTAGAAAGAGTTTTTCTTTCTAAGTTATTTAGAGGGTGTGAGGAACAAATGTACAAGTCTGAGAGAGCGAGAGAGCGAGAGAGCTAGAGCAAGTCTTATAAACTTCTTGTGTTTGTCAATAATAAATTCTTGAGTTGCATTCGTAGACGTAGGACTAGTTAAAGTCTGAACCACTTAAAAATCTTGTGCCAAGATTTTCTAGTTATCTGATTGTCTGACTGACCAATTTTCTTAAAAATTGATGTGGTGAGCGTGGAGATATTTTCATGTAAGAGATGATTCAAGAAGCCAGGGCAAGATTGAGAATCTTGAAGCGATGGCTTAGTTTGAAGTTGACAAATTCACTAGAGAGAATAATTTTAGTCTCTAGAGAAGCAAGATAAAGGCATTGCTTGTACATCAAGGCCTCGTTGAAGCAGTCAATGAAGAAGCCATGAAGACTTTACTAGTTTATAATAGAATAAGGCAACAAAGATTGAATCTAAGGCTTATAATGCAATTTTGCTAAATCTTGGAGATGAAGTGTTAAGGGAAGTTGGATGAACAATTAGCCAGGTTAGTTTGGCTAAGACTTGGAAACTCTGTACACCTTGATGATTTCAAAAAGATTATGCTAGATTTAAATGGCATAGGAGTTAAGGTAGGTGAAAAAGATCAAGCAATCACATTACTGAGCTCGCTTCCTAAACTGTACGAGAAGTTTGTAGATACAATGTTATATTGGAAACAAACATTAACCATGATAGTCGTTAAGGTTGATTTGAATTCTAAAGAATTACAAAGGAAAATTCATCTCAAAGAAAATCAAAATGCTAAATGCCTAATAGTTAGAGGGAGGACTTCATAGTGAGATGTTAAAAATTCAAGGGGGAAATCAAGATTGAAATCAAGATCAAGACATAAATGCTTCTATTGTCACAAGGAGGGTTACTACAAAAAGACAACTATGAGACGAAAATGAAATTGACAAAAAAGAATAATGATAAATGGGATGCTTCAATTGCTTCAGACAGGTATGAGTCTGCATATGTTTTGGTAGAATCATGGACAGAGTCATGAGAAGAATAGGTTCTAGACTCTGGTTGTTTATTTCATCTGATTCCAAGAAGATATTTCTTTCAAAAATTCATCTCAAGTACAAGAGGTAAAGTATTATTAGGGATCAGTAAGTCCTGTGAAGTGTTAGGAATAGGTTATGTGGAAATCAAGATGCATGATGGATGCATTAGAACCATATAGAAAGTTTGATACGTACCCAAAATGAAAAGAAATCTATTTTCAGTGGGAATGCTGGAAAAAATAGGATGTTAAATTAAGATTGAGCAGGGACTGATGAAAATCTCTAAGGGAAATCTAATTGTGAAGAAATGAGCATTAAAAAATGGGTTATATTACTTAATAGATGCTATTATATTGTCATATGTGGAAAGTAAAACATCCAAGAATATTTGGTTTTTGAAGGACACGTAGATGCAGATCTATTAGAGACACTGTGATATGAAGTATAGAGTGGATATCCGCAACAGATGCATAGGTTTCCATGACTTTGCGGATGTTCGGAGTTTAAGTGATTCTCCAAAAGTGGGCATCCAGACTTTTAGTTTTGTCCTACGGAACATTTGTGCGGACATAAGTGAGAAACATATATCCGTAGTGGATGTATAGGCATCCACAAAAGTTCAAATATCCGCATAAGAAGCTCATTATTAGATTGATTTTCAAGAATAGTTAATGTTTAAATAGACGATTACAAGCCACCAATAAAATTGAGCTTAAGGTGTACGAAATGCCATGATTACATCTATAATCTTGATTCTAAGTAGATTAAGGTGTCTAGAGATTAAAGTGGGCACGAATCAGTAGCTAATGACTCATTGGTCAAGTCATCACCTCCCTTCTCTCTCTTCACACTCTAAAAAGAAGTGAACTGATGATGAAGAATCTCATCATTCTTATCGAAGGAGACTGAGTTGAAAAACTCTGTCTCCCTCAAGGTAAGCTGTGCCCTCTTATTAAGGCTCATAAGATTTTTGGTGAAAATAGTTGGCTCCTAAGATGAAGGACGTTGAGAAACTAGGTTTTATGAAATAATGGGTAATTATGATTTCGAAGCTATGGTTTTGATTCTGTTTGATGTGTTTAATGGTTATGAAGAAATAGTTTCAAAATTATGAACATTAAGCATGAAATAAAAGTTGATGAAGTTTAGCATGTTCATTAACATTTTATACAATTTTGGATTATAAGTTGGTTACATGCCCTAATAAATTTCAATTTTGAAATTTTTTTCACCTATGATAATAGACATCTCAAGGAAGATTTGGAAAGTAGAATTTTATGAATTGGATTAATATAGTAAAAGTTCTGAATTTTTGAAGATAGAACTGTGTAGTGAAGAGAAATCGAGAATATGATGCTAAAGTAGTTTATATAATCTGCTTGAGCTTAGAAATATTCTTACACAAGTATGATACATTATTGTAGAGTCTCTTGAGAAATGGTAGGACCTAGAATCAAAGAACTTGAAAAGAATACATAAAAAGTTATGCATGGTTTAAGAAAAGTATGCATGCATGGATATTAATATGATAGTTGTAACATCCTAGTTATTCTTTCAACTTAAAACTCATTATTTTTAAAAAAAATTTCTTTTTAAATTACAGCGGAAGACTTTTCATATGAAAACTAGTTTAAATAAGAAGTGCATAAATAAACTCCTTTTTGTTAAACCAATTATCACTTGAAATATGTCAAACTATAAAACTTTAAAACATTTACAACAGCAGAAGACTCGTATTCGATACCAAAATTATCAAACACAATTTGAGAACCTTCTTAATAAAATTGAAATACTAAATCAAATGCTCACTTTTCTAAAAAATGTTATTACCAAACATTTCATTTCTTCTTTAATTCTTTTAGCCTAACCAGCCGTCAAGTCCGCAATGTACAAATGCCTCATCAACTACTTCAATCCTTGATTCCTTGCATACCTACATCACAGGACCTAACTATGAGCCTAATACTCAGTACGTAGTATAAAAGTAAAATGTGCTCATGCAATACTATTCAAACACACATAGTTTTCTATTTCATTTATTTGTCTTTTATTTCCTTTAATTATCTTCTTGAGTTAGAGCAACCTCTTCAGTTTTCAAACTCACTCATTCGTTGGATGAGAGCAATCTCTTCAGTTTCTGAACTCACCCAAATGAGTTCTTTATAATTTGAGATGAGAGCAACCTCTTCAATTTTTGAACTCACCCAAACGTTTTCATTTTCGGTAAGCAGCTACAACATCAACTGAAAGCTTTGCTAGTGGTTGTACACATCAATGTACAACAATCGATTCCGACATCAATTGAGAACGCACTACCAGCCATGCACATCAACGCTAATGGCCTCACTTACCATAAGTTGGTCTGTTTCGACATCAATCGAGAACAAACTAACAAACTCAAGCTATTCTCTTTGTATTCTTTTACTTAATTGTCTTTTACTATTACTTATTCTGTGACTCGTTCCTGTTAGCCTTTTTGTTAGGTTAAGTTGTATTTTGAAGATGACTAAAATGTTGATTAATTTAGTAAATCAATAAGTTGTATTTTAGTAGCATGTTGCTTGGATTAATTGGTGGATAAATTGCATAACTTAAATTGAGCAAATCAAATATGCAATATTTGTGGCACATGCTTAGGTTTGGATATAAACAACTTTATATGTTTTGGACATCATCAATAAGGGAGATTGTTTAGACTATGNGATTGTTTAGACTATGTGATCTAGATGATGTGAAATTTAATAAAGTGCAAAAGTTGTTTGTACATTGAATTCTTATATATCATATTTATCAATTAAATTGAGAATACCCTTGATCAAGGGTATTGGGAATGTTTAATGTGTTTCTCTAAGTCTATGCAGGAGAATGGAAGGTTCGTATGATTTAGAGGAAACATTTTGTGAAAGTATGAAGTAGGCTATGAAGTTGAGGACGCGGCGGACGCTGGATTTTGCGTCCGATTTGCCTCTGTCCAATTCAGTGAGAAGCGGACGATGGTCGCTGACGATGCGGACGTGAAATGGCGTCCGCAGCTCTTCAGATGTGCGGACGGGAAAAGGAGAAGAGGACGCTGCTTTGGCGCCCCCAACATTTCTATGAAGACGCGGACGATGTATGCGGACGCAGAGGACGATGAGAATGGCGTCCGATTTGAATCTGTTCTGTTCTATGGAAGACGCGGACGATAGATGCGGACGCAGCGGACGATGAGAATGGCGTCCGCAAATGCCCATAATTGTGCAACGGCTATTTTTCTCAATGGGCATTTTTTTCCCAACGGTCTTGCGGACGATGTGGATGCCGAGGACGTCCGGAAGTGCAGTGTTTATAAATATGAGAACACTCCAAGCTCTCCACAACGAATCGGAAATCGTGGCGAAGCCCTGCCAAATTTAATACGCGATTCTAATCACTGTGAGCTATTGTTGTATATCCCATTCTCCCTTTTCTGAATTTGCGAGTTATATTTGGGAGAATTCAGATTAGCTAGATTTCTGTTTAAATTTCTGAATTATATTGTGCTTGATTGTAAAGGGTGATTCCCTTAGAATTCATCACACTTGGGTGACGCTCCGCAACAGTCAAATATTGGGTGACGCCCCGCAATAGTCAAGTTTAGGGTGACGTCCTATAAGAGTCAAAGGTTGACGACCTTATAATTAGTCAAGGGTGACTCCCCGTTTAATAGTCAATTTGTAAACTGTTTTATTGGCACCCGTAAGCTAATTATTTAGTATATCTCCAAGTGAAACTTGGAGCGCGGACATAGGTGAGTTTGCCGAACCGCGCAAACAAATATTGTGTGCATTTCTCTAACCCTTACTCTTTAATTTACGCATT
This sequence comes from Begonia loranthoides, assembly GCA_022433065.1. NCBI lineage: Eukaryota > Viridiplantae > Streptophyta > Magnoliopsida > Cucurbitales > Begoniaceae > Begonia > Begonia loranthoides. Next base: position 534,758 of record JAJTVF010004422.1, on the reverse strand, counting down.
TAATGTGATTGCATATTTAATCGTATTCGATAAATCAATTAGGGATTTAGAGAATTTAAATATCGCACGAAATTATTAGAAATGCTATATTCACCCCCCTCTATAGGCGTATATCGATCCTACAGTTCCCACGTGAGAGCTACCTCTTAAGTCTCCAAACTCACGTATAAACTATCCCTTTACGTTTACGTTTATTTGTAATTCAGTTACGTTTGTACTTTCGTGTGCATTAGGAACAATGATGCAAGCATACAATTCTATCTATCGTGTCTATTATCGTAACCTCATAATGTGCACCATATTGTAATTAAATAACTGAACTTAAATCTAATAAGCATACAAGTAATCATTCAACAGTACGTTTCCAAATATAACATAAGCTATGCATCTAGTAAACAAACATCAAATAAACACCCCCTGATTCACGTAATGCAGGCCATTTCAGACAAAACACATGCAGTACTACGTACCTATAGTCCTTAGCTTTACAGAGTTAGCATTTAAAGTCTCTTTTCAATACCTATTCATATTTAAGCATACGAGCATCAATAGTAGGTTTCCAATAATAAAGCTCTTTTGCCTCAAACTATAAACATATCATTTTCTAACAGATCTCTCCAATCTAAATTTGTTGATAATAATCCCATAATTGATATTTAGGACAATATTGTCTCATAAACTTACCATCTATTTATAGAGTAATAACATCAAAATATAGTAACCTAACAGAGGTTTTCATAATCAACCATCTGCCCACATAGTTTCACTTGAGCAATAGGATTAACTTGATTCAATAAAACCACATTTTTCTAATAATTTCATACAGTAAAACCTATTAATAGAGCATATGTACACCAATATCTTCATTTAATGAAACCCTATTATTTAGCCGAGAGTATTTTTAACCTATAACTTACTAATCACAGGGTCAGGAACAACCGACAACATTTTCATCACTTTCCTATTCTAACAGTTTCACATAATTATTTATTCTGCATTGATAATATCATAATCTAATCCAACTCAACAGACATAAACTATCCCACATAATTATTCCCTTAACAAACGTGAGTGAAGATTGCATGCCCGAAGCACAGAACAATTCATAGTTTCAATCCACGAGTTTTTTTGTCTGTAATCCCTTCTCTACATGTCTTTCATTCCCTGAGACCTTCTTCTTCAACTCACCACAAGCATCAACAACACTTACTACCATTCATGTTCTCATTCATAGCAAGCACGACATCTCTCTCTCTCTCTCTCTAAATTTCTGCAGAGTAACCCCCTTCATTTTCTTTTCTTCCAAACTCTTGTTCCTTCCCTCCCAATTTATAGGCCTCTTAATAACGTCTCTTTAACAACTGTGTGAAGATGGAAGGCCAAATGATGGCGTCCCATAAATGTCCATATGCGTTTAATGTCAATTTGCTTCATCTTCAGATGCGTATATCACTGACCAGAAGCTTCCAGTGATGCTTTTTAGCTCCCAGGCAACAATTTAATTTGGCGGTCGATCGATTCCTGACCATGATCGATCGCCATGTTCATTTGATTAGCTAAAAACCCATTTTTTACATACCGATCGACCGGTGTTCATGGGCAATCAAATGCCACACTTTTTTGATCATCCGCCACTCAAGAATCAATATATGTGTATATATATATGATCCTATAACCTCATTATTAACTACTAATATTACTTCTTTTAATTCTAACTATCATTTCTTAATTCTTCAATTTATTCATGTGTCACATAAACAACTTCATATCCAAAACTAGCACTAAATTCAATATACTCTTAATTGCAATTTCTTATAACTTCTATTAGATTTCATCTTCTCTAAACCAATATGCACTAAATCCATATATATATTTGGACATCATATCACCTAAACCAAATTATACTATATATTCCACTATTCTTCTTTCACCTTTGCCCAAGTTAAATTCCAATAACTAATAAGAACTTTATTATTCTTAAGCTCTTAGTCCATACAATATCTAAATTACGTCCAAATATATTTTCTCTTTGACGAACACTTGAATTATCCAACTATCCATAATTTATCCCTTAATAATCAAAGTATATATTCTATAACTCCTATTCCACCTTATATTTATTACATCCAATACACTCCAAAATATTATAAATTTTATAATTTCAACCTTATTATATCAAAGTGCATTTTCTCTTACTAATTCATTGAATGTCAATCATTCACTCAGTCCTGATGTCATCTTATCTAAATCCAAGTATCATCACCCATTCTTCAATAACCCTAATCCTTTTCTTAAGCTAATTATGAACATAACGAGGTACCACAATTCACTTATTACAAATACGTTTCTCTTGACCAATATCTTCAAATCGTCTAATTCAGCTCTTAATATCCCAAAACCATCACATAAGCCTTGTGCTTAGCTCAAGGAAAATTCAGNCTTCCTCTTTTTACATCATTTTCTTAACATTTTTACCTCACATAATACATATGTGAGTACCACCTGGTGGCACTCCCTACTTGATTTTCATTAGCATGCTGCATGATGACATATTCTCCAATGACATATTGCATGATGTAGTATAACGTAACATATATAATAATTGAATTGCGCATAAAGGAAAGTAAATGAATAGCAGAAATTGAATGCGCATATCGAAGAACAATTATAATATTGAATTGGAATCAATGAAACACATAAGGAAAACAAACACCGCACGTTAAGGAAATGCGAATCACGAAGGAATTACATAAATTGAACACCCATCTCACAAGATACAATGGATTGGAAACAATGAAGGTGTGCTTGATCTTATAGATCACAGTAATAAATGAAACGGAATATGGAACACAACAATAAACGAACAGAAATGGAAACATGCTATTAGTTAACATGCTAATTACCCTAGTTACTTTCCTAGTCAATTTACATGCTCCAGAAGATTTCGTTTATTATTCTAATTAGTTATCCTAGATAAATTACATGCCCAAGAAGATTCCTAGTTATTGAACATACTCAAGAAATATTATAATTATTATTCCAATGAGTTGTCCTAGGTAATTTACATGCTCAAGGATTAATTACGTTTACTATTCTAATTAGTTTACATGCTCAAGGGGGGTAAGATTAATGTTCTAGTTCGTTACCCTAGTTAAGCTTAATGTAATGACCCAGATTTTCGTAAATCGTTAAAATGCGTAAAAATTTGAAATTTCTTTCTTTTTAAAACAAAGCGTATCAGAGTGCGTCTAACCGGATCGCTACTGACTCTTTCTTTAAACTCGTTTGGGAAAACCAATTACAAGGTGCGAAAGCGTCAATAATAAAATAAAAACCATTTGTTTAAAATCTTGCGGAAGCATAAAGAAATAACCCTTGTAAATTATGGTGGAAGCGTAAATGAATCGTTTAAGGATAAACTAAACAATGAGTGCAAAACAATAAACTTAATATGATTACAACCCTTTACTCGTTCTTTTCTTTGCCTGGCCAACCCCGAGTCTCGCGCGTGCGAAATCATTCATCCCTGTTTCGTTATGTGTTCATAATTTACTTATTATCTGTTCATCGTTGTACCTACACCACAAGTAATACGTGAGCCTAATGGCTCAGTAAGGAAATGGGGAAAACAATTATGCATATCTCTCTTTAATTCTTCTTGGAGTGCGGGCCACCCAAACCAATTCTTTTCATTACGTTCGTTCTTTTCATTTGTACTGTACTTGTACATCGAGCTAGAGATTGGAGGGTTCTTAGGGGATGGAATAGTTGACCGGACTTCACCCTTTACTTGCAGCTAGGTCCCCATTCCCGTCGAGGTTGGGGGCTTCGCCTAACTGCAGACTAGTTTCGCTACCCATCCACCCACTAACTCCTTTTTTCATCCCCTTTCCGGCGTATCCCGCCTTCAAGAGTCCTCCCCTTCTGGCATATCCCGCAAGGTTTCTTCCCTCCCGACGTATCCCGCCGGGAGGGTTTCTTCGGTGATAGGCGTATCCCGCTCATCCCGAACATTCTTGTTCTTAGCATTTTCCTCACAGGTGCATGTGGGTACCACCCGAAGGGGTACCCCCTACTGGGTTTCTATTAACATGATCTCAAACTAACATGACTCACAATGCATATAATGTAACTTTAATAGGAATTGAAGTGTGCATATGGAAGTAATTGAAAGCACATATAAGAAAAGCAAAACATATAATAGAAGGAAATAACTGCACACCACAGAGAACAAGTACAATGAATTGAAACAAGGAAAACATGCTTGAATTAATAGGATAATATCGTTCAGAAAAGAATCAAAAGCATACTATCGATTAACATGTAAATTATCCTAGTATATTTACATGCTTCCTATATTTATTATTCTAAGTGATTTAAATATGCTCTCGTTCTAGTTCGTTGCTTAAACATACTAATTGAACATATTAATCACAAGCTTATTACATGGCATGTCTTGATTAGTTGTCGTGCGAATATTAATCCAATTTAATTACATGCTCGACTAAGTCATTATCATGTTCAAGGTTTAAACAACTGGTTAATTATCATGCTTAGTTACATACTTAGATTAACTAATTAGTCAACATGCTCAAGTTACAACACCACTTTAGTCAATTAACATGTCCAAGTCTATTTATCTACTCCGATTAATTAACATGCTTGAATGTACTTAAATGAATTAACATACTCATGCAACAATATTAATTAACGTTAAAATATGCTAAACCTAGCTAAGTTAATATGCTAACTAATTAACATACTTAGCTAATTAATTTACTTAAGTAGTAATCACATGCTTCAAAGAATATTACGTTTTACATGCTTAGCCGATTACATGCTCGGAAGGATATAAATACAAGTTAAGTAGTTTACATGCTACTATCGTTCTAATTAATTACATGCTCAAGTTTACAATTAGTTATTCTAGTCGATTTACATGCTCAAGTAAAGTATAATTAAGCCATCTACTATCATTGTTAACATGCTTGAGTACAATTAATAAATGCTACTTTAGTTATCTAACATACTCAACTAATTAGTTATCAATTACAACTAGTTAATTATCATACTCAATTGGTTAACAATTGGTTAACATGCTCGTTAACTAACACGGATTTAAAAAGAAAATAACCAAACGATATATATGTAGCATAAAAGAAATGATGGTTGAATTATCATAAGAGATGTAATCTAGATAGCAAGTAGATAATACATGACAGAACGTTTAAAAGAACTCTTAGCACATTCATGCTCCTTATCATTCACGCTTTCATCATTTACACTTATCACATTCACTCCTTGATTATTTATCATAGATCTATCACAACAATTAAAGTAAAACATATGGAGTAAGAAGGACAATTAATAGTAAAGAATATGTTTACAAAGTAAAGCATATGATCACAATACAGAGACAAGTACGAAAGCAAAACTAACAATAAAGAAAATGAATCACGGAGCAAATCATATTCTAACAAATGCTAACAATTCTACACTATCCAAATCATGGGAATGTCAATGGCAATAAATCAACAAGGAAATACCGTAGGAAATCATCTAAGAAATTAGCCGTGCGCATTTCAAAAAATGAACATAAAACGCATGCACTCTACTTGTGGTGTAGGGCCTCAATGGCCAAGACACACCCAAATTCCTTACCTCTAAGTTTATTGCGTCGACGCATAACCGCTATCTTTTCTTCTCCTTTCGATACCTTCACAAATTAGTAACATTTATCATTAACACTTTCTCATCGAACCCCTTTAAACCTTTACACTTAGAAGTTCCAATATTCACAACTTAGCAGCCAACAAAGCATGTTCATTATTCTTTTATCCAAGACAGATTATTCCAACGTTCATAACTAAGCAGTTCATAACTTGTCACAACCGACAGTAGAGAGCACATTTTCAACTTCGTACTAATCACACAGAGATTATAAACAACTCATCATCATATCCAATTTAACAGCTTATCCTAAATCTTACCCAGACAAAGGAAAATCCATGTATAACAACCAAGTCCAACCGATGCCACCCATAAACCAAAAATCACAATTTCACTTCAAACTTTAGACAACAAATAATTAACAACTAATCGAGTACACATATTCATCCATTAACAGAGTGTAACCTGCTGTCATGACTGATTTCTAACATGTTCATGCATTCGAAAAACCATTCAACAGCGCATATCACATTTAATAGAAATCCATTTAGAACCAACAACTACACAACCACAAGAGAGTATTCCAAAATCAACAGATTATTGCCTCTAACAGATCATCCAGCAACCAACATTTCTAAACCAAATAAGTGTTTCACAAGGAATATATAAATACATATTCTAAAGCAGATAGTCCACAACACTTAATCAAGGAGAGCAGTTTACTTAACATAAATCCAACGACAGAGCAAATCCTTTTAGCATCTTGTAACAATAGTAAAAGACTCATTTTACCTTGAGGAACACCCGAGAGGTGATTGTAGAGGAGATCCAAGAGCAACTCCATCTTCTCTCCCTCATCTTCTCCAACTTTCATAGCTCCAGAGAGCATCTTACCACTCAACCCAGCACATGCATTAAACCATGACAGAGGATAACATTTATCTTTACCACTCTTCACCCACGTAACAGTATATAATCCAAAACATCAGAGAAGGACCATCTCACCTAAAGAACCAAGAAGACTTGAGAGCTCTCCATCTAGCCCTTTCCTTCTATGCCTTTCTTCTCTCAAGAGCTCAACTGAGAGCATTTAACAGCTCTGCCTCCACTCCTCTCCATCTCTCTTATGAATCGAAACAGAGAGGACACTCTCTGCCATTAACCAGGGAAGAGAATGACATTCTCCAGCTTGCCCGAAAATTCACTCCAGCTTTTTAGAGTGTTCCTTGCACGCTGGACACGCTGGAAGCACCACTTGGGCCGAGCTGCAGCCTGGGCCCTGAAGGATCAAAATTAACCTAAAAGGGGGGTGAATTAGGTTATTTACTAAATTTCATGCGATAATAATTTTTCTAACTAATGTCAATTTAATCACAAAGCAATCACAATAAGACAAATAATATAGGAGATAGAGTTAGAAATCTTGACACCGAGTTATTAACGCGGTTCGGCAAAGCACGCCTACATCCGTGCTTCAAGGTCCTCCCTTGAAGATGTATTCAACTAACCACGTCCGGTTACAATTGATTTAACTTGCACGAGTGTCAATCAAACCTTTACAATAACTTAATTTTCTTTCGGAAAATGTTGAGTTCTCACAAATACAACAATCCTTCCAAAAATTTAATGATCTCACATAAGCACTTTGGAGGATGTTTTATCACTCAAATTCGTATACAAATGTTGAGTCAGAAATTTGGCAAAGCTTCGCTTAATATCGCTTTGGTTACTTCCTTCTTCGAAGTCCCTCTATTTATAAACTTTCCCAGTGCGGACGTCCTCAACACCTTTAGGATCGTCCGCAGTCGAACGTTGGAAAATAGCCGTTGGAGAAATCTGCATACTTGCGGACGCCATTCTCTCGTCTGCACCGTCCGCATGAATCGTCCGCGTTGAATGGACAGAGGCAAATCGGACGCAAAATCTGGCGTCCGCAACGTCGGCGTGAATCGTCCGCGTTGAACTCGGAAAGATAGATTCATATAGGACGTCACGGATTGGCGTCCGTGGCCATGTAGCCAGCTTCTTCTCCCGTCCGCTTCGCTGAAGGGACGCGGAAGCAAAATGGCGTCGGCCTCGTCCGTGTGGCTCATCCGCATGAATATTCAAAATGGCAGATTCAAATCGGACGACTCGAAATGGCATCTGTAGCATCCGCAACGTCCGCTCTAACATAGTTTGCACTAAGGACACTGAATCCGGACGCCTCCACACCATCCACACTTCATCAAACTGCGTCCGCATGTGTACTTGACACTTCAATCTTGCACGAGACGCATCCTCTAAGTCATACAAATCTTCCATATCACTGCATAGACTTAGAAGAACATATTAAACAATCCCAATACCCTTGATCAAGGGTATTTCCAATTTAAACATCAAAAAAGATAATTATTAATTCAATGAATAAAAAACTTTTACACTTTAGTTAAATTGTTCATCATCAAAATATAAATATGCCTAACACACTTAGGCTAACAGGCCCTTCCAAATCTGGCCCAACGCCCGAGCCCATCACCCTTGCCATCTCATCTCTTCATCGTCGGCCACCGCCCCTGCAACACCATCCTAGCCATGACCACACCACAGGAAGCCACATAGGAGGAAGAAATTGACTGAATGTACCTCCATCGTCGCCGAAAATTGCCACGGCAGAGGCCCGATTTGAGCCCTAGCTACCGTTCGCTTGCCATCCATCGTACACCTGGATGTCGTAGCCCCAGCCATTACCATCTCACCTTCGTCGCGAGCCGGCCGTCGTCGTCCATCTCCGTTGCCTCCTGAGCGTTCGCTCGTTCTCCGTCTCCTCCCTTCTCTCTCCTCGAGCTCTCTGCAGAATGGCCTCTCAGCCATTCTTCTACTTACTTCCCCCTTTTTGTTTTTATTTTTATTTTGTGTTATTTTATTTAAATTCTTTATTTCATTTTAATTGATTTATTCTTTAAATTTTACATTACTTTTAATGAGTATTTTCATGCATTGATTATACGTACAATATGAGTCAACCCAAATTGTAACTTTTGACTTATTTCAAATGTCGTTAAAAGATTATTAGAGGTCCAGTTGAAATTTCTTAATTCCATTTTCTAATTTAATGTCCATCAATTAACCTCCAATAATTCCTCTTGGTAATACCCCGATAATCATCCAATTAATCTAAAATCCTCAGATTATGCTCCAATTATATTTATTAAATTCTGATAAAAAGCCAAGATGTTACACTTAAGATAGGTGACAACTATTAAGCTAGTTAGTTATTCTAATGAATTACATGCTCAAGTAAGATTACAATTATTAAGCCAGATGATTGTTCTAATTAAATGCATGCTCAAGATAGATTACAATTATTGTTCTTAGTTATCCTAGTAATTTAACATACTCAGATTTAGGTTACTGACATGTGTTGAATTCTAATTAGCACAGAGAGTTCTGAACTAGCAACAACAGAATCATATTATGACTAATATGTAAGGAAATTACCACTACAACAATTAAGAAAATAAAAGTACAGAACGAAACTGGTATTAAGGAAGCTATCATCATTCACGCACTAAGCATTCACTCCATTCAACCATTAAACATTTATCACAACATTGATCTCTATCAAAACCTCTATCAAAGTAAGGCGTTTGTAATAGACGAAATTAAGAGACTTGCAGGAATTACAGGAAACCAAAAATGAAGGAATTAATATCAAACAATTCTAATAGTTAACTAACATACATGAAGATTAATAGTTAATTAACATGCTTGAAGATTAAGCAAGTAATAGTTAACTAACATGAGTGAAGATTAATAATTAATTAACATGCTTGAAGGTTAAACGAGTAATAGTTAACTAACATAAGTGAAGATTAATAATTAATTAACATGCTAGAAAATTAAACAAATAATAGTTAACTAAAATGTGTGAAGATTAATAATTGATTAACATGCTAGAAGATTAAACAAGTCATAGTTAACTAACATGAGCGAAGATTTATTGTAAACATGTTCGGGTTGATTTATAATTTAATTGATTACTCAAACGACCTAGTTAATTAACATGCTTAAGTTGATTAACATGCTTAAGATTCATGCTCAACTAACTTAGTTCAATGTCATAGGTATTGATACAAGTTCAGAATACGAGTTATGAATTAACGAAGTAAAACTTCTACGAAGATGTATGGCAGAACAATATATGCATTGCGAATGAGAGAAGTTAACAATTTATTTAACAATTGTGATTATCACAAATAGACAACAAAGGACAGAACCAATACCAGAACAACACCAACAATACGAATGAAGGAATTATAGCACTTAAATTTACACATAGAGATTTTACTAAACAGTAGTAAAATAGACAGTAAGCATTCATCATTTCACACACTAACCATTTATCACCTTTTAGAATTCGTCGTTTCTTTATCCAACAAGGCATTCAAGTCATAGAACAGACAATAAAACAGAGCTAATCAATAAAGGAAAATATCACAAAGCTTAACCAAAAATCTACAGTGTACTAACAATCTACACTATCAATCAACAAGGAAGTATCTAACAACAAGGAAATCAACGAGGGAATTCACGACAATAATTCACCCAAGGAGCTATCAACTGAAAACACCCATTAACAACAAGCATTACCATTATCAAATTACCTAACTAGCAATTACAGTTTAGCATAAGGAAATTTACAGTGAACTAAATGTAAGACTCATGCACTCTACTTGTGGGTAGGGCCTCCAAATGGCCAATACACACCTATTTTCCTTAACAGTTATGATGAAAATCACTCACGGACAACACTCCATAGCAACACCGCAGCTTCACGTATAGCAGCTCCACAACAACAACTCCAGTAACACACTCCTCATATCACAGCAGCTCACACCTTCCTCACGATCCACGTTGAAGAGTTGAGCTCACAAACACTCACAACTCGCTGGAACTCTCTCACTCGCAGGAAACACTCTTGCCCCCAGGAGACTGGGCGAGGAAGACAAATAAAGAGGAGAAATCTTACCTGAAGAAGGAGACAACCTGTACACCTAGGGGGAGGAGAGCGTCTCCACGTGGTCTAGGAAGGCAGCTCCGCGTGATCTTGGACCTTGGGGCAAGATTCTGTGTCGAGGAACCGTGCTTTTATTGGCTACGCATCAATTTTCTCTGATTTTAAATCCTTATCCGTCGCAGATCTGTGATCTTTCGAACGAGTGCGGACGTGCTGGTCTCTTCTGCATTCGTCTGTGTGTGTAAAATTCTTAAGGCAGATTTTGTGTTCACGGATAAGAAATGATGTCCTGGCCTGACTGTACCATCCGAATGTGACATTTGGACGCGATATGGCGTCCGCACGCATTCGGAAGTGTCCAAAAATTGGACAGATTCAAATCGGATGAATCTGCCCGCATCCTCATTCGTCTACATGCGTCCACAAGTGTCTAGTGATAGACACATTGGGACGCAAAACCTCGTCCTGGTGTGTCCCAAAGCACAGGGATGGCTTCCCATGCAACTGCGAATGACATTCGTCATCCCCATGTCGTCCGCATGCATTTGAACACCAAAAATCCTAACTTTTCCGTCATGTTTTCCAACTTAACTTTCGTCCCATAATATTTTTCCCCTAAATACACGTCACTAATTGACACGTGTAGGTGCGAAATGTAATATCCTACCATCCTCAGCATTTAATTACATCACGTATATAGGAATAACGTTATCGAGTATATTATCCAAAATAATGGTCTGACGAATACGTCCTTGGTAATACCCTGGTAATTATGCTATAATCCCAAAACCCATCCAATTACTTTCCAATTGTCCTTATTAAAGACGACATAAAAGTTGGGGTATTACAATTGATGGACAGATGCAATGTTTTTTTTTTCAATTATTATGATGTCTTAACTATCTTTATGGATAGCTGAACTATTTCTATATGTTAATAGGTGGCTGAGCTATTTTATTATAATGTGTTAATGGTTGGCTAAACTGTGAAACATATGTATGATGATGATCGTTAAAGATAACATGCATAATATATGTGGTTATTGGTAGGAGTGAGTAAATCGGTTCTCAATTCCATTTTTGGAGCTCTTGGAACCGACCATTTGGTTCTCGGTTCCGAGAGTAAGGAATTGGAATCGAGAACCTTAGGAACCAGAACTACTATTCGATTCCGGTTTGGTTCCGGTCCCGTTTCGATTCCCAAATTGAGAAACAAGATTTTATTTTTCTCCATCTCTTTCTCGCTCGCTCTCTCTTTTGCAGTCTCGCTCTCTCTTTCGCCATCTCTTTCTCGCTCGCCTTCTTCTTCTTCCTTTCGGCGTCATTCCTTCCATTGTTATCGGAAGTGATCAATCGGCCCTTCCGCTGATTCCCCGATCAATCTGCCCTTCTGCTGATCAATCGGCCCTTCCGCTGATCAATTGCAGTTTCTTGTTCGATAAGAGAGCTGGGTCTCTTGCTGCTTTGCTTTGCTTTCTCTGCTGGATTGAGCAAGTCTTCTTGCTCATAGACTTGGGTATTCTTCTACTTGGAAGGTAATGGTTTTATTTTTATTGATGCTCTGTTTGTCTGGATTTTTCACTTGTTTTTTTTGGGAATCCCTGCAAAGTTACTCTCACATCGAAGTGTTCTTTCTTTTCCGCCATTTTTTGTCTAATTTCTTCCATTTAAGAGAGAAGATGATGATTTTACATGTAAATACTCTGTCCAGATGAGAAGAATTCACTATCTTTGAAAATCAAACAGAAAACATGGTAATTCCTTACAGACATGTTGATATGCTTACGTAGACTTTTCAAAATCGGGTCTAAACTGTTGAATTGCTGCCCTGCAACAATGACTCATTTGTCCAAATCAACAACACCTGTTTTTCAATGCTCTGACTTTAGGTGAGAGAGTCATTAATTGGCCGGTTTGAGTTAGATAGAAGCTGATGATTTTGACTCTCTTGCCATATTTCACACTCTATATGATTTCACTTCTGAAAATTCATCCTTCAAACTGCAAAAGAACCATTGTTCTATAGCAGTTTAATCCAAAGCTAATTTAGACAATTCTTTTAAATTGATTCGAAACGTTCATTGCCAATAGCTGTCGCGCTGCGTATGATGCTCAATTTTAAGCTCTATTTATTTTTCGATCGAATACTGGCATCTATAGCCTATTAATCTCTATTTATGACACAAATAGCTGGAATAAAATTGAAAAAGGACTAGACAACTATGAAGATGTGCAAATTTCCTAATTGTGCACCAGATTTCTCATGGATGGGACCTTAAGAATGTCTCTCATTTATAACAATGCTTCATTGCAGTTGCCTAGGTAGCATATTTCCTCTATCATTTCCAACATTCATTCATTACACTCCTGAATTATTCAAAGGTATTTGTCTATAGTTCATGTATTGGCCTAATGCTGCAAGAAAATGCACTTTATTTACTTAAGAAAAGTAGTCCTAAATTGCAATGATTTCAATTAATAATGAATGTGAAATAGAATTGGGTTTGGTAGGAATCTCGTAAATACATACCGAGTCTCTGACAATGCAGCTATATTCATGCTTTGAGATCATTGAATTTTCCTTTTTATAACAGGCAGTGCTAGCTGTGCAATTGTTCTACTGGACCAATCAGTTCATTGGCCATGGAGTGTTTGAGGTAACCATTTAAAACTTGACAAATCGAGTTTTTCTTTTTGATATTTGATGAAAATCCAACTATAATTTTCTTTTGTGGATAGAAACGAGTGCCTGCTCTTCTTGACAATCTTGCTCAAGCATTTCTAATGGCTCCTTTCTTCGTATTACTGGAGGTATTACAAACTTTGTAGCCTTCTCTCACATGTGTTCATATCAAGAGTACTGATGGTTTGTTCTTGTGGGTTTGGAACAGGTTCTTCAGATATTGTTCAAATATGAACCATACCCAGGATTCCAAGCAAATGTCCAAGCAAAGATTGATGCTGAAATCAAAGAGTGGCAGGAGAGGAACGAAAAGAAAATCTCTTAAGCTGGAATTGTCAACACTTTACTTAACCTTGTTAGTTGCTTCATAGGGAGTGTAATTAATCATCAGTGAAAATAAAATTGCAAGACTACTTTAAATCTTCACCAGAGCTCTTATGAAACAGATGGAATTGTATCCATAAATTGAAACACTAACCAATTCTTCAGTTTTTGACCATTGAATCGAACAAAACCAGACAAATTATTGGGCAGCAAAATTTAAATCAATCTGCTTGAATTCTCTTTTCATTCACAGAAAGCTTCAATAGTTTTACCTCCCTAGTTTTTAAGGATGATTAGCTTGAATGTAGCTATATTTTAATAAGTCATATTAGTCATATGCACAAAATTTCAACATACTACCAAAAGTCAAATCTCACTCGTCATAATTGTAAAAAGGTTTCCCACTAAGAGAATGATAAAGCTTTGATTAAAAATGACACTGTTTGTGCGATTTGTTCAAATCAACCAGCATATTGCTTTTCATGGCAAGAGATCACCTCCTTATTCGTCATCTTTGTCTTTTTGGTCGTAAGCAGTAAGTGCTGAAAAAAAAGTATCATATTAATCATTTAACATTAAAAAGTTTCATCAAATATATAAATGTAATTGTACAAGTAACGCACCTTCGTCAATAGTTTCATAGTCGTTTGTTGGCTGCGACGTATCTAGATGAGTTTGGGAACGAAATCCAACTTTGTGTGCAAATTATAGCTTCAACTGTTTCAGGTTAGAGGGAAGTACACGATGAATCAATAATACGGGCCCCACAGCTAAAAATTGACTCAGAAGGGATAGTGGAAATTAGAATGCTCAATACATCTTTCGCAATTTTGCTCAACACTAGATACTTATGTGCCATCAATTTCCACCACCTTAATATGTCAAAAGGCTGTGTGAACTTCTCAGCTCGTTCGCTTAAATACTCCACCACTTCTGACATATTATTTGAATTTGAAAGCCTCTCAAGTGCATTGTCATAGAATTGCGCATAAACAATATTTACCTCATTTGACAGATTTCCAATATTAGCAACATTAACTATCTCCACATCATCAGCTGAATCACCTCTATACTTCAAATATAATTATTCTAAAACATTCTCAGTTACTTTCACATACGCATCAACTGTATCGGCTCCCATGAGAGTGGAGATACAATGTCTTAGAAACTTCTATTTACCTCTTGGGTCGAGGAGGATTGCCACGAATAGAATTGTGTTCATCTTATCAAAATATCCCCAATACTTTCTCAACTTGATCATCATTCCATGAGCCATGTTCATCAACATCAAACTATCACCGTTGGCATACTGATCGATGATCATCTTCAACTTGCAAGCTTTAGTGACATACTGATGAGCTATAATTGACAAAGATTTTGAAACCGTCATAGTGCTATCGTAAAACACCTTCAGAAACTTGACAAATATCCGAATGTTACTCCAATCTGCAGAAGTAGGATGTCCTTCCTTCTCCATCGCCGTTGCATAAGTATTATCACATTCTCTCATCTTATCGAATGCTATGGCATACTTTTCAGCGTTATCTAGCATCAAATAAGTGCAGTTCCATCGAGTCGGCACATCAAGAGTTACTTTGCCCTTAAATGTAATCTTCACATTATCGATGCAAGACTTAAAGAGTCTAAGTCGTTGCGGAGAAGATTTAACATACTTCACCACATTTCTCACTCGAACAATTGAGTCGTGATTTAGCCCATTAGCAACTATCAAGTTCAGAATATGGGCAAAGCATCGAACATGCATGTGCTCTCCATCTAAAACCAAACCATTCCAATTTCTTACAGTTCGCACCAAGTAAGAAATACCAACATCGTTAGATGAGGCATTGTCAACAGTTACAGTCAAGACTTTGCAATCTCCCATCCAAGTAGACAATGCTCAATTATGCTGCCAATTGTTTCTCCCTTATGGTCATAGATCTCACAAAAGTTTAGTATCTTCTTTTGCAACTTCCACTCGTCATCAATCCAGTGTCTGGTCATCACCATAAAGGACTTATTTTCTGTAGAAGTCCAAGTGTCCGTAGTCAAACACACTCGTTGACTTTTATGCTTGAAGTATGCTTTCAAATTCATTTTTTCTTTCTTGTATATCTTCTTTATGTTTCTTCCAACAGTTCTACGAGAAGGTATAATAAAGTCGTTTCTGAATAATTGAAGTAGTTCTTTGAAGCCTTCCCATTCAACCATTCTCATCAAAAACTTATCCTTGATTAACATTCTGGCTATATTATTCTCGTGCAACCATTTGACTATATGTTGGCTTTTTGGAGCATTGTCCATCTTCTTTTTTTTTGAAACGGCACATGCTTTTTGCACGATTTTAAGTGCTTCCACAAACTACCATTCTTTCTCGTATTCGCTGCAAGTATTTGCTGACAATACTGGCATTGTGCTTTACCATTTTCTGCATCATGACTTCCAATCTCAACAAAATGCTCCCAAACATTATAATTTCTTGTGCATTTTTTAGAAATAGTTTGTGCCATTTCTAACATTCTGGTTGTATCTTGAAAAATCAAAGAGTCACGGGCAATTTTCTAAACTGCATAAACATCATAAATCAGTTAATCAGTTCTAAACTAAAAAATCAGTTCATCAGTTCTAAACTAAAAATTCAGTTCATCAATTCTAAACTATTCATCACAAATCAATCATCATATAAAATAAACTGACCAACTAAAATAAATAGAACCAATTAAATACTTTTGCATAATCTCAACTTCTAGCTTTCTAACTGACTATCAACAGTTCTATGAAAAATTATTCTATCTTACATGCTCAACAGCTTAAAGCTTAAAGCTTGTATCAACAGATTTTCTTTGTATTATCTATCAACAAAATTATTCTATCTTAAAGCACTAGAATTTTCTTCGTATGAAAAATACTATCTTACATGCTCTTTTTTCTTTATATCAGACAACGCGCAGAACTTCAGTGTGATGAACAGAACAGAGAACAAAGGCGAGGTGATGAACAGAACCGAGAACAGAGGCAACGTGAGGCAAGGCTTCGTGACTTGAGAACAGAACAGAGGCAAGGCGATGAACAGAACCAAGAATTGAGGCAACGCAAGGCAAGGCTTCGTGACTTGAGAACAGAACAGAGGCACGGTGAGAACAGAAACGAGTCGATAGGCGAGGCGACTAGCGTCCGAGGCGAGAGGAAAATCGAAGAAGCGAACACGAACAGAACACAAAATAACCTCGTTCCAGAAGAAGAAGTGAACAAAACAGAAAATAAATAACTGTGTTCCAGAAGCGTTCTAGAAGCCCTCGATTCCGGTTGATTCTCTACCCCAAGAACCGGGAACCGAAATGAAAATAAACATAATAACCGGAACCGAACTAAATACAATTTTTGAAACCAATAACTGGAACCGACTAATGGTTCTGTAACATCCCGACTTTTTATCAGAATTTAATAAGGATTAATTTGGGACATTTGGATCAATTGGGTAATTTTTGAGGTATTACCAAGGACGTGTTCGTTAGATGAGATTATAATTTATGAAAATTAATGTAATTAAAATAAATATTAATTTAATGAATTAAATTATATAAAAAATTAGGATGCGTTAACTTATTAAATTAAATTATAATGTAACGAGGGATTAAATAAATGGGAATACTTAGGGATTTATTACATTAATTTTAAAATAAAGGACCATAATTATATTAAAACTTAAATATCGACATGTAATAAGAATGTGATTAATATTTATAAGTGATGATGTATTTTTGATTAACTGAACCAATTCTGTTAAGGGACCGATTTAGTAGAAGGCCAGACGAAATAAGAAAGGGGGTATTAAGAATAAATAAAAAGGGATTTAAAATAAAATAAATAAATATATATATAAATATAATTATGGGAGGGAGAAAAACCGGTTCACGCAGAACCAGTTCACACAGTTAAAATTGGTTCGCTAGGCGAACCAATTAAAAGAGAAAATAGAATGGCCTTTCGGCCATTCTGCGAATGAGAAGCCGAGAAGGGAGAGGGCGAGCAAGGCATGAGGGATCGATTGGGCGAGACGGGGTTGGCGACGGTGTGCTCGAGCTTGGCTCGGGTTCGTTCCGGCGGAGGCGCGAGCTGTGGCAGCGACGAGTGGCGCGGCCCGCAGTTAGGGTTCGGGAGGCAGGGCAGCACGGGACAAGTCGGACTTCCATGAGGCCCAATTTCTAGCGTTAAGACGAGGTAAGTCCATTTTTCTCCTTGTGCTCAGTATTTTGGATGGCACAGCTGCGATTGTTGGCGTCGATTTGCAGGAGCTGGAGGTGCTCCGATCGGGTGATCCAGCAGCCTCGGTTCAAGCCCAGACCTGAGTAGGACCCCGGTCTAGCTTGACCAGTTAGGGCAAAAATGTTGTCTGCTATGCAGACAACCTTTCCAGCATGGAATCGGCGTGGGAAACATTTCGTGAAGCTTTTGCAGGGGTTGTCTGGGTGCAGGGTGTTTGTTTGATGGAAGTGTTTGTTTGCTTGAGGTTTTATCTATGTGAGGAGTGGGAGCTGGGCAGTGAGCTGGAAGTTGGAGCTTTGTGGTGAGCTACTCCATGCCTGCGTGATTTTCTCTCGATCTAGGTGGAGTTTCATAGCTCCTTTGGGTGAGCATTTCATTCTCTGTTAAATTAGTTGAAGCATGTAATTGTTTGGACATGTTATTGAATGGAGATTTGTTAAGCTAATGTTGTTGTTAAAGCATGTGAAATACTCTGTTGGTTTATTTAGTATTCTGTGGAGATTTATGTTAAAGAAATTTCATAGTGATGAGTCCTATAATGGATTGATTAGCTACTGGAAGATAATGAATGTGATGGATAAGTTGGAATTGGGTTTTTTGGTGTCATTGTTAGGCTTTACCAATTGTCCTCTATTGGATTATTGTTGTTAGAGATTATGTTATTCTAATTGTTAAGGCTATGTGATTAAGAGTTGGCAATGGGTAATGATATGATGCTTCGATTAGTGAAGGTATCGGAACGGGGGAAAAGGATAGCGGCTAAGTGCTTGAGTGCAATAAAGAACCGAGGTAAGGACATAGGGGTGCTTTGGCCATTGAGGCCCTACACCACAAGTAGAGTGCATGAGTTTTACATTAGTGTTCTTTAGTAGATATTCCCTTGATGATTCTGTGAATTAAATGCCTCCTTATGATGCTCTGAAGTGTCTCTTTGATTGTTGGGTTCTGGCCGTTCGCTATTTCCTTGGATAAATTATTGTTGTTATCTCCCTGCTGTTATTTCCTTGCTGTTCGTTATTTCTCTTGTTGGTAGAACAAATTTTCTTACTGCCAATTGTGTTTCTTACTTCAAATGCTTCACGTAAATTGTCTGGGATGAATGCTTAAGGTTGTAGTGCGATAAGTGTAGTATGATGAGAAGTAGGAATGAGTGAAGAATGAGCTTAGAAATGTTGGTTTTCTTTGGATGATTTACTATTATGTTCTTTGTTATTTTTTGGAGATTTAGCTTGGATTTTATGCGTTAACTCAACTGTTATTCTATTTGTTCCATATTTACTATCTAGTGTTATTTGAATATGTTAATAGACATGTTTAATTAACTAAGTAGACCTGAGCACGTTTAATTAACAAATTAAGCAACTAGTCTTTAAATAACTGGGTCTAGCATGTTAACTAGCTGGCTAAGTAATAATAGGTTCTCGAGTATGTTAACCAACTAATCAGTTGCGCATGTGAAACAACTAAATCGATTAACTAGCATGTTCGAATCAACTAACTAGCATAATCAATTAGCATGTTTACTTGTTAAGTATGTTTAACTAGTGGGCTTATAAGCATGATTAAATAAGACATATTTAATTAATTAAACTTGAGCATGCAATTAATAAAAATGATATTAGCATGTTGAATTAACTTAGTCCTGCCATGCTTACTTATTAACTAGACTACCATGCTTGATTATTAACTAAGCTAAGTTATTATGTGAATTGATAATACCATGCATATGTTAAAGTTCTGAGAACGTTTAAATGTCGATTTGTATTCTAATTTCAATTACTAGTTGAGCATGCTAAATACCTTAACTAGAGTGATTAAGAGCACATTAATTTACTCAATTGAAGTAATTGATTAGACTTTAACTTGTTTAATTTACTAATTTACTAACTGGTTGTTAAATAACCAATTCAAGTATGATTAACTAGTTGTGTAATGAATAACAAATCATTGAGCATGTTTAGTAATTAGTATGTTTTATTAGTTGACCTTGAGCATGTTAACTAATTTGTTGAGCATGTGATTAACTAATTGAAATCGATAATCTTTTGATTGAGCATGTAATTAGTTAGAATAACTAACTAGCTTAATAGTCGAAATCGTCTTGAGCATGTGACACACCTAGGATAACTAATCTGGATAATCACTTAAAATAATGAATGCAGGCAACATGTAAATGGAATAAGAAGTTAACTAGGATAGTTAGCATGATTAATTTATAGCATATCCTGATTTCCTATTTCGTTTACTGTTGCTGTATTTCCTTTATGATTCGCTATGTAAGTTTTTTAAGGTTCGTTTCATGCTTTCCTTATGTGTTTTACTGTTTCTAATTTAGTAATTTAATTGTTCTCCAATATGTGCTTTCCATTCTGTTATTCAATTTTTGTCAATTACTTTCGTTAATGCGCACCTTAATTATTATGAATGTTATGTTAGAAACATCATGCACCATGTTAGGATAAGAATGTATGTTCATGCATCATGTTAATAGAAACTAATAAGGAGTGCCACGGGATGGTACACACACATGCATGAGTGAGGATAAATGATCAAAATGAGTAAAACGGTAAGATAATAAAGGCCTCTGCGGTTTGGTAGCTTAGCCAGACACAAACATAGAGAAAAGTAAAAAGGGAGTTGGAGGGCGGATGGGTAGCGGTGCTAGTCTGCAATCTAGCTGAAGCCCCTCCCTTACCGGGAACGGGAGTTCTAGATTGCAAGTAAAAGGTTAGGACCGATCACTATTCCATCACCAAGAAAATCCTCCAATCTCTAGTTCAAAGTATGAGTAACGAACGAACGACATAAAGAAAAGTAATAAAATGGTAAATGACTAATGAAAGGATTGGTTTGGGTGGCCCCCATTCCAAAAGAACTAAAGAGAGTCATAAGCATAATTATATTAACCATTTTCCTTACTAAGCCTTTAGGCTTACACTTACTTGTGGTGTAGGTACAAACAACGAACAGATAATAATAGGCTAATATACAAGAATGACGAGAACGATGAACAAATAACAAAGCAGAGGTGAAAGAATTCGCACGCGCGAGACTCGGGCTGACTACGCAAAAGAAAAAGATGAGTAAACGATTGTAAAACAACGATGTTAAATTGTTAGGTTCATTTGTTAAACGTAGCGTTTCAATTGTTTAGTATTTTTCTTCTTGAACGATTTATGTACGCTTCTGCCATGATTTACAAAGGTTTATTTATTTACACTTCTGTAAAGTTTTAAACATATGGTTTTATTTTATTATTTACGCTTCCGCACATTTTATCAAAGAGTTTTTCACAACGAGTTTTAAGAAAAGAGGCAGTAGCGATTCGATCAGATGCACTCTAATACGCTTTTTTTTAAAAAGAAAATTTTTAAATTTTGACTCATTTTAAAGGATTTACGAAAATCCAGGTCGTTACAGGTTCCGGGTCGATTCCCAGTTCTGGTCAGTTCTTGTCCACCCCTAGTTATTGGTGCAAATTGATAGCACTATACATATATCATGTTTTATTATCAAAGATGAAAAATGATTTTTGTGCATATGTTTTCATATAAGAAAGACTAAAAAGTAAGATAAATGAACATATGTAAAGGATCATTATGGGTTGGGGTATTAGCTAAGTTGTCCCACATGAGGCAGAACAAATAGTGCTTACTCAATTTCCTTGGGGCTCGAATTTTGGCTGTCCAGTATGATATGAACCTAATTGTGCCTATTCTACCCTAAACTATTGTCCCAACAATCAAACTTTTAAGTGATAAGAAAAGAAAAAGAAAACATGGAAGGAAATGTGGATTATTTTATGCATTTGCATAGCATATCATCATGACATTCATTTATCATTATTTATGGAGTGTTTGGTTCACATTTTGAACCTTGTGATGTAGGTGAATATTATGATGAAAATTTATGCGAAGCTTGACTTGAGAATAGTAGATGTTGAATAAGTATTTCTATGGGTGCGTACGGGCTTGTGTACATGGCTTGTTACAACAGAAATGATTAGGGAGTAGTTTTGTGCCAGAGGAGTTTGGTTGGATGGTAGTAGTGTAGAATTATAGGTTTTTCCATAAAGGTTTTTCTTTCATCTTTTGATAAACTAAAGGTCTTTTTGTGTATCTCAAGTCTAAGAGTCAGAGAGGTTACGTAATAGCTCAAGAATGAAGACTTAGAATCTCAAATTTAATTTTCAAGCAACACTTTAACAAGAAAGTCTCTCTTTATGGTCTTTATCTTTGCATAATGAAGAGTGTTTCTACTCATACAGACTTTTAAAATTCTCGAGGTTCAGTCACCCTATACTATTCATGTAATACCCTGAATTTTATTGTATTAAGTATAATTGTGCAATGTCAAGGTTTAATGATCTTGGATGTTAATATGGTTGAATTGTTGTGGTAGAAGTTGTTTAATGATATGGATAAATTTAATGTTAAAGGAAAGATGAAGGTGAAGTGTATAAAAACTTAGTTAAATTACTATTCCATGGATTTGTGGTTGACTAGCGTAGGAGTGCGATCAACAAGTTCAAGAATCTGTAGAAGCGCAGACGTTTCGAAGGCTCTCGAGTAGGTTTGCGGTGGACCAGAATAAGAGTGTGGTCGATAGAGATTCATGGTGAATTCCAAGTATTCTCGAAAGTGTGGATGGCAGTAGATGTATGTTTGGAAGCTCTCAGGTCGTTTTGCTGTCGATTGGGTTAAAGGTGCGGTCGACCAAACTAAAGGCAGATTGAAAGGATTTTAGCCTTGGGTAGATATGTGTTCGACCAGACACGAGGTTGTGGTCATGTGAAATAGTGTATAAATGAGCTTTCACATGAGGCAAGGCATCCGTAATGGAAGGTTAGGCATCCGCGGTAGGGAAGGCATCCGAGGCAGAAGGATTTTCTTTGAAATGTGAAGAAGTGGTAGACCAAAATTGAGGTGCGGTTGATCCAGAATATGAAAAGTCGCTTAAAAATAGATTATATGTCACGATTTAAGAAGGAAAAAAATTGATTACTCAGCATGTTTGTTGCTGGAGGGGACGACACCTTATGCTTAGAACTGCCATGATATAAAAGAGACCATCTTCCTTAGGTTGAAGATTCAACCGTGATAAATTGTTTGGAGAAGAAGAATTCTTGGGAAATTGCTATCTTTCTCAACTTCTTGAAGTTTAGTTAAGTGCTCCTTATGATTTAATAGAATTTTAAGGAGTTTAGTTTGATTTATGGGTAGAAAATAATGGATGTTATGAATTTGGTCAAAATTGTATAGCTATGGTTTTTGACAGCCTATGATTATTTTAATGAGTTTATAATTCTAAACCATTTTGATATGCTATGCTAGACATATCAAGGAAAATATAGGTTCTAGAATTGATGGATTTGGTTAAGGAAAATATAGGTTCTAGAATTGATAGATTTGGTTAAGTGTAGCTTGGGTTATAGATTTTCAAAGATGGATAAAAATCGTGAAGTGAAAATTGAAATTTGTGCATATTGGAATGAGTTTTTGATATGTTTCATCTTAAATATACATGAGAAGTTATTCAAGTTGAATGGTTAAGTAATATGTACTATGTTAGTTGAGTTTGAGATTTGGAATGAAAGGGTTTGGGGGTTATGTTAAGAATTATGCATGTGTTAAGCTACTAGTGCATGAATGGATTGTAATGTGGAAATTGGCATGTTCTAAGTATTGAAGACCAAGGAAATAATTTCCAAGGTTGTAGGATATTGTGTCAAGACATTAAGGTAAGAAATGTTTGTATGTGTTTTGCCTTTGGGTTACATCATAGTAATTAGGTTATTGTTTACTTGAGGATGTGATGATTGTCTTGTGATAGATGTTAGGTTTTGTACTTGATTATAATGATGACTTGAGGATATGTGTTTTGATGTAGGATACTATGCTAGTTTGTATGTATTCATGTTTATGCAACATGATTTTTCACAAACGACTATGAAAACGTTTTACATACACATGTTTTTGTATAAGAAATACATGAATTGAAATGAATGTACATAAAGAAAATAAGAACGGTGTGAGTTGGCTGAAGTTCACCACTCATCCCTAAGTAATGAGAATGATGTGAGTTGATCGAAGTTCACCACTTATCCATAAGTAATGAAAATAGTTTGAGTTGGCCGAAGTTCAATACTTTCTTCTAAATAATAAGAAGGGTTTGAGATGGCTAAAGTTCACCACTCTCCCTAAGCAATAGAACAGTTTGAGTTAGCCTAAGTTCACCACTCTTTCCTACACGTTAAGAATGGTTGAGTTGGCTGAAGTTCACCGCTCTTCCACAAACGATAAAAATGATAAAGAAAAAAGAATGAAAATTAAATTGAAAATGTTTCATATATATAGTATCTCATGTTCATATTGCATTTCATTTCTTACGAAGCATTAGACTTATAATTTACTTCTTGTGACGTTGGTAATCATCCTAAAGGAAGAAAGAAATGAGCAGTTGATGAAGGATTTAACACGATGAGGATATTGTGCTGGCTGGACTAAACGGGAAATGAAAGAAATATGATTTTATTTATAGAATGTTTGTAACAGCCCTTTCTATAAATCTCAATTTTCTTATAATTTTTTAAATCACAACAATTAAGAACTATCACTTGAACACTATTTAAAATAATCTATATCTAAATCAACTATCAAACCATGCATAAATGAAACATACGCAGTGAAAAATTTCAACCAATTTAATACATAATTCTTTTAAAACAATTAATTGAAAGCACTTTACATATCACATAAAAATCCCCTAAAATCATTTTTCATTTAAAATCCCTTAGCTCATGGTCAACAATCCCAACAATATTGAGTGCTCTCCACTGCATGTCCGTCAACCTGTATCTTCATCATGGAATCTTACTATAACTTATTCACCTACAACACAAGGTTCATCTGTAAGTCTAAGACTTAGCAAGCAGTGCATGAGATCATAAACATGACGCTTCATTACATTAATTCCTTTTTCTTCTTTATCTTTCTTTTCTTTTATTTCTGTTTCGGGTATGAGTAGGCTTGGTAGTGGGACACCTAGCACTGTTCTCTGCCCTTTTGGAGAGTCTCAGCCCTTTTGAAAACATACTCCACCCTTTTTGGGAGTCTTCTATTAGCTACCATGCAATTTAATGCACAATAACCTAGCGGCCCTCGTGCCAGACTTCTCAGACATCATCAGGAACAAGCTAACGAGCTTATGACCCACCAACCTACCCTTTTGGGACAACCTATTCTCAGTACCCATTTACATATATTAATCATCTTTTATCTTTCTTAAATGTAAATTCATACATGAAACATATTATCATAATGCAACAGAACATATCCTCAATATTGTTAATCAAAATAGAGAGCATTATTTAAGCAAATAAAAACACAAATCCTCAAATGCATTTTATCACTATAACAGACACAATATCTAACGACACATAATAGGTCCTTGAGTCAATGTAAGTAAAAATAGTCTCAATATAGAGCATTATATCCTCAGTTCCATAACATAAAATAATCACAGCAAATAGAGTATCATATCCTCAGTTCAATAATGTAAAATAATCATAGCACGTAGAACATCATATCCTTGAGTCATTAGTAAAAGAGAAAGCAAAACAAACTGAACTTCCTAGCACCTTGCGATGTAGTCCGTGAGGCCATACACATGCAACATTACTTACCTTGAGCTCTATAATGGAAGAAAAAAACTTCCCGTAGCTCGTCTTGTCATTTGAGTGCTCTACCACTTTGCAAGAGCTTCAGACAAGCTTATCATTCTCGACACTAATAAAATAGTTTGACTTCATAAATGCTCCTTTTATACCAATGGCTAAGGCGTGGACAGACGCTCTTTAGTTCCAAAATGATTTCATACCTTAATCTTATGGAGGAGTTGCCTACCTCGGATGCCAACGTTTTTTGGGTACTCATAGTTCTCCACGGTCCTTAATCCAAATGACAACATTTTGCTTGATTTGCAACTGCGTTCCTTTTGTGAACACCTAAGCTTCCGCAACTCTCATTTTTCTTTGCGGACTATTCCTTCTACATGACGATATTCTGTGCTTCACTGTTTGCCACAAAAGTGTTCTCTTCCATGGATCCTAGCATCCCCGCGTATTTACGACAATGTTTCCACCATGGATGCGTTTCATCCCATAAATGCCTACACTCTCGTGACTTCCACTGTTCAACGCACACCCTTTATTATAAACGACAATGTTTATCTTTCTTAACACTTTAACATGACATCTTTTCTTTCTGAAATGGAATCTTTCCTTTTTACAAATGCATCTTTCCTTAAATCAAACGATTCTCGTCTTGTCCGTCCTGTCAATCTAACGACCCTCCTTTCTTATGTGTTCTAATTAAAAGAACTCATGTTATACACGAAATCTTTAATTGTTCTCATTTTGTGCCTTTCTTCATCCTTGATCTTAGCCGTTCATTATCCTAATCCAACAAATGTTGTCCCATTCATTCTTTCCTTAAGCAATCCCTCATCAAAATGACATCATTCATCACTTCAATTACCTGTCGTGGATATGTTTCTTTCCGTGACAACATCTTTCCTCTCCTCTCTTTTTATCCAACGACAAACATGTCATCCGTTCCATTTGTAACGGCCTGCATTTTTAAAACCTTTTTATTTCTTATATTTAGTTATAAATTTTTTTCTTTTTCTTCATTCTTTAAAACATGTGCAATTAAACGTTATCAGAGTAAATAAATGGAAATCATTTCAAAACATAGTTTAACAATAGTCCATCATTTTACAAACATTAATGAAATAAAACCATTATTTAAACCAACCCTGTTATTTTCTTTGAGCCATAACACATAAGGTCGAATCTGGTTGACAACCCAAGATCTCAACTGGCAATGCTTCATCTTTCGCATTAACATCAATATAATCATCTGCATCACGGGTAAGAAAATGAGACTTCTCAGCAAGAAATAGAATGTATGCTTATGCTCAAGCTTATGCAGTCGTTCTCTAGAAAAGAACCTATCTTTCTGTCTTTTCATTTTCTTTACATTTCCTTTACGTTTCATTGCCAGAGAAAGGATACATCGATTGATCGGTGTGCACTAACCGACTCCAACCTCTACATGAGTGGAGATTTCCCTCTAGGGTGTTCCCACCTACGACCATCACCAATCTCTGTCTTTTCTGATGTTGAGGGCTAAGAGCAAGGATATATTTGTTGGTTAGTGTGGACTAACGGACTCCAACCTCTACATGAGTGGAGAATTCCATCTGGGGTGTTCCCACCTACGATCGTCACCCTAACTCCCGAACCCCGACACAACCATTTACGTTTATTCAATCAGTTCATTTAGCATGCTGTGCATATGTCATATTTTCATAAGTCCTATTGTGATGCATGAATGCCAGTTCATATATAGTCCAACAGTTCATAGCAGTATAACAGTTCAACAATATAATAGTATAAAATATATATTGACGAAATTAAGCAAGTTCACTATAATGCTCAGTATAAATTCCATATTTATTTTTAACGTTTTATTCATCTTTATGTTTAAGCATTTTCTCCGTAATTTCATGCATTTATTAATTTCAACAATTAATTCAACTATAATTTCAACAATAATTGACAATAATTTAAAAGAATAAAATCTCGTGATGCAGGGCCTCCACTGGCCACTACATCCTATTTCTGACCACTTGAAGAACTTTATTGTGGTCCTTAGCACATTTAGCTCTTTATTATTTTTCCTGTTAATACCTTCAAAATAATTATAATTTATTTATTAATATATTTGTCAATTATAAATCATAACTTTGATACCGTTATTCTGTTTATTCATTTAATAATTCATTTCATATTTTTCATCCAATTATTTTCATCGACCAATTAACCAATCATTATCCATTAATAACTAACCACTGAATTTCCATAAATTTTAATGCTTAACAAATCTCAAATTCCATTCATTATGTAGTAAAATTGCTTAGTCCAAAATAATACTCAATTACTTAACCATTTCCATTGCTTACAACTTAACAACTTCATATCATCCATCAACATCAAGCATGCATACAATAGAAAACGACCAGAGAACAATTTCAATATCCTTAATTTCCTTTGTTGCCTTTTACTTTCCTTCATTGTCTATTATCCAAACAATTATCCAATATTCCAATGCAGTTCAACAAAAATCATCAACAAAACAACCAACAGTTCCTCATCACCAACATAAATCCTCACAATATCCAAGAAGCAGAAATTAAACATATACTAAAACTGTAAATCAACAGAGAGCATCATAACAACCCTTAACCTAACATATAATTTCTCAAGGTAATAATCTCAATCCCAAAGTAACAAATTTAGCAGCATAATTCCAAAATAACAAGACGTATATTCATTAATCACAGCAGTATGTCCAACCCAAACAAAACATTCCAACCACTAGAGGCTAACCAAACAGTAGTAACGTCCATCAGACTATTTTTTCCTACTTCATATTCTCATGCAATCCATAAAGAAAAACATTGAATACCTGCCGAGTCCAAGAAAGCAGAGAATCAAAGCCTTCCATCATACTCTGTTCTCTACTCAGTTTCCCTTCAAGGACACTTGACCTGAAGAACGCCCGAAGCAGGCCTTCTCTCTCTAGGCCTTTAGCCTTTTACAGAGATGAGTTCTGTCATTTTATTCTCCACTTAAGAACAATTCCAAACACCCGAAGTGCTTTTCCCCATGCATACCCATCCACTGCCATACCGATATAGGTATATAAGACTTCTCAAGGATGCGAGGTTGATGGGAAAATCACCCAAATTGAAAGAGGTAGTCTAATGTAGATCGGCCACGTGGAAAGGAGTATCTTGAAATATCGAGCCGGCCATAACACAATTCGTGAACTGGGTTCTCAATAGAACCGGTTGCACATAGGCAGCAGAGCAATCGATGGTAGCCTGATCGCACACAACCAAAATCCCCTGCCTAGTGTTTGTCCCTGCAAATTCATCGCTGCAAATTCCTTCTAACAATCACAGCAACAATTTCATCCAATCGACATAGCCATAACAAAATACGTACCATGGTCAGTCGTGGAGAAAACTGTGGCTTCATGGTTTCAATCTGTCCAACCCGTGCCCTGTAAATTGCAGCAACATTCAACCCTAGCCCTACACTGTTCATGCCGACGCTCACCCTTCGCCGTCACTAGCAGCCCACCGCAAAGAAGCACCGACCAAACCTCAAGCTCCCTCGCGTCTCCCTCTTAGTTCTATCTCTTGATCTCCCTTCTCCTCTCTCGGGTTCTCTCTCTCTCAATTTGCCTGATTCCTCTTTTCTTTTAGCTGCGGGTTTTCTTCAGAAAACCCCTCTTTTCTTTTCAGCCAAGAACCAAGCCACTTAAACCAGCGTGAACCGACTAGCTCGAACCGGTTCAGCATCCATCCTTCCCCCCCTTTTGATTTTCTTTTATTTTAATTCTTCACTAATTCCATTTAATTATCCTTTTAAAATTTTAATTCCAACTAATCTCCCTTTCTTTTTTCTTTAAACCAATTTTTCTCTTTAGAAAACCAACCACATCGTATTCCTTCACATTTGTCTTCAAACCGGATCGGTTCAACCCCTTATTTCTCCCTTTTCATTTAATCTCCATTTTTTAGTCAATATTTACGACTGCAACCTCAACTGATCACTCGATTGAAATCTGAATTTGAATATGTAATACATTTGAGTTGAGTTCTTCGACTGCGGTATCGACCGCTGTCCGACGAAAATGCCAAGCACCTATTTCCTCTTTTCTAAACATCGACGTTCCATCAAAATTAAATCTTACTTAATTTATTTCAATTTCCACTTTTATTTAATTACTCCCCATTTAATTTACCCCCAATAATTTTTAACCAAATTTCCCAAATATCCTTACTTAATTCTGTCACGAAAAATCTAGTATTACATCCCATGAGAAAATTGCCCAAAATCTCAAAAATTCATAATTACCATTATTTGTTAATCCCAATTAAATTCTAGGATATTACACCATCAATCTAACTGCCATTATTTCATCCGCCCCCCTTTTATCCTTTCCACGGACGAATTCCTTAGCACAAAACATCAATCCATCATCCTTATAGTTATGCTATCGCAGACACATTTGTTTCCGCGGTTACTCTCCTTAACACAAAACGATGACGTTTAGCTTTCATATAACCATTGAAATAAATATAACTTAAATTATGCATAGCTTCTTTCTAATTTACTCTAACCATTCAGTTTGAATAACTACTTGCACATGCTTAGAATAACACGTGTCAAGACTTTATTCATTATGCATACATTTTTTGTTTGACTTCACAGTGTTCACCTAGTTTGAAAATTTATAACTCCAACTATACTTACCCAAATTCATCAATTCTAGAGCCCATATATTCTTTGAGAGGTCAAGAATAGCATATTAAAATAGTTTTGCATTACAACCTCGTCAATACAACCGATAAGTTCCAAATATGATAACTACTAGGTTTTTGACCAATTTCATCTTTTTCATTCTTTTGAGTTTACAAACTTACTTAAACTCATTTGATTCTGTAAAATCATAAGGAAAACCATTATTACCTTCAAAGAGTTGAGATAGAGACAATTTTCTTGATAGCTTCGACATACTTTCGTGATCTTTCATGCCTTCATGGATACTTAAAATTGCATTGGTTCCCAGTCGATCATGCCCTAATTTTGATCAACTACAACCTTTCTGAGACACTAATTTCCTTTGAACTGGTTGCCTAGTCTAGAACCTATGTTTTAACTTAAGAAGTCCATTGCAGAAGCGATGTTTCACATGTGGACAAACACAAAAATTACACGAACGTCTGAACATCTTTCCAGATTTTCTTTAATCAATACGACATCGTCCAATACTTTCCCCTTTTCTTTTTGAGAGAGAATCTTTCCTTTCCATGGAAGCATCTGTAATACCTCAAATTTTATCGTCTAAGTTTTGTTTGGAATATGTATGAGGGTAATGTGTTTGGAATTGCATTATATGATGTAAATGTGAGAGTTTTGTATTAGGAATTTTGGAGGAGTGGATAATTAAAGGGTTATGGGACATTGTTGGAGGGAGTGGTCGATTACTTAAGGGATTGATTGACCTGAATTTTGCAATATGAAGTATGGGGGGGGCTCTTTGTTGGTTTAGTTGTCGACTATAATTGGAGCGGTTGATCGACTTCTTTACAGATTGAAAAACAAAGAAAACAATGAACGATCAGTGAACGACCTGGATTCTATACAGAGTGTAAAGTTGTGATTTGTGGTTGATCAATTAATGGAATGTGATCGACTGATATATTGAAGAATATAAAGAATTTTATTATCAAGCTGTTTTGCGGTCAATCATCCAATGGAAGGTGATCGACCGGTAATGCAAAGAGTCACAAACAATGTGCAGTAATATCATGTTTTTAGTGGATATTATGGTGGTGACTCACCAAGGCTTTGTTGCAAGAATGCCACTTCATGCTTGGGTGATTGAAGAAGGAAGTTTAACTTAAGATAAGAGGGGGAAAACTTGAAGGAAAGGGAAGAGGAATCAAGAGAGGAATAAAGAGAAAAAGAAGAGAAGGATTGTGATGGAAGGAGAACAGGAGACTTTAGCTTAGAGGAAGAGGCAAGTTGGAGAAGGAGAAACCTTACGAGATTTGTTGTCTTCATCTTCTTCAAGGAAATTAAAGGTAAGAAATAATGTTTGTCTTTTCTCTTTTGGACTACATCACAAAAGCTAGGGTTTTATTATTATTTGAGGATTATGTTCGATAAAGATTAAGTTCTTGATATCTGATTTGGTAGACGTTAAGTTATTGACATATTGTTTGATAGAGGTTAAGTTCTTGATATGTTGTTTGATGTTCATGTGTAATAGATTTTAAATTAATGATGTAAATGTAATAAAACTATGTTGTATTGAAGATATGTTGTATGTGATGAATAGATCTAAGTCATTGATTATGTTGATCTCTTAAGGACTTATGTGCATCACTCACATATTGTAATACCCAGGGTATTTAGTTACATATAAATCTTGGATTAAGTGGAAAGTAATATTTTGGTCATTGTCAAATTGTTACACTTTATTGTGATATTTTATGGAAGATAATGTTGTAAGTGATGTGGTTAGTTATTATTGTTAAGAAAAATAAGAATTTATATTGGCTGCGATTAAATAAACTGGATGATGTTAGCTGTTGAATGTTGCGGTCGATTGTCAACTGACATCAATCGACCAACATTAACAAAGGTCATGAAGTTGTGTTTGACAGTCGATCGTCCAAAAGAAAACGATCGACCAGTGTGATCAGCAAGCAAATTTGGAAGCCGAATTTGGGGCTGATAAAAAAGAATTGGCGTTTGATCATCCAAAGAAGAATTGATCGACCGGCCATCCAAAAAGTTATCTAACATGATAACCGTCAATTGGAAGCTTCTGGGTTCGACTCTTGACGCTTCAAGGGGTGTTCAAATGTCCCTTTTCTTGGCTTTTCACCTTCTTATTGATGCTGAAGAGTTGATAGAGGTGTTCTTTAAATTGGGACGTGTGTGTTGGAAGTTTTATTTTAGAAAAAAAAAAGAAGTGTGCTATATTGGGTGGTTCTGTAAGATGTCTCGATGGTGAGGAGGGCTGTTGCTAAGGAAGGACAAGAGAAGGGTTGAGTGAAGTAAGGAATAACATGCGTTCTTTGTCCGTAAGGACCTACATCACGGGAGTAGGGTAATTGCTATGTGGTTTTTACTGTGTGATTCATTGTTTGTTCTTTGAGAATTATTGTTTTAGTGATAGGATTATTGTTCATGGTCTCTCTGCATATTTTCCTTGATAAGTTCTATGTAATGTTCATGCCTTCGATGATAGTTCTCTTCTCATGTTGTCCTCTGGAGTTAGTTTGTTGATAGCATTGATGAAAATAATCTAACCTGTCGATGAAGAAGAAATGAGTTGCATGTTCCTCTATTCCCTACCATTAAACTGCTATTGCTCTTCAAATATAATTACCTAAACGTGTTTCCGTTGATTTCTTGCTAATAAACCTAATTACTGACACGAGACGACCTAGAAAAGGAAGCACGTGTTAGAAACCCACGATGAGCGATAGGGGAGGAGATGTAGACCCTTGATCGGATCCAGGAACTATCTAACGTGAGGTTCACGGATTCTAGATTTTCGAAGAAAATCTACCAATCGTAGGCAATGGTTCGGTTTTCCCTCGCTCAAACTCCCAATAGAAGTTTGAAAAGGAAAAACTTACAAGTTAGCTCAAGCACCACGAGCTTGCTAACAAGGAAGTCCTCTACTTTGTCTCGGATTCGAAAATCCGGGGCTAACTCCGACAAGGTCGGGATTTCTCTCACAGAGGGGGAAGCTACTAATATATTAATTTGATCAAAATTTTTTCAATGCATCTAATCCATGGATATTTATAAGCCTAGGTGATGATGAGTAGGGGATGATGGACGGCCGAGATGAGGCAGGTGGGTGGCAATATGCATGACGTGCACGTGGCAGCTCCTGGATGTTTTCTTTGGGTGGCAACATGCAGGCCCTTGGATGAATGTGGAATGAATGGCCGAGATTAAACCTGGTGGGAGATAACATGCATGGCATACACGTGGCAGCTCCTTGATGTTTTCTTTGGGCTTGCTCTTTCCTTGGGCTTGAAATAGATTGGACTTGGCCCAGCAACCCATAACTGAATCATCACCATCTAACCTAACTAACAATCTAAATGCATGAATGAGTAAAGCTTATAACCATGTCTTACCCTCACAAAATAGGCTCAATGTTTGCCATGAAAATAAAATAAGAAATGAAAAAAATGCAGAATTGAAAGGTTACACGTTTGGGATGCCGGGAAGACAAATTCCCGTCTGATGAAGCTCACAACACTCACGTGTGTCCCAAGTCAAGACATGCACGGGCTGCTCCTTATCCGTTGGGACAACATCCCAAATGGAACCATCCTCGAAGTTAATACCTGCAAAAGAAACAAGATCATCAGTAATTTGGTTAAGTAAAAGTAAGGACCTTGTTTGCGATCGAGTAATAGGCCTCGGCCCCCGAGGCATGTCAATTACCCTTAAGGCACTAACCTATTCTAATGAGTTCTCTGTGAACTCTTGCCTCTGTAAATGGTTGAATCTTCATGGCTCCTCTGTTAGGTTATTAGACTAAAGTGATGCATATAAAGATGAGAGTTTTTGCATGCTTGTTAGATTTGTGAAAATTTTTATAATTCACTGCAAGGATAATTGCCTAAGTATGCCCCTGTTAGTTATCTTTCTCGTTATTGAACCTATTCTGAAGGATGAAAATAACTTGTTGTAATTAATAAAAAGGAATAGACGACCTTTAGAAGTAAAAATATTGCTTGTAATAATCTTTGTTTATTTAAGAAAGTTAGAAATAGATTTCGTGATAATTGCCTAAAACATAGTATGCTCCTGTGTTAACATAAGTTGAAGTAAAATACTCCGTGTGATACTGTAACACCCCGACTCTTTAAATTGGATAATTATCGGAGTATTACCAAGGACACAACCGTTAGGTTATAATTTAAGAGGATTCATTAAAAATTTAATTGATAGAAATCCATTTAGGAAATAGAATTAAGAAATTTAAATTGGACTTATAATAATTGTTAATCGACATTGGGATAAGTTGTGAGTTGGATTTTGGGTCGACTAATATGCTGTACGTATATTCGATGTATAAAAATACATATGTAATATTAATTTATAAAAGAAATGTTTAATTAGATTAATTAATTATAATGAAATAAGGAATTTAAAATTTAAGGTGGACTGAACCGATTCATCCTTGAACCGGTCTAGATTGTGGAGAAAAAAAAAATGGCCTCGGGCCATCTGGAGAAGAAAGGGAGAGCGAGACAAGGAGGGAGAGAAGAATCGGGTAGGAGATCGGGCAAGCAAGAGATCGCGCGATCGAGAGTGAGGGACGACGTGAGGGCTTGGGCTCGGTTGTGCAACTGGCAGCGATCGATTTCTGGCGAGTGGTATTTGATCGATGTCCATCGATTTTGGCTGATTGATGATGTATGGTTGAGGATGAAATGGCGATGGCGATGAGGAGCAGCGATCGACGTGAAGCAACGACTTGTCAGGGAGCACGAGACTTTGCTGGGCAGCTGCTGGTCCAATTTGCTCACGATTTGACCGAATCGGTCTATCCACTGGTTCATGCCTAGTAAGTTGACAGCTTGCAGCTCAAGTTATGGCCGAAGAATTTGCACTGTCACTTGAATCGTGGGATGGGTTGTTAGCATTTCAATCCTTCCTAGTTTTTGTATAAATACGGGAGATGTGAGCTGTTGGTGATTCCTCTTTGAACTGAGGTAGGAGTGAGCTCTCTGGAGAGGAAGTTGTGGGCCGAGAGTAGAGGAAGGCAGGGACTTTGGAACTACTCTCGGGTCTTCTCATGTGTCAGGTATCCCACATCTTCTCTTTGGTTTTTATGGATTTATGGGATATGCAGTAAAAGGTAGAAGACACAAGCTTATGGAATGTTGTTGGTAATTTTGGTTATTAAGTGTGAATTTTGCCGTGGGACTTTATTTGGAAAATGGAATTGGTTGTTTATATTTCTTGATGTTTGGACATCTACTCTCTGTTGAATCTGTGATTGAGTTAAATCATATTCTCTGTGTTGTTGAATATGTGATTAATGCCCTGGTGGTGTTGGATTATGTTGCTCTGTATGGTTTGTTGTTGATACAACTTAGTTTATAAATAATGAAGAAATGGAATGAATAGTGGGGTTATGTTGGTTGTTAAGTTATAACTCCTGGAAACTATTATGCATGTACATTGAATTAGATTCATGCACTAAGAATTAAGTTAAGTGTTCTAGGATATATGCTCTTTATGATTGGACGACCTTAACTGTTATTGGACGTTGATAAGCACGTAAGTGTAAACCTGGGTAACTACAGCTTTGATGACATGCTCTATTGTTTTGGATTGAGTCATTCATTGGATAAACGTATGTTAGTAATTGAATTAGTTTAGTGAGATATGTTACGTTTCATTTTAACGAGTTCCTAGAATTTCTAAAGATTTAGAATAGGAAAGAGACGCTATGTTTATACATTGACTAATCGACTACATTAATTATAAATGTTACTAATTTGTGAAGGTATCGAAAAGACGAAGAAGGATAGCGAGTAAGTGCTAACGTGCAATAAAGAATTGAGGTAAGGAATTTGGTGTGT
Organism: Begonia loranthoides; assembly: GCA_022433065.1. NCBI lineage: Eukaryota > Viridiplantae > Streptophyta > Magnoliopsida > Cucurbitales > Begoniaceae > Begonia > Begonia loranthoides. The sequence goes on along the minus strand of JAJTVF010004422.1, from coordinate 498,544 downwards.
CTTGGCCATTTGGAGGCCCTACACCACAAGTGTGTGCGTGAGTGTGTATATTGGCTGATGATAGTGTACAATGATAGCATATTGTCGGTCATTGATTCTGTGGTTAACTGCCCTAAGTTGTTTATGCTCTGTAATGTTTTCCTTGGGTGATTTACTATTTTTCCTTTGCTGTAGCCGTAGATTTCCTTGCCATAATTGTCTTCTTTGCTTGCATTAATCTTCATTGACGATAGTGTAGCTTCATTGTATGGATAATTGTTTTTCCTTATTGTCAATCGATTTCTTTACTTCAATGCCTCGCCTAGATTGCTTTGGATGAATACTTAAAGTTGAGTGTGATAAATGGAAAATGATAAGTGTGTAAATGATGAGACAAAGGGATGAGCTAAGAGTGAGCTTAAAATGATGGTTTTCCTTGGATGACTTATTGTTCTATTCTTATTATCTTCTTGATAACTAGTTTCGATTCTCGGTGATAAATAAACTATCATTTCATCCGTTCTATATATATGTATGTGTATAGTTTTTCCATTAATTCTCTTCTGTATTGTGTTATTATGAATATGGCATGTTAGTTAACTAGTTTGACACTTAGTTGAGCATGTTTAATTAGGGTAATTGATTTGAGTAGTTTTGTTTATTATAACTGGGATAACTATTTAGCAGAGTTTTTCTTGAGCATGATAGTGATTACTTGATATATTAATTAACTTCGGCAGGTTAATTAACTCAATTAATTAATTAATTGAGTTAACTAGTCGTAAAGGAACTAATCAAGCATGTTAATAATTAGTTGGACACGTTAACCTATCTAAAGAAATCAACTAGTTGATAATCATGACATGTTTAACTTAGCTGGAATGTTTAATTATCCGTATGTTAATTAACTTAACAGAGCATGCTTAACTAGATTAATCACTTAGTTATTATGTAATAAATCAGAGTAGGCTTAACTAGTGACTTAACTAATAAGTGTTAGACACTTCAGTGAACATGTTAATTAAATCAAATTGATCAACTAGCCATTAAAAAACTAATCGAGCATGTTTAGTTAATTGTGATTCATTGTACATTTACTTTATTGTCTCTTATTGCTCATTGCTTTCAATTCACGTTTATAATCATTCCCTATTATGCACATTCAATTATATTTGTTGTACGCTTTCAATTCTTGTTATTTAATTTCTGTCATTTACTTTCCTTGTAAGTGCAATTTAATTTAATGTACGTTATAAGCATTATGCATCATGCTAGGTTGAGAATATATGGTCATGCATCATGTTAATAGAAACAAGTAGGGAGTGCCCTCGGTGTGGTTCTCACATGCATGAGTGAGGAAAATGAAATGAATGAACGAATGCAATGAATGATCATGAATGATGCAATGGGGGGTTGAAGGGCGGATGGGTAGTTCGGATCTAGTCCAGTTAGGGCTAGAAGCCGATCAAACTATTCCATCTAGTACGTGTTCCTTCAACTTCCAATTCGATGTACGAGTAATGAACGAATGAATGAAACGTAATGAAAAGATTGGTTTGGGGTGGACCCATTCCAAGTGAACTAAAGAGAGGCATGTCTAATGCATTTTCCCTTTCTTTACTAAGCCTTTGAGCTTACAGTTTACTTGTGGTGTAGGTACTTGTGTATGCACGAGAAGAACGATGAACATAACACAAAGCAATTGATGAAGAATTTACAGGGGCTGAGCTTGTGGTGGCCAGGCTACGAAGAGTTGAATTGTAAATTCATTGAGTTTCTTTCTAAAAAGGTGTTCTAAATTGTAATTGCAACGGTTTGTGTATTTCGTTAAAATCTTTACGTTTCCGCAAATATTTTATTTTTGCAATGTTTTAACATAAATAATTTTAACGAGTTTTTATGAACCGTTGGTAGCGGTCCAGATTAGGCGCACTATAACGACCCGATTTTTATTTACTTTAAAAATTGCATGCAATTTAAAACTTTTCTTTTTACAAAATTAAAGTAAGACTTTTATTTTAAAACCGAGCGTTAAATCCTCTATTTAAAATCATTTCCCAATTTGTCGAATTGAGAAATAATCGTTTAAAACATTTTAGCAGTGGAATAATTACTTTCTTGAAAACATAATAAATTCTTTTATAAAACAGAGTGAAATTAAGACAAATCATTAAAGAATATAAATTCACAAAACCTTTGATACCAACTGTAACGACCCGGTTTTTATTTACTTTAAAAATTACGTGCAATTTAAAACTTTTCTTTTTTCAAAATCAGAGTAAGAATTTTCTTTTGAAACCGAGTGTTAAATCCTCTATTTAAAATCATTTTCCAATTTGTCGAATTGAGAAATAATCATTTAAAACATTTTAGCAGTGGAATAATTACTTTCTTGAAAACATAATAAATTCTTTTATAAAACACAGCGAAATTAAAACAAATCATTAGAGAATATTAATTCACAAAACCTTTGACAAATACTTTCCATTTACTCTTTTAGCCAAACCAGCCACAAGATTCGCGCGTATAAATTCTTCATCAACTGCTCTTTAATTTATTCTTCTGTTCTCGAACGTACCTAAATCACAAGACTTATGTAACGACCCAGATTTTCATAAATCCTTGAAAATGCGTTAAAATTTGAAATTTCTTTCTTTTTAAAACAAAACGTATCAGAGTGCGTCTAACAGGATCGCTACTGACTCTTTTCTTAAAACTCGTTATGAAAACTCTTTGATAGAATGTGCAGAAGCGTAAATAATAAAATAAAATCATCTGTTTAAAATCTTGCAGAGGCGTAAATACCTAAACCCTCGTAAATCATTGTAACACATGGCAGAAGCGTATTTAAATTGTTAAAGAAGAACTAGACAATTGAATACAATTTAGTAAAACTTAACATATGTACAACCGTTTTTCCTTTTAACCTTAGCCTGGCCAGCTCGAGTCTCATGCTGCGAAATTATTCATCCCGGCTTCATTATGTCATCTACTTGTTATCTGTTCATCGATGTACCTACACCACAAGTAAGGACGTGAGCTTTCGCCCAGTAAGGAAATGAGGGAAAACAAATGCATATGACACTCTTTTTAGATTCTTTTGGAATGGGGGCCACCCAAACCAATTATTTTCTTACGTATTTTCGTTCGTTACTCGTACATCGAACTGGAGATTGGAAGAACCCGTGGTGGGGGAGTAGATCTTTGTCGGCGTTAGTTACCTAGGGTAGACAGTCTCGCAATCCCGACAAGGGAAAGGTAACGTCATTTCTTAATCCCTGTCTACCTAACTAATCCGTACTTACCCCCCCATCCCCCAACTCCCTTCTTTCTTCTTCATTTCTTTTGTGTCTTTTCCTCACTCATGTGTCTTTTCCTCACGCAAGGTGTATGGGTACCCCCCCAAAGTGGTACCCCCTAGTTGTTCCTATTATCGTAAATGTATGAGGACACTTCTACTTTGCCTAGCACATATATAGGGATGACAAACAGTTGTTCCTATTATCGTAAATGTATGAGGACACTTCTATTTTGCCTAGCACATATATAGGGATGACAAACAACAATACTTAAGAATTCACAATAAAATAGTAAAATGTAACATATAAGGGGAGCAAGAAATAGAATGCTATGATATCATGCCAATGACTAAGTTGAAACTAATTAAGCATAATTATCCAACTCACACAATTTAACTATGCATAAGAAACGATGGAATTCAATGGCACGCTTCATCATCAAAACTAAATAGAGTGAATAACAAACTATTAACGAAATTATGTCATTAAACGAAGCAACGAAATCATGCTATTAACGAAGTTATGCTATTAAACAAAACTGAGCAGCGTACAATTATCAATTATAACAACGAATGAAATAGCGAAAACAACTTCTTAAAGAGGTAATGAACAGCAGTAAAATCTCAAGGCGGACAACGAAACGTGCCAATTGACAATTATGAGTATAGCAGCAAAATATAGAGAACAGAACAACGAACGAGCATAATACCGATTACCTACAGTAGTAAAGCATCGAAATAGAGCAGTGAACATGCATTTTGTTTATCATGTACAAAAGCGAACATTAGACAATGAGGCATGCTTCGTAAACAAAAATAAGCATTTGTAAAGCAGTGAAAACTAGAACAAGGTGGCATGCTTTTAAACGATGAGTATGGCAGCAGAAACGAATGAGTAATCATGCTCTTAAGCAACAATTAATGCAGTAGAGAATAATCACTAATCTTGTGTTCGATCGACTAATAAAACAACGGTGATATACAACTACATAACGTTATGGGACATGCTTTTGAACAACTAAAAACGACAATGAGCATTATCAAAGTAAACAGCGAAGCATGCTTTTGATCCACTAATGATAGCAATGATTATCAAAATGAACGAGCAGCGAAACATGCTTCTAAATCCAAGATAAACAACAACATTTTTAATGATGAAGTGGAATAGTGGACATGCTTCTAAATCAGTAATACAGCAGAGAGAAATATCGAAATGAAGCAGCGAAAATATGCTTTTTATCAACTAAAACAAAATAGCAATAATGAACACTACACGTGCTTTTATTTGGCTAATGCAGTAGAATTTAATAACGAGTAAAACAACGAATTATGCTCACGAGTCATACTTCTTAATGGTAATTAAATGGCAGTAATGATGATGAAACAGAGTATGGAAATCATGCTTTTTAATCTATAACATATAGCAGTAAACATAGATCGAATAAAGGCAGTAAAATGGGCTTCATGGTAATATTATACAGCAGCAAGAACTATCGAGAACAGAAGGCAAAACGTGCTTCTCAACGACTATAAACAGTAGTAATTATTAGTGAATAACATAAGGAATGACATGCTCTTCAATAATCAAATTCTGTAGTAATCGATATCAAACACAAATAGCTAAAACATGCTTCTAGATGATAAAGATAACAACTAAAATAGCAACAATGAAAAAGTTATAGCCATGCTTTTTGGATGTCTACAACGTCAACAAACACTATATTAAATGAAATGGTGAACATATAATGAATAATCCATACTTGCAAGCTATGGCAATTAAATCACCATTAATACCAACCATAGACACCCATTAGTCATTCATTCATACTACCCATCAATTTTTAGGCATCCTTCCTTGGATTCATTCAAACTTAACTAACATTTTTGCATGGTTATAAGCATCTAATACAAATAAAAACATAACATCCAGCAGAACATCAAAAGGGAAGTGAAAGTTTGAGGCAACAAATGATGCGTAGCAAACAACTACACAACAAAACTTAAAGGCAACCATAAAACTACAGAATCTCTACAGCACAACAACCACTCACACACACTTTACTTGGGTGTAGGGCCTCCAAATGGCCAAGACAACCCATATCCTTACCTTCTCGTTGATGACCTGACTTCTAACAGCAGCCGCCTAAAATTCCCACACAGAACTCTCCTTCAGCCCTCCAAGACGTACTCAAACCCAGGAAAAATTGGAGGAGAAGGGCGAAGGAGCTGGGGCTTAAAAGACTCACCTGGGAGACACCCCATACGTCCAGCAGGAGATGGCAATGAGCAAATCACTGTTGGTCGCTTGAGACATGCGATTTTTTGTCGTGGAGTCGCATCCTAATTGGTCCAGCGTTGCTCTCATTCTGTTTTAAATTAGCTCAATTGCTGATCTGCTGCGATTCGGACGGATACAGATGGTATCTTTGCGTCCGCATTCGTCCGCAAGACTAGATTTTTCCTTGGTAAAGCCAAAGTTCGGACGAAAATTGGCGTCCTTACTCCTTTGTCCGTACCGTTCACAGGCCAGTTTCTGACGCCAGACGGCGTCTGCGTCGTCCGCATGAGGCGTCCGAATGTGTCCAGGAATTGGACAACAATCGAATGATTCCTCCCCGCATCCTCAGTCGTCCTAAAGACTCCAGACTTAAACAGATTCGTTACGGATGCGTCCTGTCCACATTCGCATCGTCCGTATCGTCATTCGAATGTGTCCAGATTAGAACAGATTCGATGCAGATGCCATTTCGAAATCGGATTTGCCTTAAATTTTTTCCACACATTCACCATAGCGTAAGAAAGCGATCTGCAGAGTTTCATGATTTTTCAACACTTTTACGATTTATTATAATTTTATACGTCTTTTTTACTAAATAATTAATTAAAAATACGTACGTCATCCAAAAATTCTGAAAATTTCACAATAGACTCCCCTTATACTCCGATTTAGAGTTACAAAAGGGGTTTAGAAAAAGCTCCGAAATTTGAGTTATGAGGCAAAGTGACTCCTCGGCTACATACCATGTACACTCCTGCAAGGCCAGGGATGGTCCAGATTGCTCTTTTGGGGGGAGGGGGCGGGGGCGCGGAGGTATAGTGGGGCATAGGCGGCCAAGGGCGCCCATGGGCGGCAGTGGGCGGGCATCGTGCCCATCGTAGTATGGTTGGTTGCGTGACATCGGAGCCCCCCTAACTTGTGATTGATGGCCATATTTTCCGACGAGGTGCACGGGTGACTGTGCACCACCTTGGATGGATATGGCCGCCCATCACGGAGGCAAGCCTTTTGGCAAGCCTCAAACGGGCTAGCCTTTGGGCTAGCTCGTCGTCCCTCGTGTTTTCGTGATCGGCGGCCATATGTGCCAACGGGCGGCATGGGCAATCGTGCCCCACCACCGGTGGATATGGCCGACGATCACACGGGCGGGCCTCGTGGCTCGCGTAACTCCTGACCCTTGCTCGATAGTCGGATTTGGTGGTCGACGGCCACATGTGCCCACGGGGAACATGGTTGGTTGTGCCTCACCACGGATGCATATAGTTGTTGATCACATGGGTGGGCTCATGGCTTGCCTTGCTCGATAGTCGGATTTCGTGATCATCGGTCATGTGTACGAACATGGGGCGTGGCTGACTGTGCCTCACCAAAGGCGTATGTGGCCGGCGATCACATAGGCTGGCATCGTGGCTCACTCGTGACCCTTGCTCCAAAGCTGGTTTTTGTGATAGGCTATTGTATCTGCCCACGGGGAACATGAGTGACCGTGCGTGACCACGGGCGGATATGGCTACCAGTTGCATGGCGGCGGTCGGTGCTGGGACATAGGTGGGCCTCGCGGCTTAGCCTCACTCGTGACCCTTGCTTGAAAGTTGGATATGGTGGTCGACGGCCACATGTGGCAGTGGGGAACATGGTTGGCTATGCCTCACCACGGATGCATATGGTCTGTGATCACATGGCTTGGCCTTGTGCCTTGCCTTGCTCAATAGTCGGATTTCGTGATCACTGGCTGTGTGCGCCAACGTGGGGCATGGCTGACTGTACCTCACGAAAGGCGTATGTGGCCGACGATCACATAGGCGGGCCTTGCGGCTTGGCCTCACTCGTGACCCTTGCTCGAAAGGCTATTTTTGTGATAGGTTGTTGTATCTGCCCACGAGGAACATGGGTGACTGTACGTGACCATGGGCGGATATGGCTACTAGTTGCATTGGCGGTGGTGGGTGTTGGGACATGGGTGGGGCCTTGCGGCTAGCCTCGTTGTGACCCTTGCTTGAAAGTTGGTTTTTGTGATAGGTTGTTGTATTTGCCGACGGGGAACATGGGTGACCGTGCGTGACCATGGGCGGATATGGCTACGAATCGTATTGCCATGTCCCTACGTTCAACGGTTTTGCATGGCTTGGCATTTGTGGTGATGTTTGGCATGGGTGTTGCTTTTTTGCGGTGCCTTGCCTCGATCGACACTCTTGGCTCTTGTGCTTGTCTGTTCGCACTGAGCTTTCTTGGCTTGACGGTGGAATTACCCTCGTTGCTCGCTAAATCTCTAGCGGGGAATGGGGATGTGATTCCATTTGTGCATGGCTTCGTTTAAGCAAAACGCGCGTGAGTGGTATTGTGGTTGTGTGGCTTATGAGGATCTCTGCCTTGCGCATTGAACTATTAGCCCCACAAGCCTTCTCATTGCGTCTGCTTATTTAGGTTTCACGCTCATTTCAGCAACGTTAGTTGGTTTCTGTACAAGCAACCCACTACTTGGTATTAGTTGCCCTTTGTAGACCCTTTCAGCCGGCGTCATCGATGGATGCACGGCGAACGTAGAAGCTACCAACATCCTTAACCGTACCCATCAGAGAGTAAAACCCATAAAATCCATAACTAAAATGAAGGAAGTTCTTACCCAAAGAATGCCCAAATCCAGTCCAGCCATCTCCTAGTTTTCTTCCTCTAGAGACGCACTCGGCGTTTCCTTCACCAGATAGAACAGAACACTCTCTCCCTCTCATTGTTCACAATTCACCAGAGAGTCCTCCATTTATTTCAATTCACCCAACAACTTCATCAATTCCTCAATTCCTTCTGCATCTCAATTATTTTGGAGCTCAACTACTCACTAGACAACCTCTTGAAGATGATCATCCGTATCCCTGCCATCTGTAAAGGAGTGTCATGCATAATTGTGTCGGCAGAACACATTTCATGAACCGAGTTCGGTTCCACGGGGTCGGACCAGCACACCAAGCCATGACCGTTTCTCCGTCCATATATCCACTGCCAATCGAAGCTTCAAATCCAAGAAATCCAAATGTAGCAGCAACCAAAAACCAGGAATAGACTAGACTTACCTCGGCCGATGATTTCGCAGCCCACGGAGAAACTGAAGCTTCTCGGTTTGTCATTCCCGCGGCTATGGCATTTTTCGAGCCCTAGCTTCCGAAACCTGCTAACCACGCCCGCAGACCACCGCACCTGGAGACTGGCGAGCCTGACGCACTTGCACACCCGAGCCTTCGTCGCCCGAGCTCCCTTGTCTCCCGCTTGTCCCCTCGCCTTCCTCTCTCTCGGGATCTCTCTCCTTTTTTCCCCTCACCCGATTTCCCTTTCTCAGTTGTCAAAACAAATGGCCATGGGCCATTTGTTTTCTTTCACAAACCGGACAGCCACGAACCGATTTATAGAACCAGTTCTTCACTCCTCCCATCAACAATTATTTCATTTAAATGGCCATGGGCCATTTATCTTTAATTCAATTAATCCTGTATTTAATTAACCTCTTTCATTTAAATAGTCCACTCTTTAATAAATAGACCCAATTTTAAATTCTCGATTTATTTCTAATATTTCTTGACAATGATTATCGATCTAATTTAAATATTTCGATTTAGTTTTCCAAATTAATTCTTGCATCAAATAAATCCACAATAATTATCCAAATAATCCTCAATTATTTTTTTCATCATCAAATAAATATTCAATTATCCAATTAATTTATTTAATTAGCCTAATATCCAAATTTTCTTCCAATTAATTTCTCTTATCCTTATTAAATTTTCGTTATGGAAAATCCGGATATTACACGCACTCTGACATGTTTTTCTCAAAATTAACACATTTTGAAATGTATAAAAATCCAGGTCGTTACAGATACCTCCAACTAGATTAATATATATTTTAGAATTTAATTGACGCATGATGTTTAGCGATCAGAGGTACACAATGAAACGTATGACTACTGTGATATAAATTCTATATGAAGTTTACAGTATGCTTTCTGTAATAACATGTTATATGTTCTTAATACAGAAGTGTGAATATATGTTGGAGATAATGCGTGACAAATAAATGAATAAATGTGTTGAATTATTGTTAAGGTAATTGATATGATGTTAATGAAAGCATACTTAGCATTATATTATAGTTGAAGCATGATTGTATTCATTGTTTGCTAGTTGGTTGTAATATTGTTTGCCATATATGAACTACTGTGTGACATTCATATAGGCATGTCAGTAGGATTGCACGTCATGCATTTCATGGAATAATAAGGAAAATAATAAATGAGCGTTTTCTACGTGGGTTCAGAGACTGAAGAGGTTGCTCTCACGTAGAAAACAATCCATTTGGGAGGGTTGGTGACTTAAGAGGTTGCTCTCACTCAACGGGTGGGTGAGTTTGGAGACTGAAGAGGTTGCTCTCACCCAAAAGTAAATAAATGTAAATGTAAGTGGATTCGTTTTTAGTAAGTTCGAAAACTGAAGAGATTGCTCTAATATAAAAACAAATCCAAGTGGTGAGTTCAGAGATTGAAGAGGTTGCTCTTGTCACGACCCGAAGACGGGCTGATCAGAACCGCCAGGTCAGGGGACCCGATCCTCGTAGAGAACCCGATCACTCAACCCAAGGCGTGAGTTTTAACGGAAGACTTATAGATATTTAATTCGGCCCAAAAGGAAATAGGCCTAGGTCCGAGTAGGAATCACAAGAAAATAACGGTGCATAAATTAAAATGAAATCCAAATAGTGTGCAACAAATCTAAAACCAACGGTGTTTAAGGTTTACAGACCAAATGTAAATATCATGACCAAGTAACGATAAATTGCTCCAAAGAAAATAACAAAACACTCCAGCTCCTGATCCTCAGCTACTTTTGCCTTTACCTGAAGTTTTGGGGGAAGAGTCGTTTGGGATGAGTGACTAACTTAGTAAAGTATAGCTATACTAAGTGCACCTCATGCAAAACTAGTTTTTCTATATTTTCGAAATCAAGGTTATGTTTCTCATATTACCGTACATGGATTTTAATTTGAAATCTCTTATTATATTATAAATCTGGCCCAAGGCCATCGATGAGGCTTTTATCGCAAACTCGCTGTATACAAAGACAACTATACCTTGTAAAGTAGGCCATTATCGTTTTCCAATCTGAAAACGTCATTAGTGAAAAGGGGTAGTCACTCAAGGACGCACCCGCCACTCAATAGAGAATAGGTGGTCACCCATCGATGACAACACCTTATGAGGCAGGAATAATGACGGCGATCCGTAGATTCTGCACGTCACCCGAGTTGCCAGCGCACCTGGTAGCACGACACAACTCGTATAATTGTATAATCGTGTAATCAAACAAAACGAATATTGTTGCTCAATATATATATATATATAGGGACTTGTTTAAGAACTAAGATACCTAGAAACTTCAAATGAACATGAGTTGCCGATGAGAAAACTTGATCGTCAAGCCACTCATCAAATGAAACGGTACGTAGGTTAATTAAATCTCAACGACCGACAACTGTCTGATCTATGGGACAAAATCCTGGCCACGTTTAGGGGCTTGCCACCCAAGGAGATGTCATCACTCTCCCATACGAATTTACGAATTCCAGGAGTTTCAACCTGAGGACACGTCACCCATGCCCCACCTATATTTTTGCACGTCAAACAATCAACTTTCACGCAACAGAAGGTTTCAAAGGGGACAGTCTCATGATGCTTTAGCGCTAAAGTGCCAAGGCATCAAGAGGCTCCATCCCTTAGTATATGCACAATAATTTCAAACCATGTACGAAATTAAACGTGAGAAAAATATACTACTAATAAAAACTGACGTGCTGTCGAATAGTCCCTGTCATTTTCAAGTGTGATAATCTACAAAATAATTATTTTGAAAATGAGATGCGATACAATACAATAGGTAAAGAGATCCCTACCTTTTCGGCGTTCTTTCTTGTTGGGCGAAGCAACTGTCTCCTCAGGAATTATGTCACACTCACCGAAATCGTCCAAGCCTAAAAATGGTACAAACGCAAGAATTTATAAATTAATTCTAGAAAAATAAGCGGAGGGTCCTATACCGGGTATAGGAACCCAACCGAAGTGTAAGTGACCCCAATAAAATTTCCAATTTTATCTAACAACATTTCTTAAACTCAGAATCCAAATCATGAACACCTACACAACTTTAGAAATCCAAAGTTTCATTCGTCAGAACATACATCCCCATCACAACTATCAACTTAAATTCTAAGATCTAAGACAACACTTAATTTCCCAACATATTGTGCAACGTTTAAAACAATTAGCAATGTCACAGAATGCCTCCCAACTAGAATCAACTTTATTGCATGAATAACTTTAGCAGAACCTCAAACTACAACAATTGATACATTTCCACCTCCATCACTCAATAATCATTTTAAAGTATACCAACTATATCTATCAGTTACCAACCATTTGTACAAATAACCACAACTAAATACCCTCCAATCACTTCGTGAAAATGCCAATCAAAACAGGACACGACTCTTTAGTCCCACACCCGAAACAACAACATAACAGAACACAACTTGGTATTCAAATTTTCACATCTGTGGGTCTTTTATAAATTAGCAGTAGCACAACCAACAGAGCAACATCTAAGCATAAATCAACAGGTAAACTCCTCAACCAAAGATAACAAATTGAATATTTTCCCTCCAAATACAATGTTGTAAATCTACAGCTAACAACCCTTACCCATAAGAGATCAAACAGTATTATGACCAAATATGCATCAAATGTAAACTGCAGAAATTACAGTGCCTATTTCATCAGTGAAAACCAAACCAACAGAGAACCCAAACCAACTACAATCTCCAACAATAGCAACACTCAATGCAGCAATTGAATGTTCCAAAACAGAGTCCAAAAATGGAGAGAAACCTTACCGAAGTCGGAGAAAAATAGTAGAAACAGCTTATTGTCAGCTTGGGTTGCACACTCACTCGCGGTCGGAATCGAAGGTTCGTCGTTCGTTGTTCGTCGTTTCCCTCGTCTGGAATCTCATCCCTTTGCCGTCCAAGAGTCGCCAGTTTGTCTCGGTCAAACGTTGTCGCCAAGCTGTAGTCGTCGCGTCTACTCTCCTCCCTCGCGATTCGCCTCTGTCGGCCGAAGGAAGCAGAGACAAGGAGGGAAGAAAAACCCTATTTCCCCCTTCAAAAACTGCTGCGTACTCTTCCCTCCCCTTCGATTTTTCTTTTCTTTTTAATTCTTTTAATCATTTTTCCCTTTTCTCTTACTTCAATCCTTTGTATTCCAAATTACCCCTTTCTAACCTAAAGACATCGTACTTTGTCTTTCTCTTGATTTATATTCACTCTCTCCTTTATTTTTAATCCTTCTCTCAATCTGCCTGTTTCTCTTTCTTTTCTTCTTTCATTAAAGGGAAAATAACAAATTAACCATCGTAATTTGCAATCAATGATAAGTTAACCATTATCTTTTATTTTTTAATAAATTAACCACTGACGTATGGAAAAATAACAAAGCCAACATCACTGTCACGTTCGCCGTTAAGAAGCTGACAGGGCACCATGGCGGTTCATAGATAAAACGCTGTAGCGCCGTGGTTTTCCCAAAAAAAAAAAGGCCAAATTTGGCCTGGACGCCGTGGTGTCTTAAGAAGCCATGGTCACTTAAGACACCGCGGTCTCTTGAGACACCGTGTCTTTTGAGACGCCGCTGCAAACTGTGAAGTAGCCATCCATGAAAAAAAAAGAGTCCCTATGTATATGTTTTACGAATCCAATGTTTTTATTAGATTTTTTACCTCTTCAACTTCAAAAGACCATAACTTTGGCTACGGGTGTCGGAATCAGCTGCAGAAGGTATCAAATTGAAGCTCTCTCAGAGATCTACGATACTCATAGGGTTTACCCTATGACCCCTTTCTCGGCCCCAAAATCACGCGTTGAAGCCCTCAATTTTGTGATAAAATTTTTTTTCAGTAACAAACCACGGGACGCCACCGTGACGTTCTAATGGACCTTTATTTTTTACCTTTATTTTCCACGGACCGTTGCGACTCCAGATGATCTTGTTAATGATAAACGTGACAGCGATGTTTGCTTTGTTAGTTTCCCATGCGTCAGTAGTTAATTTGTTAGAAAATAAAAGATAGTGGTTGACTTGTCATTGATCGCAAACCACGATGGTTAATTTGTCATTTTCCCTTCATTAAATCATTTCCTTTTCCTCTTTATTTGTATCCATTTTGTCTTCTTCTTATTTTTTTAATCTTTAATCTTTCTATATTTCACTCCATCCATTTCATTTTGCCGCCCTGATGCTTCCTTCCCCACTTTTTTTTCATTTTATTTATTTCTTAATTCCATTACTTTATTTAATTAACTTAGTAAAAAAATTGTATTTTAATTAACTCATCTCCTTCGGTTCGGCTTTAATACCCATTCATCCAATACTAGCCAATAACGTCCTTTAAATCAATTGAATCTCCAATTCTGTTTCTTAAACAAATTTTCCAATCCTCGACTTAAATGCTGATTTGCTCCAAATACAATTCAACAACGATCCTTTAATTTTTAGACTTCTTTTCTCAATTTATTTGACTAATTGAATAAAATCTCATGCGTAGTTGCTACGCAACAAATCGGGTCAAAATTTTCACTATTTGACTGATTCCAACGCGAAAAATTTACACATGAAATTTCTTATATATAAATTTCATAGGTTTTACAGCTCTCACCCAACTTACAGATCTATCAGACTTATGCATGTAGAGTTGTTATAGATATGACATTGCATTTCATTTATATTCCTTAATGGGCAATAGACTCATTATTCATCTGTGATGTGTGTATTGATTGTGATCCAAATGAGGTGAACGTGGAAAATGTGTGATCCGATGCAAGCTTGTGTTACCATGCGCGGATCAAGCTCAAAGGTTATGGCTCAAAAGAATAAAAATTGTTTAAATTGCATAAAGGCTCTATTTATGGTTTTTAAGTATTTTAAATTATGTTGTTTTTACAAAACAGTTTAAATGTTTTTATTATGCCGTATAACGTACTCTGATGTTTTTTCTTTTAAGTATATTTTAAATGGGTTTTAAAAATGTTCAAATTTTTATGAATATGTGAAAATGCATAAACGAAAATGGGATCTTACACACATCCTTATGTTAAATCTAGTTTCTAAGAAAATCTTGAAAAACGATGACAATTTTCATACACATATATCATATGCATCATAAAAGACAAAACAAAAAATAGCATACCTTCCTATTCTAATAAAAGTCTTAATGAAATTTCTTACAAAATAATTTAATAATTTAAATTCTATGATCGTAAATATATTTACAATCCATAAAACATTTCTACGTCGAAGCTTGTGTTGGTAGGTAGTATATAGAATTGTTTTTAAAACCTGGGTGCTCTGATACCAACTGTAACGACCCAGTTTTGCTTATGTTTAAAATCGCGTGACATTTTAAAATTTTTTCTTTTCTTTTATGAAACAGCTAAAGACTTTTCTTTCGTAACCTAATTAAAAGACAATAATAAAATTCTTTTATTAAAAACCTTTTATGGAACGCGGCGGGATATAATTAAAATAAAGTATTAAAGAAATATCATTCTTTCCTTTTGCAATTTAAATATTTTACAAACCCCTTTACAAAATTCTTTACAAACCGTTAGCCTAGCTAGCCACAAGATCTGCTCGTGCAAATCCTTCATCAACTATCCTTGACATGTTCTCCTGTTTCTTGTACATACCTACATCATAGGATAAAACAATGATGAATGCAATGCTTATGCTCATGCTCATACTTATGCAATCTGTCTCAGAAAAGAACCTATCTTTTCTGTCTTTACATTTCGTTACCAGAGAAAGGATACACATGTTGGTCAATGTGGACTTAACTATAACTCAATCCCTATTTAGGATGAGCTATCCATCTGGGGTGTTCCCACCTCTTCAGTTCAAGCGTTGGGGATTTTCAGAACAAGAGAAGGGATACATTTGTTGGTCAGTGTGGACTTAACCATAACGCAATTCCTACTTAGAACGAGCTATCCATCTGGGGTGTTACGACCAAAGACTGTCACCCATCTCTCGAACCCCCACACACCTATTTACATTTATTCATTCATTTTATTAAGCATGTCGTGCATATGCCACATTTTCATAAGTCTTATCGGGATGCATGAATGTCATGTCATGTCATATCAGTCCACAACGATATACGGAGTATGCGAAAGAAAATATAGTATAAAGCAGTGATATAACAATTCATGCTTAAGATAAAACAATCAATTTCTATCATCTAACATTTTCTCAATAATTTATAAGAAAAAATTAAGAGGACCATTGACGTGCTCCAAGTCGAAAGAGCACTTGATTGAAATCTGCCAAATAATCCGTAATATTCCATCCACCAATCTTCCAACAAGAATAACTCCCAAACCAGACGTGAGAATTAGCTGTAATTTGGAGAGCACCAAATTAACTCGTTCAAGAATGTCATATCAAAAATACAATGCAAAAATCACTCGGAATCTTCAGCTATGGTAAAAACAACACAATCCCAAAATTAGGGTTTCTACAGATCAGATCTGACCGCTGAAATTGAAACGAGTAGAACTTCACTTGCATACAAGCTTTGAACGCCAAAATTGGAGGGTTGTAGCTCAACAATACAAATATTAACTCAGCCAAAAATCAGATCAATAGGACAGCAACAAGTCATTCGAATCAAGTGATCAATCCGTTGAACAAAGCAGAAAAATTACTAGACAAATTATCGGCAAACGTTAAACTCCAATGAAACGATAATAATCACTTAATAATCAATAAAGAACACCATTGTAGGACAGGGGATTCAGTATGATGGAGTAACAAGCAGCTGAAACAATGAATCTCCTTATGAGTAGCACGAAATATAAAGAATAACCAAGGAGTCTGTTTATCCTCTTACTGTGAGAGGGACGAGATTGTTCGGCTAGATCGAAGATCAAGCACTCTCCAAGGGTTCCGATACTTCTCCTATTTCCACACCACAAAGTCTTCACCAAGACGAAGAATTGGAAGAAATAGCAACCTTTCCAACTTGCTTAAGAAGCGATCAAAGAGCAGCAAGTTCAAGCAACAATGAAGTTCGGCCGAAGGGGGGGTTCCGCGCGGTCACTCTCACTCAACAAAAGGGTTTTTGATTTTTCTTCCAAAAGTCAGTTCTCATTCCAGCAAGAGGGCTTAAAACCCTAAGAGTATTACAATAAGGAACAATGACCAAAATGCCCTTAACGTGACAAAAATTAGGCATGAGGGTGCGGTTTACATACAAACCGCGCACCTCTCAAAATAGCTCACTAAGCACAAAAAATTACAACCAAATAAAATCAACACATCAAGACTCGGCCAGATAAGTTCTTAAACAACAAGAAAATTGCAAGTAAACAAAGAAATAAACTATAGAAATATCGCAACCTTAAGGTAACTCAAAGTCGGAAAGAAGTCAACTAATCCATTGGTGGTGAGTCGATCCAAGTAAACATATGAAAGGGTCTTTCCTTGTCCTCATGACTAGCCTCTTCTGTAACATCCCATAATTTAGACATACCTGCAAAATAAGAATGTGTTAAGGAAGAAATAAGTTTCTTGGCTCGGGCACGAGTCATTGGACCCTGGATCACATCAACCATTAAGTACATTAAGCATTTGCTAACATAGAGTAATTTATATATTATTTAACAGAGAACAATTCGTATAGTAACTAGCAAGGGAAAGTTCGTATTTTAATTTCATAATTTTTATATTAATTTCATGGGGAGCCATTTATATTTATTTAATGGAGGCAGTTCCTATGCTAATTATCAAAGAACAATACCTATTTTAATTTCATAGGGGACTATATATATTAATTAACCAAAGTTGAACTAACCAACTAATAGCATAATACTTCTCAACAAATAAACAACTTATTCATGATCCAGTGTCTCAACCGATAACAATTGCAGTACCAAGTCATCCAATAGTCAGCAGAATAATTCTCCATAGGAATAATAGAAGCAACAGACAACCATAGAGTCTTGAGTATTTAATGGTGCAATTATTTGTAACCCAGCAGAAAGTGGCAAACCTGCAGAAATAAGGATGACTAAATTCTTCTAACAGGAGTACCTTAACATTTTACAGAAGGTTATCACAGCAGTGTTCAAACAACATTTTACTGATACTATCTAGGCAGTGTTTAAGCAAACCAATCGATAATACAATTTTTCCTTATTCACAACAAGTTAGGTATTTATAGTAATTATCCACAATCATATTTGGAATCACAGTAGATGAATAAATTTTCCAGCAATCATCCAAGGAAAAATCCAACAATACAGCACTAAGACATCAACAATTAGCAGTAAGAAATCAAGGCTGAAGCAGAAATTCAAACCAACAATCACCAAAATTCCTGTGCTGCAGGGCTTCCACTGGCCAACAAACATCCCATTTCTGACCTTCTGATTATTTCCCCTGCCGAATCCCTTTCTTCAAGTAGCGAACGACAACAACCAAATCAACAGCTCGCACTCTCCCTCTCTCTTTAATTAGCCACCCTTCACTTTCCCCCTTTCTATTTCTCGTCTCAAAACTCTTCACTGGAAGCAGAAGACTCCAACCTCTGTCTTTCTCTTCTTTCTCACTCCTCCACTTCGGCTCTCTCTCTCTCTCTCTCTCTATTTGTAAAATGACAGAATGTTGCTTCACCAGCTGCCATAGATTTATAGCCAAGAAGCTTTACGGGGATGGACAATCACACATATAAATGGAGAAGGTTCAACTTGATTATGCTGCATGGAAAGTCCTGATCGTTCTCTAAAGAAGCACATGAAATCTTTCGAGAAGCAAAAGACAGCCGTAAAAGAAAAGTCTGAATTTTTTGCCGTTCTGAAGCTCCAGTCGACATCCCGGTCGATAGGAACAGTCTACAGGTATGTCAACCAACCCCGAAAGAAATTCATCCCCGTGCCAAAACGTCGTCGCTTCGCTTCTTCTTTCACTTCTTCTATTTTATTTTATTAATACTTTTATGTAATTAATCTCAATTCTTAATTTATTTAATCAATTCCAATTTAAATAATTTCCTTTCATTTATTTTGAATCCTCTTCATTTCTTTCATTTAATCAATTTTATTCTAATTCAATTTAATTCACTTTACTTCTTAATTAATTTACATTCCTTCCAACTTAATTCCAATATCATTTAAATAATTATTCCAATAATCCTATTGCACCCCATTAATTTTCTAATTAACTTTACTTAATTCCGTTATAAAAAATCGGGGTATTACACTCCTCCCTCCTTAAATAAAATTTTGTCCTCAAAATTTGCTCGACATAATCACTTCCTTGACTTAACAATCAACACAACAACAACCATTCTTAATACAAAAATACTCGAAACTATTTCTTGTATTATACCCCTACCTGAAACTTCCGAAGGACTTCACTATTTCTTCCATCATAACATACATGACTTAGCAAAACGCTAAATCACATATCCAAATCCTCTGATCGTCGTCTACATTAGTTGCAACAAAAGAGCCTTTGTCCAAATTTCTCTCTTTTTATCCGAAAGCATGACATATCTTTGCAATATGGCCAACTTAACTGCATCCAAAGCATCTTTATGCACCAAAAATATCGATTATGTTTACAATTCCGCGACATATTTACCATACATATTGCATCGCTAAGATTCTTATACTCCAAAATAACAATCTTACTCACCAAATTCCATCATCATTTGCATCAACCACAGTAGAAAATACCTTTGATACAACAATTGTTTGTCCTATAAGTTAAACTAGACTAATCTTTGGTGGAATGACTACCCTTATTACCTTCAAAATATCATTTCCAATAAGCTAAACACTTTTCAAAGTGATCTCTTTTACACTTTGACACTGCTTAGCTTCTAATGACACAACGTTTCCTCTTTGAAGCGATATGTCTTCCTAAAAAAGCTTTCCACCTTGTCACTTACCATCAATGGGAAATCCATTTGATTCTCTTATCTTTAGTTGACCCTTCATCTGCTGTTGATATTTCATTTCCTTCACTACTTTCTTATTTCTCTCCCTGAACTTCACGACTTGAAACTCAACACACATAACTTTCCTTTTAACTTCCTCTTGTTCATTGACCTTAGCGTGCTCAAACATGATCTTTACTATTCGGATCCATCCCTCTGAGCTTGTTGGATCATAAACTTCTCTTTTAAGACATGACGGCTTTAGTCGTCGATATCTTTTGCACTTAAATCTTTGGGAACCATCCGCTGATGATTTTTGTAATGACCCATAACTTCTTTTCTTTGAAAACATATAAACAACATCTTTCTTTTATAAAACAGGAGAATACTTTTCTTTTAGAAAATCTCTTTTCTCCAACTCACAGTGGAAAATGTTCATAAATAAAACCAATCATTTGAAGAATACAATTCAAATACAATTTAAATGCTTTACAAACTCTTTTTCATTACTAAACCTTTTACAACCATTTTTCTTTAAATACCCTTTAGCCTAGCTAGACCCAAAATCTGCACGTGCAAATCCTTCATCAACTGCTCCTTAACCTATTTCCTTGCATACCTACATCAACAAGACTTAAACTAATAAGCCTAACGCTCAGTAAGTGATATAAAATAAAACTATAAGATGCACATGCTATGCAGCTTTTCAAAACTCATATACAGTGTCTGTTTTCGTTTCCCGTTATCCTTTACCATTTTTTTTTACTTTTACTCTCTTGTAGAACAATTATGAACTGTGAACATATGCCTTGCGGTGAACTATGGCCATGATGATGAACACTTGCCATCATGGGGAACCGCATGATTGAACTATGATGAGGTGAACATGTGCCTTGCGGTGAACTATAAACCATGATGATGAACACGTGCCATCATGGTGAACTGTATTGGTGAGCTTCATCGTGATGATAAACGCATGTCATCACAATGAACTTTTACCTTTTCTATTAGCCATTTGGGAATGAGCAGGTGACCTTTAGCCTGACTCAAACCCCTTTTATTTTCTTTACCCATTTTTTTTACTCTTATCTTTCTCATATTAATTGTTTCTATTTCACTTTCAATGGTAAAATGGATATTCCTACAACCCAAATGATGGTCGTTGGGTACTTAGCCCTTCGCGAACCCCATACACGTAATATGTGTGAGCATCCATTAAACCATCTCTGAAACAATTCTTGTATAACCATCTTTTGTATAATTTTGAAAACCATGATGCGTGATGCTCGTGAATGCATACAATACTATCTCCTCCATATAGGCCTCAAAATATGCTTAGCCTGATTATCATTATCTTTAACTCAAAACTAATAAATATATCATTAAAAGAACCTAATTCTAGTAAACACTCAGAAGACAACAATACAATCCTTAGAACATAATTTCTACCAAATCCTATAATCCATCAAAGCATAACTTTATCCTATTAAATCTATAAAATAAAAGAACCTAAATCTAATAAACAGTCAGCATACAACCCTAATTCTTGCGATGTAGGGTCTGAAGATCAAAACACATGCGTATCACTTACTTGGTTTTCGTAGGCGGTTTAGCACTTGAAGGATTAACCTTCATAATACCTTCACAAATCAATAATGTTTATCGTTGGCAACGACCTATAGAATCACACTTAATCATACATGCACACAAAGGCTTTCATTCAACATTCTAATTTCTTTATCTTCATCCAACTACTTTCACAACATCCATTTACAGAGTCTTATAAACCATGGCAATATTTCTCAACAATAACTATCTTTGATAATGCCCTTTACAAGAATAAAACAGAGCTCAACCATAACTTCAACAAATTTATCGTACAGTAACTGAGACCCAGAGCATATGTCCAATCACAGAGCATTCATCACATCACAAAACCAAGGGGCAAGAACCAACAGAATAATCCCAACAACTTAAGCCTCAACCATTAGAACATAATTCCAATCTTAACCACTAATTCAAGTCACAGAATCCAAATAACAGAATATTACCTCTATACACTCGATAATAACAAAACTAAAGCACAGAATTCACTTTATCAAAGCAACATTTATTTCTAGAGAACAAATTCAACACATAAAACTAAATTCAAGTAACAATACACTATATTCTTTATTCTCTTAACATAGCTTAATCTGTAAATAGAATAGGGAGGAAACCATCTTACTAGAGGCACCCGAGAGAAAAGGCAGAGAAGACAACTCAAACTTGTCCTTCTCCTTTCTTCTTCCTCTTCTTCTTCTTCTTTATTTCCAGGAGCTCCCTGCACCTTCTCTTCTCTTTCACCCCCACCTGTGGTCTCACGGCCTTTCCTCCAGCTCCACACTGTCCCTCAACCTCCATTCTTCTCACTCTATCTCTTGTTCATAGCTCACAGCTTCTCCCCTTCTATCTCTTATTCCTCTTCTCCAGCAAGCATCATCAATCTTATATTTCTCACCTAACACCCCTTAGCAATTGCCATCTGTAAAAGAAGCCAACATTGAGGAATTACAAGAACCCAGCTGCTCAGGGATCAACACTTCCACACAGATCGGGCAACCCAGGTGGAACCGGTTTCCGGTCTAATGCAGAGCTCACGGGTCAATCACCCACTGCGATCCTCTTCGCCAAAACGCCTCTGCTAATTCATCCTTGCATTTCCTTCGCCCAATCAGCAGAACACCATAGAGATAAATTACAGAACAAAAATGACCGACTTACCCCAGCCCAGAATTTGCAGCTCTACCCATGATTTTGTTCAGTTCGAACGTCCCGCAACTCAGTTATTCTGAGCCCTAGCTCCACAACACTGGCACTCCCGCGTCGTTACACCTCCTCCCCTACGAAGGAGAGCTCCTCTGCGTTGTGAAGCCCAACACCCGAGCCTCGGCACTCTTATCGCCTGAGCTCCCGATTCGTTCTCCCTCGCGTCTCCCTCTCCCTCACACGAAATGGCCACGAGCCAATATTTCATTTCCCCCATTGCTTTTCCTTTCAGCCGAACTCAGCTCCTTTTTATCAACAACTGAACCGAATCCTTCCTCTCTTTAATTAATTTAATTATTTCAGTTCATTTCATTTCTTCTCTTTATATAAATAAATTCCCCCCTTTCATTTAATTAAATTATTCTTTTAATAAATCTCATTTACTTAATTAAATTATTTTTTACCAAATTTCAATTCTCGATTTATTTTGAATATTGCTTAAAGATGATTATCGGTCCAATTTAAATTCTTCAATTCAGTTTTCCAATTAATTTTCCATAAAATAAATATTCAATAATCATCCAATTAATCCAATTATACTCGATTAATTTCTCCTTTATCTTTACTTAATTTCGTTACAGGAAATTGGGGCATTACAATTTCTCCGTTCCATAGGTCGAATCTGATGTACCAATACCTCCGTTAGTTTATTGACCATTTCATGTATTAGATCCTTGTTCCGTCTTGTTTCCTTTTCCATTCGTTTTTGTATTCGTATCAGTCTCCGTATCCATATCCGTTTATGTTTTGTATCCGTTTATGTATCCTTATCTGTATCTGTATCTGTATCTGTCTCCATATCTGTTGTCGTACCCATATCTATTTCCATATCCGTTTTCATTTCCGTACCTATATCTGTTTCCATATCTGTTTCCATTTCCGTCCATTTTCGTATCTGTATTTCTATCCTTTCCTAGTAATCCGTTTTCGAAAATCTATTTTCGTTTCCATTTTTGTTTTTGTATCTGTTTATGTTTCCGTGTCCATTTTCGTTTTCGTTTTCGTTTTCGCACCTATTTCCATATCCGCATCTGTTTATGTTTCTGTATCCGTATTCATATCCGTTTGTGTTTCTGTATTCATATCTGTATCCTTATCTGTTTTCGTTTCTATTTTCGTATTGGTTTCTGTTTTCGTATCTGTTTCTGTATCTGTTTCCGTTTCCGTATCCGTTTCCATTTCCATACCCATCATGAACAATAAAACCTTAATCAACAACTTATTAACCTCAACAATTCTCCCGGTAGCCCAATCAACAATATATTTGGAGTAGCAACCTAGTAAGCCTTCAAACCTATGTTTTGTCATATTTCAAATAACCCTTATATATGACAGACTTTCAACTCCAACTTAAAACAGAAACTAAATCATTCCAAATCTAATCTACCTATATATGAACATTCAGTAAGTTACCTAAATTCTTAGACAAATTCTTCATCCTTCAATTTAACTCAGTACATATCATATTCTCCCTCTATTTTAAGAGAACCTCTTGGATCCATAAATCAAAATCGGCTTCAGACTTAATAGTTTCCAAAATCCATAAATTTACAAGGAGCAAATTGAAATTCAACTTAGAGGCAGTAATTAAATCATTAAACATCAACTTCCTTGTTGGCTTCCTTCTTCAAGGAATTACTTCACTCCCTTGGATGAGTCTTAGCTTCCTGTGAACGTGGCTGAAACCTTATAACATAATTGCCTTGTTTCAAGAATTGATCTTCTACTTCTTTGATATCAAGAGCCTTTGATACAACCTCTGTATAGGCCACATCTTGAACACAAGACATCTTAACATCTCTTTGAACTTCTGCCTCAAGTCCTTGCACAACTGGTGTACCTTATGTTTGTCATTGCTCATAAGATATGAGGCAAATTGTGACAATACTTCGAACTTACGCACATACTCCGTAACCATTCCATCCTTCCGAAGCTGAGTAATTTCTACTAGCTTATTCGTCCGTACTGTGTAATTGAAATACTTGTTAGGAAAATTCTTTTGAATTCTACCCGTGTTATCATAGTCACATCCTTGGTTATCTTGATTGAGTATTATTCGAGATGGAGAACATAAACCAAATCTAACATAGGTTCTATCATCCATTCTAAACTCCTTCTATCTTAACCAAACGCCAGGATCTTGCCCTCAACACAACTTGGACTACAATCCACAATGATAAACAGTGAGTATCTTAACCACGTCGAAATTCACCATCAATATTAGTCCAATTGGTCGTACAAACAGACAAGATTTTTCCAAACTTCCAGTTCATGATAGAAATCAAACCTATGCAGAAAGCAACAATAAATTAGTTTCTCACTATAATCAAAATAGGTTTCTTATCACGGTACTAAATACCCAACTATCCACCACTGAAGGTCCATAACACTCTAAAATTTCTTAATAATCCCGACAAAGTGGATAAACACTCGACTAACTAATTATCATCCTCATAATTCAGCTTAGTCTATATCCTTTAATTGTTCTTTCTTTCCACGATATTTCTACCCTCTCTCTAACCCTTTACAACTTAGGCAACCTTGCCTAAATGTCTACTTGATTTAATTCATGTAGAATTTGCCTTTTACCAATCCCCTCTTCACTTTATAAAAATTTGGGCAGAGTCTCCCATGTTTCTTTACTCCCCCAAAGCTATATTTCATACATCCTGCACTCAAAACCCAAACAGTTCCAGTAGTATCTATCTTTCATCACATCAACCATTCAACTTGATCCAAATAAATGAAGTATCTACTTCCAATCATAATCGTAGTTACATGCTACTAACAGAATAGAGATGCCGCTTACATTCCTAATCAAATTCTTCATCACTCACATATCACAACACATATCCTTATGTTAAATCCAATTTCTAAGAAAATCTTTAAAAGGATGACAATTTTCATACACATATATCATATGCATCAAAGAAGAAAAAAAATGGCATACATTCGTATACTAATAAAAGTCTTAATGAAATTTCTTACAAAATAATTTAACAGTTTAAATTCTACTATCGTAAATATACTTACAGTCCATGAATTATATCCACACCGAAGCTTGTGCTAGTAGGCAGTATATATAATCGGTATTAAAACCTGGGTGCTCTGATATCAACTGTAACGACTCGGTTTTGCTTATGTTTAAAATCTCTTGAAATTGAAAACTTTTTTTTTCTTTTGTGAAACAGCTGAAGACTTTTCTTTCATAATCTAATTAAAACACAATAATAAAATTTTTTTCTTAAAAACCTTTTATGGAACACAGCGGGATATAATTAAAACAAAGCATAAAGAAATATCATTCTTTTCTTTTGCAATTTCAATATTTTACAAACCCCTTTACAGAAATCTTTACAAACCATTAGCCTAGCAAGCCACAAGAGCTGCCCGTGCAAATCCTTCACCAACTATCCTTGACCTGTTCTCTTTTTTCTCGTACATTCCTACATCATAGGATAAAACAATGAGCCTAACGATCAACAAGAAAGAGGATGAATGCAATGCTTATGCTTATGCTCATGCTTATGCAGTCTGTCTCAGAAAAGAACCTATCTTTTATGTCTTTACATTTCATTACCAGAGAAAGGATACATCTGTTGGTCAGTGTGAACTTAACCATAACTCAATCCCTATTTAGGACGAGCTATCCATTTGGGGTGTTCCCACCTCTTCAGTTCAAGTGTTGGGGATTTCCGGAACAAGAGAAGGGATACTTCTATTGGTCAGTGTGGACTTCACCATAACTCAATCACTACTTAGGATGAGTTATCCATCTAGGGTGTTACCACCAATCACCGTCACCCATCTCCTGAACCCCCACACGCGTATTTACGTTTATTCATTCATTTTATCAAACATGTCATGCATATGCCACATTTTCATAAGTCTTATGCATGAATGTCATGTCATATCAGTCCACAACGATATACAGAGTATACAAAAAAAAACATAATATAAAAGCATTGATATAACAATTCATGATTAAGCTAAAACAATCAATTTCTATCACCTAGCGTTTTCTCAACAATTTATAAGAAACAATTAAGAGGACCATTAAGTAGATTAAGCATTTGCTAATAGAGATCAATTTATATATTAAATAACAGAGAACAATTCGTATATTAACGATCAAGGGAAAGTTTGTATTTTAATTTCATAATTTTTATATTAATTTAATGGGGAGCCATTTATATTTATTTAACGGATGTAGTTTCTATGCTAATTATCGCAAAACAATACCTATTTTAATTTCACTGGGGAATATATATATTAATTAACCAAAGTTGAACTAATCCACTAATAGCATAATACTTCACAACAAATAACCAACTTATTCATGATCCAGTGTGTCAACCGATAACAATTGGCAGTACCAAGTCATCCAATAGTCAGCAGAATAATTCTTGATAGGAATAATAGAAGCAGCAACAAACAACCATACAGTCTTGAGTATTTCACAATGCAGTTATTTATAACCCAGTAGAAAATGGCGAACCAGCAGAAATAACGACGACTAAATTCTTCTAACAAGAGTACCTTAACATTTTACAGAAGGTTATTACAACAGTGTTCAAACAACATTTTAAAGAGACTATCCAGGCAGGGTTCAAGCAAACCAATTGACAATATAATTTTCCCTTATTCATAGGAAGTTCGGAATTTGTAGTAATTATCCAATATCATATTTGGAAGCATAGCAAATAAATAATTTTTCCAGCAATCATCCAAGCCAAAATCCAACAATACAACAGCAAGACATTAACAATTAGCAATACGAAATCAAGGCTAAAGTAGAAATCTAAACCAAACAATCACCAAAATTCTTGTGATGCAGGGCCTCCATTGGCCAACAAACATCCCATTTCTTATCTCCTGATTATTTCCCTTGCCGAATCCCTTCCTTCAAGCAGCACACGGCAGCAACCAATTCAACAGCTCGCACTCTCCCTCTCTCTATAATCAGCCACCCTTCACTTTTCCCCTTTCTATTTCTCGTCTCCAAACTCTTCACTAGAAGCAGAAGACTCCAACCTCTGCTTTCTCTTCTTTCTCACTCCTTCACTTTGGCTCACTCTCTATAAAATGACAGAATGTTGCTTCAGTAGCTTCCATAGATTTATCATCAAGAAGCTTTACAGGGATGGACAATCACACATATCAATGGAGAAGGTCCAACCTAATTATGCCGCATGGAAAGTCTTGATCGTTCTCTAAAGAAGCACGTGAAATCATCGGAGAATCAGAACATAGCTGTAGGAGAAAAATCTTATTTTTTCCCCTATTCTGAAGCTCTGGTCGACATCTCGGTTAAGAAGAACAGTCAACCGATATGTCGACAGTCCTGAGAGAAATTTATCCCCTCGCCAAAACGGTGCCGCTTCACTTCTTCTTTCACTTATTCTTTTTTATTTTATTAACACTTTTATTTAATTAATCTCAATTCTTAATTCATTTGATCAATTCCAATTTAAATAATTTCTGTTCATTTATTTTAAATCCTCTTCATTTCTTTCATTTAATCAATATTATTATAATTCAATTTAATTCACTTTACCTCTTAATTAATTTACATTGCTTCCAACTTAATTCTAACATCACTTAAATAATTATTCTAATAATCTTATTGTACCCCATTAATTTTCCAATTAACTTTACTTAATTCCATTACGAAAAGTCAGAGTATTATAGATTTTCTCACTGAATGAAAAAGAGCATGAGGAACACTTAAGGCTTACCTTGACAGTGCTGAAAGAGCATAAGTTATTTGCAAATTTTTCTAAGTGCGAGTTCTGGCTTGATTGTATTGCTTTCTTAGGGCATATTGTATTGAAAGATGACATATTAGTAGATCCTTCCAATACACAGGTAGTAATGGAATAGCCATAACCAAAGAATGTGGGAGAGATACAAAGTTTCCTCAGTTTGCTTGGTTATTATAAAATGTTTATTGAGGGATTCTCTAAGATTGCTATGCCATTAACTCAGTTAACAAAGAAAGGGGTGAAATTTTTGGTGGTCAGATGAATGTGAAGCTAGTTTTTACGAGCTAAAACAACAGTTGACTTTAGTCCTTGTCTTATATATTGATGCAGAAGAAAGAAAAATCATTGTATTGTGATGCATCCAAGGTCATATTAGGTTGTGTCTTGATGCAGGAAGGTAGAGTGATTACGTATGCCTCCAAACAATTGAAAATCTATGAAGGAAAATTCCCAACACATGACATGGAGTTGGTTGCAGTGGTTTTTACACTGAAAATATGGAGGCACTACCTGTATGGACAATAGTGCAAGATTTTCACTAATCATAAGAGTCTAAAGTACATCTTCAAGCAAAAGGAGTTGAACATGAGGTAGCAGCGTTGGCTAGAGTTTGTTATGGATTATAAATGTGAAATCAAATATCCTCTGAAGAAGGATAACATTATGGCTTATGCATTGAGTAGAAAATTGGGATCAGTGAACTCTTTGGAGATCAGACTGCCATTACCATTGTAGAGAGAAATTCAAAGGTTTGAGTTGATGTTAATCTCGACTCAGGTGAACACAGCTTTATCAGCATTGACTATGCAGCCTACAATGTTGGAGATGATCAAAGAGGCTCAAAAGGAAGATAAGAAGTGCTAGGATCTCAAGTATGGAGTATAGTCAGATTTGTTGGAAAATTTTATCCTATCCAATGAGGGCATAGTGAAGTTTAAGAATAGATGGTTTGTGTCCAAAGATGAATCCGTGCGACAAGATATACTATAAAAGGCGCACACCTCTGCTACCACTGTCCACCCGGGCAGTACAAAAATGTATTGGGACTTTAAAGTGCACTATTGGTGGCTGGGCATGAAGAGAAATGTGGCCGAGTGTGTGGAAGCTTGTCTATGGTAGCAAGTCAAGGTGGAACATCAATGACCGACCAATATGTTACAGCCCCTACCTATACTGAGTGGAAATGAGATCAAATTACGATGGATTTTGTGAATTGTCAAAGACTGTGAAGGGGCATGACTCTATATGGGTTATTGTGGACCGATTGTCAAAATCAGCTCACTTTCTACCAATCAAGAAGACCTATTACAGTTACTTGTGGTGTAGATACAACGACGAACAGATAAGAAGTAGATGATAAACACATAATGAAGCAGGGATGGATGATTTCACACGCATGAGACTCGAGGCTGGCCAACAAGAAAAAGAATGAGTAAACAGTTGTAATCATATTGAGTTTTATTAAATTGTATTCACTTGTCTTAGTTTCGTCCTTAAATGATTCATTTACGCTTCTGCCATGCTTTACAATGATTTATTTGATAACGCTTCCGCATATTTTATCAATTGGTTTTCATAATGAGTTTAAAGAAAGAGTCAGTAGCGATCCAGTTAGACGCACTCTGATATGTTTTGTTTTAAAAAGAAATTTTTAAATTTTTACGCATTTCAACGAATTATGAAAATTCGGGTCGTTACATTAATTTTCTCCACCAAAGGGAAGCTTTTCTTTAAGTCTCGAAGAAGCTATTTTAAATTTTCTCCGATCTAAAAATTCGTGAGTTAAAAAAATTCCCCCAACTCGTCTTCCCAAACTGAATAATCTTATATCCATTCTGATCTACTGAAGGTAGGAATTGAAGATTCAAACTCTTCTTCTTCCGTAAGTAAGGTAACCCCTTGAATAAGTTCAGCCTCTAGTCATCATAACATACGATACAAATAACCAATTAACAGAGTATAAGCAAGCCAAATTGGCTCTGATACCAAATGATGTGAGCTAAAATTGTTATCGGCCCAAACAACTAATAAGAATAATTGACTTTAACAATATGTGCACAGAATTTAAATCAAACAGTTCTCCAATTGCATACGGCCTTTGAGCCTCAAATTTTTATGACGAGTAGCAGAGACGTAATAATATAACACCAGCAAAACTCAGCCCCAAAAACGTTGCTTACACGGAGTTATGCCCAAAACCAAATCCACCCTAAAACAGGTTCCTTCCAATACAAGTTGGCGACCTCCAATAAATCGTGCACAAAATAATAAGTTCTGATCCAAACGACGTAAAAGTGGAACAACAATCTTTGTAATCCATGGGGCTTTACGCCCTTAAAATTTTAGATTTAAATTCACAAAATTAGCACAGCTATAATTTAAACAAAACCCTGCTCGGAAATCAGACTACAGAAAAATAGATTGTAAACTCTTGAACAAATGATCATAACTCGCAATATATAACTCCAAATCTAGAAATTCCAATCAGCAAATTACCACAACAGCAAAGGCCTAATCTCCAACTCAAAAGGATAGGACGAATTCAAGAGAACCAATCAAGAACAGATTACCAAGTTGTTCACACACCCTCACACAGCCGAGAATGGCGAGTTGAACAGGGTCCTTCTCAAAAGAACCCTTCCACCTTGGTTGTGATACGCTCTTCTACTCCCTCACATCAAAGAAACTCTCAAGAGAGAAGATGCTGGAGAAAGTAGCGCCAAATCCCTCCCCTAGAACGAACAAGAAACAAATGGAGGAATCGGTTTGATGTAGGTTTGCAAAAGCTAGTCGAACACCTTGGTTGAGATAGTCAAGCTCAACACGATTTTGCTTCAGCCAATATTAGGGTTCAAAAACTGGTTCAAAATAACCCTAAGGGAGGCTTAGAAGCTCGACACAAAATTAGGGCAATTCAGTTGTCTAGTTACAAAAATAACTTTAATAATAAACACACAGAGAAAGGGTCTGAGGCTGAGATTTGGTCTATATAAACACAGCGTTTGACATAGTAAACAAGCTCCAATTTTCCTACCAAAGGATACTTTGGAAAGCTTAGACTATCGGTGACAATCTTCATGAAGGAAAACATTTGATATGAAGTCTTGTAGAATGCCAAAAGTGCCCTTGAACACTCAAAGGTTAGATTCTAGGCGAAAATGAAAACCCCACTATTTATTTTATGTTTTGCATGACATCCACTTGTCCAAGTGCATGGACTCCTCTTTGTGTAATTGACAAAAACTCTCCTCCAAGTTAGCTAGAGAAGAAACACCTACAAAATAAATAAAAGGGTTAGAAAAGTAAGGGGTGGCGGGACCTTGGGGCGCATCAGGATGCAAGTTGGCTAATGAAGGCCTTGCATCACGGGATTGTTTGTGATGTTTTTCTTTGGTTAATTTTTTCTGTTGTGATTTCCATTTGGTTAACTGTTGTGAATTGTCCGTGAAAGGTTGTCTGCTTAATTGAAAGGAACTAATTGATGAATAATGAATTTGATTCTGTGAATTATTCTCTGTTGAAATGTTGTTGGAATCACCATTGAGTATTATGGTTTTCCGTTGGAAATTTAGTGAGTAAAGGTCGAGGAAAGAAATAAGGATAAACTGTTAACTTAGATATTAATTTGTTGCTACCCATTACAGATTGTTTGATGATTCTAAACTTCTATTATAGTTTGGAATTACTTGCGATTTGAATTAAGCTACTGCTATAATTTGGAGAGCATTGTGATTGTTGAATTGTTGATAAACCATGGGATACTAAATCATGAATAATTACTTGAAGTATATACTTGCTATTTTTGGATTCGGCTTATGAATTGAATAATCTATCTTCAAGTAAGAATGGACTAGTATCCTTGATAAATCCTATGAAATATCCATCTTGCTGAAAAGTGTGGGTTTGATAATAATTGGATTTAGTTTTGTTTGTTGGAGAAATAGATAAAAAAAAAAAAACAACCTATGAATTGTGTGTTAATTGTAAGATAATAAATAATGAGAGGTTGGGGTAAAGTCATATTTTACTTGTTCTTTGATTAATAACATATCAATTGCCTCTGTTAATTAGCAAGTGAATTGTCCTCTGCTAAATAAACTGTAAACTGCTTTTTGTAAAAATATACGAAATGTTTGAACTTGAGCATGAATTATAGTTGATTGCTCTAATTTCGTTGAGATGCTTTATACTACTATGAACTGTTGGACTGAATATGAATTGGCATTCATGCATCATGATAGAACTTAAGAAAATATGACATATGCACGACATGATAAAAAAAAATGAATAAATAAACATAAAAGATCGTGAGGGGGTTCGAGAGAGAGGGTGACGGTGCTTGGTGGTGACACCCCTGATGAAAATCTCCACTCATGTAGAGGTTCGAGTCGGTTAAGCTACAAGACCAATAGATGTATCCCAACTCTTAGTCCCCAAACGTTGAAAAGATAGAGATTGGTGACAGTCATGGTGACACCCCTGAAGGAAATCTCCACTCATGTAGAGGTTGGAGTCGGTTAAGCCACAATGACCAACAAATGTATCCTTTCTCTGGTAACAAAATGTAAAAAAATGAAAAAGCAAAAAAGATAGGTTCTTTTTTTAGAACGACTGCATAAACATACATTCTATTTCTTGCTAAACGTTATGCTCATTTTCTTACCTATGATGCAGGTAATTGTAATGAGATCAATATTACTGATGTGGAGGAGGAGACATTATCTGTTGAGATCTTGGGTTATCAACTGGATTTGACCTGAAGGGTTATGGCTCAAAGAAAATAAATGGGTTGTTTTAATTAATTAATTATGGTTTTATTTCAGTAATTTTTTGTAAAAAAATGGACTTTTGCTAAAGTATGTTTTGAAATAATTCCGCTTAAATACTCTGATATATTTTTATCGAACACATTTTAAGGATAAAAGAAAAGAAAAATTTTTATGGCTAAAAAAGAAAGAAATAAAAGTTTTGAAATTTAATGTGGCAAAAGAGCCATGTCAACCGAAGGCAAAAGAGCCATGTCAACCGAAGGCAAAGAGAGTTGGAATTTAATGTGGGAGATCAAGTCTTCTTGAAAGTCTCTCCATTTAAAGGAGTAATAAGGTTTGGGAAAAAGGGAAAAGTGAGATTGAGATACGTAGGACCATACCCAGTGACGGAAAGGATCGAAGCCACGACCTACCGATTGGGATTGCTGACCACAATGGAGGGGATTCATAATGTCTTTCACATGTCCGTGCTAAAGAAGTGCATGGGGAACCCATCTGCAGTTGTTGCGTAATAGGATATAGTGATTCAACTAACATTAGATTACGAGGAGCAACTCGTTCAAATCCTAGTTGGCCACAAAAATGCTTAGAAATAAATGAATCTCACTAATGAAGGTGAATGGGGGAATCACACCCTTAAAGAGGTAACGTGGGAGAGAGAAGAAGAAATGAAACTTAAATAACCCTAATTATTTGTGTAATGAAATTTTGATGACAAAATTTAAATTATAGGGGAAAGATCGTAGTAATTGAAAATTTCTTTTGAAAAGAATTATTTAATGTATATGCAATGCAATGACCTATACTAATTGTTTATTGGTGAGATGTATTTCTTTAGAGTTGTTGGATTGGAATAGGACGATTGAAATTTATAATATGCCAAGATTGGATAGTTGTTAGGATTTTGGTTGAGTTTATGCTGTGACTACAAAGGAGTTATTTAGATGCTAGAAATTAGTGTAAGTATTTTAACAGGTGGATGTATAAGGATTTCAGAGAACAATGTAAGTGCCTAATACGAGGAACATATTTGGTTTCTAAGAAAAATAGTGCAGGGTGTAAATGGGAATGAGGAAAATTTTGGGGAAGGGGATATATCTCTTTAGGTGAGGGTGTCCACTAAGACGAGTGTTCGAGGATAGAAACATGTCCATGGAAGGGGGTTGAAAGGAGAGGGGGAAATAAGGACCATTAGATAAAAACCGTAGGTGAACCATTGTTTGTCGGATGGAGACTACAGAGAGGAAAATGCTCTCAGAAACGATCGAGCTGAGCTAAGGGAACAATGGGCGTTGGATGGGAAGCACAGATGAGCTTGGAACCGTTGCATTAGAAGGTGGAAGAAGAGATGTTCTCGTGGGAGAAAAAGATTCTGTTGAAAAAGGATGGTTGTCGGATGGAATAGCATGACAAAACGTGGACCGTTGGATGTTAGAAAAGATGCTTCTGTGGCATGGAGGAGATGTGGATGGGTTGAGAAGTCAACAGTGTCATTTGACTAATGGAAGCATGAGAAGTTTTTTAAGTGATGAAAGCTAAACATTGTCGCTTAGATATAAGTATACGTTAAACCATGAAAGTCGTAGGAGATTAGGGTGCACGGTGTAGAACGCGTTTACAAATCCAAGGAACGATGTCATTTGGGTTCAGGTTGTGGAGGAAAATACGGAGGCCAAAATTGTATCTGTGTGTGGTAGTAAACATTGTCGCAAAACCCAGAAACACAGTCGTTTAAGTCCCAAAGTAATGAAAGGAAGTGCATTTATAGGCATCACAGGAAATGCTTCCACGAATGGTGAATGTCGCACCCTAACTGTGAGTATAAAGTTCAAATTTTGACAAATCCAAAACTATTTTACTACAGGTGGTTGTAATAAACTTGTGTGAGAGTGTTACAAGGAGGCAGAACATTTTTGGACGATGAGAACGAGCTGTGCAAGTTGTTTTCTTCCACTAGTAAGCTTAAGGTAAGTAATATTTGCATGTTTATGACCTCATGACTTACATTGCAAGGTGCTAAGTAGGTTTCAGTTAGTTTTACTTACTATTTACTGATGACTCTCGAGGATTTGATGTTATGCTTATTGTGTTTATTTTATGTTTAATGAACTGAGGATGTGAAGTTCTGTAATGCATGATGGTAGTTTCCAGCTTATAATGTTTTTAAGGAGCTATTATTTTACTGGTTAATGCTATGTTTTTTTCTCTATGATAAATGATGTTGAGTTGCAGTTTTATAGTAGTATGATAATGAGGTTCGGTTATTAGTTAGATGATCATGAC
The DNA here is from genome assembly GCA_022433065.1 of Begonia loranthoides. NCBI lineage: Eukaryota > Viridiplantae > Streptophyta > Magnoliopsida > Cucurbitales > Begoniaceae > Begonia > Begonia loranthoides. Next base: position 463,334 of record JAJTVF010004422.1, on the reverse strand, counting down.
GGTTTTGTGTACTGTGAAAAATGCATTTTGAGGATATGTTACTGTTAATTGTTATATCATGCTCTCTGTTTTGGTGATAAATTCTAAGTACATGTTTCTGCTATACTTTGATAATAAGGTCATGCATGGGTCTTCATTTGAGAAAGATAAAAGATGATAAAATGAATGTAAATGGGTATTGAGGGTATGCTATCCAAAAGGGCGGATCGGAGGGGCATAAGCTTGTTAGTTTGCTTAAAACTCGAGGCATACTGACACAAGGTTCATTGGGTCGCCATGCACGAGTGAACGATAGCTAACAGAGGACTCCCAAAAGGGCATGAAGTCTGTCCCTAAAAGGGTGAAGACTCTTTAAAAGGGCAGAGAATAGTGGTGTGTGTTTCACTACCTAGCCTACTTATATTCGAAAGTGAAAGAGAAAGAAAGAAAGATAAAGAAGAAAGAGTAAAGATGAATTTATGTTATAGCATAGTTATGTTCACAGTTTCATGCATTACTTGTTAAGTCTTAGACTTATAGATGAACCTTGCATTGTAGTTGAAGAGGTTTTGGAGGAAAAAAACCATGGATGACATACAGGTTGAGGAAGCCTGCCCATAATGAAGACTTGAGGATTTATGTTCCAAACAATGAAAAGCCATTTTTTGGTGATTAGTTTTATATAAGTGTATAGAGTTTTAATTATGATTGACTTGGGAATTCTTCTACTTTATTTTTGTGAACTCTTCAAGTTTGGTTTGGTAGTTTATTTAAAATTATAGTTTTGTTTCAAATTGTAATATCCTAGTTTTTTATACAATTTAAAACTTATATTTTGTAAGACATTTTTTCTTTATAAAATACAGCGAAAGACTTTACATTTAAAAACTATTTGAAATAAGGAAATGCGTAAATAAATTGCCTTTCGTTAAACTATTTTCAACTTAAAATCATATCATAAACATTTTTACAACTTAAAACACTTTTAAAACTATTACATTTTCTTTTTAAACCTTTAGTCTAGCTAGCCACCAAATCCGCAAAGTGCAAATTCTCCATCTACTGCTCCTTTCCTCATTTTCATGCATACCTACATCACAAGACTTAAACTATGAGTATAACGCTCAGTAAGAAGTGAAATGAAATATAAAACATGCAATGAAATTACTTAAATCCTTTTTATAAAATTATTTTCTCATTTTAGTTTCCTTTTTATCTTTATAAAATGGTGATGAACTTTATACTATAACAGTGACTTATTTATAAAACAGAGATGAACTTCAATCACAATGAACTTTATTCTTTGTGAACTTGTATTCTTGGCAGTAAACTTGTACCTTACTGGTGAACTTAAACCAGATCAGTGAACTTATACCGCAACAGTGAATTTGTATTATGATAGTGAACTTATTCCATCATGATGAACTTAAACCATTTCCTTTCTTTTCAATAACTCAGGAATGAGCGCTGAACTTCAATCCAACTCAAACCCCTTTCATCTTCATTAAATATCTCTTTTATTAGCATCTTTACGTAAAATCTATGCATGAGAAATTCATTTTCATTTTAGAAAAGAATGATGCATGAATGCGCACAATCACTACATCCTTGATCGACAACAGAATCACAACTTAGATCTAATAAACAATCATCAAGCAAGCAAGCATTAATACATCTCCAAGTAAGACATGATCACAACCTAACATCTAACACAGCCTTTTAACAACACCTCCTAACAACAGTATAACCTATCTAGCATAATAACATCAACTAACAATGTCCCAACATTCCTCGATTTCTACTATAGTACTCCACCATTACGGCAACCCGAGAGTAATTCCACAGCAGAATAGATAATAATTCCACTAATTCAACCGTGTCTTCAACTTAGCATGCCAAGAACTACATTCAAAGTAACAGTTTGCCTTTTCCTATATTATAACTAAACATGTTCAAGGAAAGCAGGGAGTAATGTAACAAGCACTAATAAATAGAAGTTCATATAGGTACTTTATTCTAACTATAGGAGGTTATAAGGATTGACGTTCTCATAGGCATAACATGTTCAAAGCTTATTTCTATCACCTACCACTATCAAACATCCTCCCAATTTGCAGTAAAGAGCAATCCAGACCACATATATAAAATCCTCAACACGTCAAAGAACACTTCAAGGAATTAACAGCAGCATCCAATCCTTAATCTAACAATCTTTTATTAACACTAACAACATCCTATCATTAACTAATAGTATATCAATTCTAACAAAGACCTATCTTCTTCCATCGACAACAGGGATTTCATTCTATTAATAAACTCCAAAACCTCTCAACCATTTATATGTATAGTCAGGCACTTCAACGACCAAACATAGCAGCATATATTAACAGCATATCTTAATCAACGTAGCAGCATAACCAAATTATCAAAATAGTGAACAATCAAGCAAACACCTCCTAATTCTTGTGATGTAGGCCCTTTCGGGAAAAACACATGTAAAACTTCTTACCTTATCTCTTTGCAAAATCTTTCACTATGAAGCTTTCTCTAACTCGAAGATTCTACCTTTCTCCCTCTTCTTCATGATAGCAACACCAAAAAACCACCATGGCTGCATCACCAAAAAACCACAGATGCTAGAGCCACCTTCAAAGAGAACCAGGAACTTCCCTCTTTTCTTGTCTTGCACTTCTCATCTCACTGGATGTCTCCTCTCCTTCTCCCGTACAATGCACAACATATCATCAAGACTCACCAGGAGACAAAAGAACTCTCGAAACACACCAAAAGGTTTCCTTCTCTCACTCGACTCTTCCTTTCTCTTCGATTTTTCTCCCCTCACAGATGTAAAACATTCCCCTCCTCATGCATAACCCTTTTCTCTTCTTTATGTGCTCTATAACCCTCAGAGAAAGAAGAGGGGACACAACCAATTAGTATCCAAACGACTCCTTAATTGTTAGACAAAGATTATGTATTTTTTGGTGACCTTTCCATTTTATGGTCAATCAAGCCCTTCGAATGATTGAACGCAAAACCATCAGAGTCGACTTTTCTCGAGTACCGGTCGATCAGGTGATTGACTGCCAAAAGTCCAGAAAGTGTTTCTGTGTAAAATTCGTGCATACAGGTTGATAACCTTCTTCCCATGATCAAACGCAAACCCGACTTTTTCAATTTGCTTTGGATCTGGTTGATTAATCCTCTCCAAGTGATCTACTGACTAGCATTCCACTCTTCATTGCCACTTTTGTGGTAGAACACATGGTCGATCGATTCCAACTATTGTTGCACTTTGAATGTTTTACATTGCATGTGATCGACTGCCCCTTCTTTTGATCGACCACCACTCATTTAATTTCTTCCTATTCTGATGCAATTAATTATCCACTTACATACTCTTCCAACACTTAACCAAATCATACATATATCACCACCATAAGCTCATATATACCTCAAACCACTAACAATATCATCATCCTTAATGATATCAACCACTCATGGAATTACAATTTCATCATAACCAGAGTTTACAAGAAAAATTTTCTGGATATTACAGGAATGGCAAGAAAATGGCAGGGTAATTGATTAAATGCATAGTTTTACTTCAAGTAGTGCTTTGTTGTAAGTGTCACAATTGTGATTTAAAAAAACATTTATAACATAAATTAAGGAAATTTAAAATTTATAAAAAGGGTGTTACATACTAGATGGAAAAGTAGTTGTCTAGAGAGGAATGTAGGTGAGAAAGTGTATAAGAGTGGACAGCTGCCGAAGATGGAAGAGCAGTTGTCTAAAGAGGAATGTATGGTGCGTTGGCGTATCACCCAGCCGAAGATGGAAGAGCAATTGTCTAAAGAGGAATGTAGGGTCCGTTGGCATATCACCCAGCCTTGTTTCACACCAAAAAACTGAACAAAAAATTAAAGTCATACCCTACAAGAGATGGGTTGAAGTCTCTTAATGATCACAAAAATATACAATAGTGCAATAAATAAAACCCAAGGAGTAGCTACTTTTGACCTCCGTGATCTTTACTTGTGAAAATGGTAGTTTTTAGGGTGATCGACTAACTCTGTAGGGATCCTAAAACTAAATTTAATGCATGAGAAAATTAGTTTTATCATTCTAGTTTCAAAAACAATGAACTAGTGAAGAAAAATATAATGCATGGATTTACATTAATGAAAACTATAATATTCTGAAATTTAAAACACTTTTTTTCTAATACTTCAAACGTTTGAACGCGAATGTAATAGCAATAGATAATCTACACTTAACATAAATATCCAATATTAATAAATGTAGTTTAGAAAAACTTAGTAATAAAACCCTTACAACGTCCATAACAAAGTCCAGGAGTTTAAAATTACATAAGAACACCTTTTCCCAAATAAATGTCCACATGTCAATTATCATAAGACAACCTCCAAGCTCACTCATGAAAACCCATATTCACTACGTCCTCAACAAAATCATGCTCATAGGTATCAACACCTACACCACAATGTATAAACTATGAGTCTAACGCTCAGTAAGCAGTGAACTAATAATCGTAAGTTCAGTCACATCCTCTACATAAATGAATCTAAAAACATCCCAAAATTATTATAGCAACTATACATATGCAACTAAACATCTCAAAACAAATTACAACAAATTCACTTACATGCATGTCATGTCTTAATATCAATTTTTTTCTTTTGGCTTTTTTCTTTTTCTTAAACTTTCTTTCCTTTCTGTTTTAGACATCGGGCCTTCCACAGGCATAGAGTCCACATTGTGGACGTAGCGAACATCTGAATCATAATGTAGACGTTTGACCTTGCATCACACTACAAACGTTGGGGACATCTCAACCTTCAAAACCCTAAACCTTCCAATGACTATTAAAGGGCATCACCCTCTGACTATTCTAAGGCGTCACCCTTTTCTTGACTAATCTGGGGAGTCACCAATTTCTTGACTGTTATGGGGCATCACCCTAGTTTAACGAAATCATAGGGAGTCACCCTTTACAATTTAGTACAAGTGTTTTGGAAATGTAGAGACCAAAAACTAAATCCTAACTCTCCTAATATAACTCTCAAGTTTAGGAATGGGAAGAGTAGGTTTACAAGGTCACAAAATTGTATGAGAAGTCGAGTGTAAAATTTGGCAGAGCTTCGTTACTTCTCTTGATTGGTTATGTTGAGCTTTGAAGTGGCTTCTATATATAGACACAGCTATATTCGATCGACCCAATCTTTTTGGTCGACCACATCTGACTGTTAGAAACTACCTGTTGTGTCTTCTGTGCATTTTCGGTGGCAAGTATCGACCAAAAGCTTGACCACGTCACATCCGAAAAGTCTAGAAAAGAGACAAAAGCAAACTGTCAATTTTTCTGTTGCCACTCTCGTCCGGGCCCTCGACCACCATACATCCGAAAAATGACATTAAAACTCCAGAAGCAATCTGTCTTGTTTTTTTGTCGCCTCTCTCAACTGCAGCCCTCGACCACATCTCGATCGAAACCTCTAGGGTTGATTTGTGTAGCTTTTCGGTCGCCTACCTTGACCGCGACTTCGACCGCCTCTCGACCGAAAACTCTCAAACCAATCTGTGTTGTGTTTCAATCGTATCCCTCGATCAGACCCTCGACTGCGTCTTGATAGAAAAACCAAAATCCAGATTTGGTCACCTATACCGTCCGTAGCTTCGACCACAACACCTCCCATTTGTTTTTCTTGAATTTCCTAAGTCCCGAAATGATATGTATTCACTACATGGACTTAGATAAGCATGTTAGCACACATAAATACCCATTTTGAGGGTATTTCCAATAAATATACATATAAATATAATGGATATACAACTAAGAACATTATCAATAAAAACACAATAAACAACTTATTATTTCAATCAAAATAGTCATCATCAAAATAAACTAAGCTTAACACATTTAGGCTAACAGAAGGACCTAGAGTACCTACATCTAGGACTCGCTTGTCTACCTAGCACAAACATGAGTCTCTCTCAGTTTAGTTGGATTCCTCTTAGAGGTCTCTCTAATCGTCCCTGACTCGAGAAACCTCCTCCTCTACTCCAGCCCAGTATAGCGCTAGATCGCTTGACCTTCCATCAACACCTCATATGTGAAGATGGCAATGTTGACTTGCTGGTTAATGCTACACGCAATGCAATGAACGACATATGAGATGTCCAATTGTCACCCAAAATCCATGGCACATACTCGTGGCATATCCTCCAAAGCTCTAAATACTCCTCCCTAGACTATTCAACAATCTGACGATGACATGCTCTCACAATCTAAATATGCACCGAGAGCTTCTTACACGATCTCATGACCAAAACAAAAAATTAAGAACATGATAGGAATTAACACCGAAAGAAACATCGATAAACAAACCATGTTCACGATGTAAAGAAAATTCAACAAGGATAAGGAAAAATCACCTGAAAAGAAATAAAGTGGGCAACCCAATCAATCTATCAACAGATGAATCAATTTTTGAAATGAAAAGACACCCGAATTGAAAGATGACAAATAAGGCTATTTAACGAGTTTTAACGACCCACACAACATCAAACTGATGTGTAGTCCTCATAACACACGAGATGCCACTTAACAAATTGTCTCTATCAAAAACACATAAAAAAACGTGATAGGGAAATATATTAGTTGGACCTAGGTTTAGAGTTTTAGTCAAATTGCTCTCCACACTTGAGCAATACTCTAAACCGAGATCACAACCATACAACACTCTTTTGCTTCATTTTGTTTGAGCAACAAGGCTAAGAAGAGATAAAATTTCAATATATGGTTTAGGAAACTAGAGATTTGTGCCACAAAAAAAATCCTATCGAAGATACGAAACAAAATTTTGTAGCAAACCTAAGGCAAGGTCACATAACAAAGTATCAAACAAAAACAAAATCTCGTGGACTTAAGGATAACTACTATGCACTAATGCACTAGAAAACAACTAGAAACCAATGCCTGATACATCAGCGCAAGTTGCCTAATGTTACCTCAATCAGAAACTATTAGATATGGTACACTAAAAAATCAATACTATAACGCAAAGTGCCCCCCAACCAAAATATCCAACATGAGCTTGAAACGTGTCCTCTCTCACATGGTCTACAACAAATCTAACAAAGAAATGATGTAATACCTGGAATTAAGCTAGTACTAATAATAATAATAATTTTGAAATTTGGAAATTTTGGGGTGATGTTATTATGGAAAATTAATTTAGGAATCGGAATTGGAGAATTTAAATTGAACCCGAAATTATTATCAATCAATATTTGGAATAAGTCGGGAATTAGAATTGGGTCAGTTAAATACACAATGCGTGTGTGTATATATATATATATATATATATATTTATTTATAAATTGAATAAATAAAATAAAGTAAAGGGGTGGATTAAAATGAAAAGAAAATTAAAATAAATGAGGGAAATGTGGAGTAAACCAGTTCATGGTAGGTCTGGTTTTGACAAAAGAGGGGGAAAATAAAAAGAAAGGCTCGTGACCATTTTGAGGGAGAGAGAGAAGGATTTGGGAGAAAGGAAAGGGGCGACTCCCATGCCGATGCTTCTTCGCGGTGATGAGGCGATGTCCGACAAGCAAGCTGCGAAGGACGAGTGACAAACCGCAGAGTGGCGACGATGTCTGAGCTGTGGGGGATGAACGGAATTATCAGAGCTGCAATTCCTACTGCACTCCAAGAATAGGGGACGGTGCGTTCATGCTCGTCGCGTGCTGGAGCTTCACAGTGCCAAACTAAGGCAAAGTCTTGGCGGGGCTGGAAGGAGGAAGCTTCCACGTTGGAACTGAGTTCTCGGTGGGGTGTCCCTGCATTTTCGTTCTCGGCCTCCAGGGATGTATGCGGTAAGTTTAGTGGTTCTGTCTTTAATGTTGAATTCGACTTTGAGTTGTTCTGGATTTCTATTGATGGGAATTCTCCTATGATGCTTTGTTGTTAGTTCTGGAATTTGTTTCTACCAAGGGGTAATTGTGAAGAAAAGTGAAGAAGAACAAAACGGGGGGAGCTCCCTACTTCTTGGGAGCTCCTCATGTGTGCTTCAAGTGAGATGAGCCTCTGCATGTCCGTTGCTGATTTTTTATAGATTAATTATGTTAAATGTAGAAGTAGAAGATAAATGAGTAAGAAGGTGAGTAATGATTCTCGGATTGGGTGTTCTGCCTACTATTTGTGATTGGTATATAGATTGGAATTGTATTATGTTGGTTCTAATGAGTATTACAGTTTGAATATATGTTCTGGAATTGTGGATTTAGACTCTGATGATGACATGTAGATTCGGTGTGTGAATTATAGGAAGAAATAGGTTTGAGAAATTGGAGAAATTATGGAGTAGAATTATAATATGTATTGTATAGGCCTGCTGTTGAGTTATAGGTTGAGAAATCATGGTATCAAGCTGAGGTTCATAATGGACGATAATTAATGATAAAGTGTTATTAACTGTGAAGGTATTGTGAAGATATTAAAGGTAGAAGGATAAAGCGTTAAAACGCAGTGCAGTCCCAGGTAAGTGATACGCATGTGTTTTGGTCTTTGGGGCCCTACATCGCAAGAGTTAGAATTGTATGTTGATTGTTTACTACTTTATAGAATATCAAAGTTAATTATTGCTTCATTAGAATAGGTAAATATTGAGAAAATTTCGTGAATTGTACTGCTGCTTACTGGATATTTATTAGAATTAGGTTCTTTTAATGATATGTTTAATAGATGAGCATGTTTAGATATTATAGTAATGATATGATAGTTGTATGCATTCACGAGCACATGCATCATGATTTTAAAAGAATACGGAAATAGTTTTTATGCATGGTTTGGAAAAAGAAAATGGAAAATGGAATGAAATACAAATATGTTACAAGATGAGATTGTGTAGCCAACATAGGCATTGGAACCCCTTGGATGGGGGTGATCCGTCTGGCCCAGATGGTGGGTTTGCGTTTCCTACATTAGATCAGAGGATGGTGCGGCCAATGTAGGCATTAGGAAGGGTGTGATCTGTCGGGCCTAGATAGTTGGGTTCGTGTATCCCACATCGGATCAAGAATCATGTGCCGCCAACGTAGGCGTTGGGCACCCTTGGAGGGGGGGTGATCCGTCGGGCCCAGATAGTTGGGTTTGCGTGTCCCACATTTGATCGAGAATGAGGTGCGGCCAACGTAGGCGTTGGGACCCCTTGGAGGGGGTAATCCTTTGGACTCAGATGGTTGGGTTCGCGTGTCCCACATCGGATAAAAAGGAAAAAGAAAACAGAAAAGAGACTAACACGTAAAAAATAATGGAAATGGATATGGATACGGATACGGATACAGAAATGGAAATCGGAACGGATACAGAAATGGATACAAATAGAGATACGGATACGAATACAAATACAAATACAAATACAGAAACGGAAACGAAAATAGAAATGGGTTTCTAAAAATGGAAAATGATACGAATACGGATATGGATACAGATACGAATACAGAAATAGATATGGATACAGATATAGACATGGAAAAGGATACGAGAATGGATACAAAAAAAGAAACAGAAATAGAAACATATAACATAAAGATAAAGATTAAAACGTAAAAGATAAATGATAAAGGACAGACGAAAACAGAACTGTATATGTGTAACACCCATAAATTTTTTTTAGTGGATAATTATTTAATTATCGGGATATTACAAAGGACGGATTCGTAAGAATTCCATTTATTGAGATTAAATAGAATTTACTGTAATTAAAATAAATATTAATTTAAATTATAATATTGGGGGATTAGTTATAATTAAAATGTAATAAAATAATTAATCGAAGATTTAAAATGAAATTAGAATTTAAAAAGGGGTAAAAAGTAAAATAGAAATGTATTGATTTTGGGCGATGAACCGGTTCAATATGAGAACTGGTTTAGATTGTATTGGTTTATTCTGGTTCAGGCTAAAAGAAAATTAGAGGGGGGAAGGGGGAAATCGAGTATGCTAAAGAGAAAAAAAATCGGATGGAAAGAAAGTGGGATAGGGCGACACCCGAGAGCAAACGATCGGCACTGAGAGCGAACGACGATAGGCGTTCGAGATGGTGCCTGGCAAAGCGAGGTCCGGTGAACGGCGAGCAGCAGTCACGGGTTGCAGCTTCAGAGGTGGCATTGGGCTCGGAATCGGAACTCCATTAGGCGATGGTTTTTGGTGGCCATTCAAGGTAAGTCCGGTCGATTTCTGAATTTCGCCCTTCTGTTTTGATGGTCAGATGTTGCAGTGAGTGGTCATCGGTGGCGATTCGGAGCTGGACAGGGCTTCAGTTCAATTGGGCAGCTTTGCTGGTCCAATCCAGCTCACAGTTCAGTTCATCCGATCTATTTCTGTTATTCGTTTCTAGCGGTTTGGAAGAAAACTGAATGGCAGTGGCGTGGAGCTCGATCCAAAAATTTTGGATCTGTAACCGGGTATCTTGGGATAAGCTGTTAATGCATTTCAATTTCCTTCTGTGTATAAAAATGAAGATTATGTGTGTGTCAACTAGCGTTTCCTTGTGAACCAAGTGTGGACAATTGTTGTTGGGCGACTAGAGGTGGTTGTGTGCTCTGGTGGTCGATTCCCTCACTGCTGATTTAGGTGTTCAGGTCTGAGGTTTTCTGTCAACTCTGGCAGTTTTCTTTGCGAGGTTCATGATGTCGTGTGTGGTACTCCTTCCATGTATTGCTTTATTCTGTGGATGGTAGTTCTGACGACTTGGTACGTTGTTGTTGATTATTCTGCACTGTGGGTAATGGCCGAGACTCGAGGGATGTGGATGCACAGGTGTAGGAGCTGGAGTGGATGCTGCGTGAGCCGTGGGATTTGCTGTTCCTGAGTGTTACTTCCTCAATTCGGTAAGAATTGGGTGTGTCTTGGCCAGGTGGAGGCCCTACACCGCAAGTATGTGCATGAGTAGTGATTGGTCTTTCTTTGGATCATTTCTGTTGTTATTATTCTGTTGAGTTGTGGCTGTATGGTTTCTGCTGTTAGAATTTTTGTATTGGTTGTTGATCTCTATTGTTGACTACTTTGTTTCTTGGAATGTCCTGTTAAATGCTAATTTCCATAATACTGTGATAATTGTAGGGTTTTTGTGCCTTCTAGGCAGTTGAGCATGTCAAGAATGTGTGTGAGTTAGATAGAATTGTGATGCTTTGTAGATAATTCTTTGACCGATAGATAGACTTACTAATGCTTTGTTTGGTCACTTTATGATATTTCCCTCGTTCTTGGTTCTACTACTCTGATATCAGCTTGTTATTAGCTCTCTGTCAGTGCTGTGGTTGGCTTGTTGGTTTGATTTGCTTATTTCTCTGCTCTTTGTTTTGTACATATAAATTGGAGAGTAGAAATTATTGTGAAGTGTAGAGTGGTTGTTTGTGATTAACATGTCGACTAGAGTAACGAATTTATAATTAAAACCTAAGCATGCTTAGGTTAATTAACAAGCATGTTAATTAATAACTTAGCTAGTTACTAGTTATTGATTTAAATTGTTAATTCATTAAAAGTTGTTAATTAATCGAGTGCATTAACCTAATCAATTTAGTTAACCTAAGTAAATTAATAAAAACATGTGAATAAACTTAAGATGTAAACTTTTCAAGTATGTTGTCGTTCTTTAATCTTGTCGTGCATTGTGTGTCCATTATGGTTGTTATTCTCTTCTGTATGTTGTACGTACTTTTAGTCTTAGACATCATGACGATAGAAACAATTAGGAAAACAACCACGGGGTGGCCATAATCGAGTGAGGTTAAGAATTTACTTTTCCTTATCGGGATCACAAAACTAATTAACGTAATTAATTAGAAACCATACGATTCTCCTAATCCACGCTCCATATACGAGCCATTCCTAAAACATATAACTATTCCTAATATATATAATTAAAAGATTGGTTTGGGGTGGACCCATTCTGAAGAATTAAAAAACGACATTTTATATGCATAAACCCATTTTCTTACTAGGCCGTTAGGCTCATGTCTTACTTTCGGTGTAGGTACATGACGTGAGGAGTTTCTCGATCAAGGATGAAGCAGTTGATGATAGATTTGCACGTGCGAGCATGTTTGGCCAGACTATGAGAAGTGAGAGATAATTAAATTGTAATGTAATTCAATTTCTAAATTGTAATTAAGTTTCTTTTCATAAATTGTAATTTAAATGTTTAGTTTATTTCCTTTAAATTTTTACGCTTCTGTAAATGCTTTTATTTTTCAAATGTTTTACTTATGAGATGTTTTTTTTAAGTGTTCCTAACGGCCCGACGTGCACTCTAATATTTTTTCTCAAAATTTAATATATTTTTAAATATACAAAAATCCGGGTCGTTACAATATGATTTTTAAAAGTAGCATTGTAACATCCTGGTTATTCTTACAATTTAAAACTCATGATTTTGAAAACTTTTTTTTTTTTAAATTACAGCAGAAAACTTTTCATTTAAAAACTAACTCTAATAAGAAGTACATAAATAAACTTTTTTTCATTAAACCTCTTTATTACTTAAAAACATGTCATGAATTAAAACTTTATATCTTTAAAACCATTACAACAGCAGAAGATTTATATTTACAAAATTAAAGGAAACCATATTGCAATTGAAAAACCTTCTTAATAAAATAGTTACTATAATTATTGTACAATTTCTTTAAAAACGTTCAATCATTACATTTCTTCTTTCAGCTTTTAGCCTAACCAGTCGCCAAGCCCGCAATGTACAAATGTTTCATCAACTGCTTCGATCCTCAATCTTATGCATACCTACATCACATGACCTGACTATAAGCCCAACGCTTACTAAGCAATATAAAAAGAAAAAGTGCGCATACAATGTTTTTTTAAAAACACATACAATTGTCTTAATGTTCATCATTTCATTACTCTTTATTAAATAGTGATAAACTTTATACTATAACCATGAACATGTATTCTGGTGATTAACTTGTACCTAGCTGATGAACTTATATTTTAGCGATGAACTTGAACCTTAATGGTGAACTTAAACTAGATCTGTAAACTTATACCACAACGGTGAACTTGTATTATGATGGTGAACTTATTCCATCATGATGAACTTAAACCATTTCTGTTTCTCTTTATCTTTGTCTTTATTGTTATTTATTCTATGATTTGTTTCCACGTGAGAGCAACCTTTTCAGTTTCTAAACTCACGTATAAACTAACCATTTATGTTTACGTTTATTCGCAATTGGGTGAAAGTAACCTCTTCAGTTTTCGAACTCACCTGCCCGTTGAATGAGAGCAACCTCTTCAGTATCTGAACTCACTCGCATGGGGGTTTTTCCTCGTTTATTCACAATTTAGTTACGTTTGTATTTTCGTGTGCATTAGGAACAATGATGCAAACACAAAATTATATCTATCGTGTCTGTTATCGTATTCTCAAAATGGGCACAATTTCCTAAATAAAGAACTAAACTTAAATCTAATAAACATACAATTTATACAAGCAATTATTCAATAGTACATTTCCAATTATAACATAACATATACATCTACTAAACAAGCATCAAATAAAACACCCCCTAATTCCCATGAAGTAGACCATTTTAGATAAAACACATGCAATACTACTTACCTGGAGTCCTTAGCTTTAAAGAGCTATTACTTAAAGTTGTCCTTCATGAAACCTATTCATAATTAACACATATATGTATTAATAATTAATTTTCAATAATGTATAATTTCTTAATATGTCCAATGGAATAATACATTAACCAACGAAGTGTAATTTCTAACCCTATCCAACAATTCAACTCATAGGTTATTCCAATAGTATACCTATTCCTATGTAGTAACCTTTCTATACAACTAGTAGAGTACAAACAACTTCTTCAATATGATCCAACCCATCAGCTTATTTGTATAGGACAAGGCAGAGAATATTTTCACAAAACCTATTTCTTCTTAATTCTATGATAGTGATCGATTTATTGTGAAAAACGTGTTTATCAACGGAGCAGTATAACAAAAGCACTTAGATAACCTATGGATTATTTATTAATGCCGAGACCAGATGAAGAAAACCACACAAGCATGCAACTCATTTCTTTATCATCACCATACTGTTAGCAATTTAATTCACTAAGAAATACCGACTCATTAATAATGATTCATTACTATTTTTGTTAACCAGGAAAGGAAATAATAGAGACATAACACCCAGAGAATAAATGAAAGAATCTAACAAACATGCAAAATTCATTTCTTTACGGACAATCCTATCATTAGAGAAGAATAATCCAGCTAATGTCAAAGTTTTTAACAAAGCAAAACAACAGAGAAGCCATGAACGGAAGAACATTAACGACAGGATCATACAAATAATAGCATAAGCAAGCTTTGCTTACCAAAAGACTTGAAACATGAACAATCTAGAAGCTTAAACTCCACCTTTCCACATTGTTCTTCTTTCATCCAAAAATCACAGAACCTTACTGACCTTCACTTTCCTTCACAAACAATTCCATCACAGCCATTCACACTCTCACCAAAATTCTCCAGAGTTTCCCCACGGATTACACTCCATTTTCTCTCGGCCATTTGCTAAAATCTCACTTCAACCATCGATTGTCTATTTATAGGCCACCGTCTTTGTCTCTTCAGTGACCTTCTGAAGGTGAAAATGTGACAATAGGAACGCTCCATGCATCAGTGAAACGTCAAACATTAAAGCTCTTCCATTTCTGGTGTCAATGTCATCTTTAGATAACATTCAATAAATGGTGGTAGATCGATTTTCATCAGCAGCTGATCGAGCACAACATTCTTTGTTCCTGAATGGCGGTTGATCAGGCCAGTCGACCATCCCTCCAAGTTGATCAACCGTAGCATAATTTCTTCTTCATAAATATATTGTTGTAACATGAATTAAATCATGTATATATATATATATATATATATATATATATATATATATAAACCTTATTATTAACTACTTCTAATATTACTTCTCTTAACTCTAATTATCATCTTCTAACTCTTCAATTTATTCTTGTATCACATAAATAAACCTCATATCCAAAACCAACACTAGATTCAATATACTCATGATTGTTAATGGTCTTATTATACTCAACTACTCGGATACAATAATTCACTATTTTCCAAATACCTTTTCCCTTGAATTATCCAACTATCCATAAATTTATTTCCCCATAATCAAGGTATAATCCATAACTCCTCTTCCACCTTATTCTTTATTAAATTCAATATACTTGAAAATATTATAAACCTTATATCTTCAACCTTATTATTCTCAAGCTCCCAATTCTTACAATATCTATACAATATCCAAATACGTCCAAATATATTATCTCTTACTATTTCCAATAACTATCAATCTAATTCATATTGTCCTATCTAACTCCAAATACCATCACACAATTCTTCATAGCCTTAATCTTTCCTTAAATTACTTAATCTGGAGTATCATGATTCACTTTATCCAATATATTCCTCTTGACCAATAGCATAAATTGTCCAATTTAACTCATATCATCCCAAAATTATCACTTAAGCTGTATGCTTAGCATAAAGAAAATTTGGGATATTACAAGCATAGCATGTGCATCCAGAGATTTTTAATTTATATCACTTACTGAGCGTTAGGCACATTAGTTTATATCTTGCGATGTAAGTATACACACAAGAACAGAAGAACAGATTAAGAAGCAGTTTATGAAGGATTTGCATACGCAAATATTGTGGCTAGCTAGGCTAATGGATGTAAAATAATGGTTTGTAAAGGCTTGTAAATGTATTTATATTGTAAGAGAAAAGAAGTTTATTTAAATGATTTAATAAATGTTTTAATTCGTAAAGTGTTTTATTCAATTATTCTTCCGTTGTGTTTTACAAAGGGTTTTACAAAAAGAATTTTAGTATTACCTTTTAAATGGTTTTAATAAAGAAAAAATTTTCGTAATTTTAAAAAGAAAAGAAAAAGTTTTCAATTTTATGCGATTTAAAAGAAAGAAAAATCGGGTCGTCACAAAGGAAGCTTGACAAGGACCTGACAACCAACAAGGCTCATAAATCTACAAACTCTTGCACGACTATAGAAAACTATTGTTACCCAACACATGCAACCCTAAATGATTTAACTAAGACACTAGACAAGACATTGCAAGTCCAAAATCTAACACTAAGATCTACGAAGGAAGCCATGCATTGGTCAAACCGAAGGGTAACACTGGGAATACGAAATTCCCAAACTCCAAAATATAAAATTGCCAATGGAATATCCTCCAACGAATCAATGACTGACATCATCATAACAATGGTTCAAACCTAGGAGGATGAGGAACAATGCTTATCGAACAGCTAGAAAATTCGCTTCTCCATGGTAACGCAAACCTACTTTAACTCAAACATGTAATAGGCTTTAATAGAAAATGAAACAAAGCTTGAAGAGACAACACAACATGTCAAGGTAGGAGTGTTGAATGAAAATGTAAGAGATAAAATGCAAACTACGAGGATGCATACATTCGAATGACCATCATACGAAACAACTCCTATAACTAGGATCTCATATCCCAAATCCAACTCAGACGACCCATACAGCACAAACAAGATCAAGGTAGAGGTTGGAAGTAAGCTATAGTAGAATAAGATCTCCTAGTCAAAGGACACACTAATTAATCCATTAAGAAGTGCAACCCACATTCCCAATCAACTAAAAACATGGACTAGTCCACCAAAGACATCAACTTAGCTGACTAAAAAAATCTCCACCCGGCTTTAACTCCAACAACCATCTACACAACTCCAAAAAAAAGGTCTATCGGTACGATGTGGAACCCAAAGGATAGAAGACAATGTTCCACTTTTTCAGCGATGAGGACCAACAATAGCTTTCATCTCACTAGAAGTCTTGGAAGGATTCAAAACCAGTTGTGCTGACGAAGTGATGTGCCCCAAGTTCCTATCACTTGAGCCCGAGCCAAGGGCTCCTTTATTTTCTAACTTTTTATTTATTTTGTAGGTTTTTGATCAATTTAGAAAACAAGAGTTTGTACCTTTTGGCTAGTGGAGGTTATGCAAATCCTAGGAGGAATTTGTGAGTTGTTCCTTTCCGCCTTGAACATGACCCTCGGCTGTTCAAGGGAAATTTTGACAATCAGAATGACTTGTTTTTAACTTTGGTCCTTCATACCAATTGTATCCAACATCCAGAGCTTTTGAACGAGCTATTGAACGTTATATTTGGTTATCGTTTGCTATGTCTAATGTCTCTTGTACAGAGACCAAAACCCAAACTCGGGTTTATTATTTTTGTTTTATTGAGGGTTTTTTTAGTCATTTGCTACTTAGGGTTATTTTGGTCTTTGTTCTTTTTTGTAAACACTAGGGTTTTATATACCCTCTTTTGAATGGAAGAAGGACTTTTGATGAAAAAATAGAAAACTTGGTTCTCTCTTTGAAGAAGAAACCCGCGGCTACCTCCCTCCTCACGCCAATTCCTCCATCACTCTAGCTAGGCATTCTTGAAGCCTCTTGGCCTAGCATATTGGGATACTATCTCTTCCAATACCTCATCTTCAAGGTGTCAATTGTGGCGTGGAGATAGAAGTAGGTTTCCACCCCTTGGAGAGTGTTTGAATCTCGGCAAACCGCAAGTCGTTCCTCTCATTAGGAGGTCCACGGACTCCTCGGATTTTAGCTGGTTCTTTGATGGGTTTTTATGTTATTTCTGGTTCTCCTTATTCTATCCCTTTTGTAACTGGTTGCTATTGAGTTGTGTTGGAAAATATATTTGTTGCTCTTGTTGGCTTGGAGGTTTAATTGGATTTATATTCTGCTGCAAATTCTGTTTTCTGTTCTGCGCTGCTGGGTGAGTTCGATTGGGGTTCTGTTTTGAAGCCCTTATGTTGGTTCTCTTGATTTTGTTTCTTCTGAAGATTTGTTCTATAATGAGCTAAGTTGCTGACTGTCAAATTTGGTGCTCATTGGTTGCATGCAAATCGAGTTAGCCCTGTTTGAATTTTGGTTGTCAGATCTGATCTGTGAAGCCCTGGATTTTGGAGTTTTATTGATGCGATCGTAACTGGAGATCCAAAGTGGTTTTTAAACTGAAATTTCTACACGAGTTGTCTGATCGTATCATCTTGACACCCTTCAAAAATCAGCTTGCGTTCACGGGTGAATTGGGAGTTACATCTGTTTTATTGTTAGTGGTTCAGAATATTTTACAGATTGTGTAGCCGATTTCTATATTGTGCTCTTAGCAATCCTTGGAGCATATCATTTGGTATCAGAGCCTTGGCTCGCGTTTTCTTGCTGTATTATTGTGATTTATAGTGGCTTATTATGAGTAGTCGAAGCGGAGCTCATTACCACAAACCCAGAGAGATGAGAAACAACCCAAGTGCACCACCCGAGGAAGTGCATAAACAAGCCGAGCCTAGTATGCAAGAAATGTTTGAAATGATTCGTAAGCTTCAACAAAGTCTAGAGAATCGTTCTAGTAGGCATGTGAGGGGCCCTAGGACTCCTAAACCAAGGGAAAAATTCAACATATCAATCGAGTCAAGGGGCCAAAATAAAAACTTGTATGATAAGAGTGAGGGAGAACGCGTTATGGGAGAGCTTCCAAATTCGAGAAGAAGATCTCATAAAAAGAATGATTTTAAGCTTGTGGATTTATCCATCCCTCCATTTAGTGGATTCAACAATGATATTGAGTGTATGGATTGGTTGGAAAAAGTTGATAGAATATTTGATTGTCACGAATTTTTGGATAAAGGTAAAGTGAGACTAGCCTCCTCAGAATTTGTGGGATATGCTAAATCGTGGTGGAATAATTTAATAGCTCAGCGGCTAATTGATGGGGAAGATGATCTTATTACTTGGAAGATGATGAAAAAGTTTATGAAAAAAAGATTTGATACATCTCGGCTAAAGGCTAAAGATATCTGTTGCTCCGAGTGCCTTGAAATTGGGCACAATGCTTTGAAATGCCCGAATCAAAAGAGTACTATCCTAAAGGATTGTGTGGTTGATGAGAATAGCCAAGTTGATTCCATGGCAACCACTAATGAAGAAGACACCTTGGAAGTAGAGACTATTTATGCTCCCGAAGGACCACTATTCGTGATGGAGACTCAAGTGGATAAAGAAAATTGTTCCCAGGTAGTTGAGAAAGAGTGTTTACAAGTTGAAATTCTCAAGGATGAACATATAGAGAATGGAGATAATTTAATGGCAGCAACTAAGAAGGAAGAAACTTCCCCTCAAAGGGAGTCACTTATGGTCCTAGAGGAAATACGCCTAATGGAGGATGGAAAGTCATTCACTTTGCCTAACCGAAGTGAATTATGTAAAATGGAAGAAACTTGCATAGCGGAGCATGGAGATGAGTTCTTTGCAGCAACCATTGAAGGAGAAAATGATTTTAAGGAGTTATCTCTTATTCAAGATGATTTTTTTTCTTGGCCGTAGAAAGACCTCTCATCATTGAATATCGAGAAGAGAAAATTCATGGCGAGTTGACTTGTTATGATTTATGTTGCGGCACAGACAAAGTAAATTTTTTATTCACAAATGGAAGGAGATTTGACATCAATGCTTACATGCATATGGATAAAGTTTGGGGTTTTGGTGCATTACCACCTTTGAGTAGTTATTTGCTAGTCTACGATAGTGGAGAATCAAGCATACTAGCCGAAACTAGTTGCTCGAGGTATCCCCCACTAAACACTTTGATTACTTGGCTTTTTAAAATAGGTTGGTTAAGAAATATTGTTGTTATTGATTCTGTTATGCCATTGCTGGATGTTAATGTTGTGGCCACTGTAGTTGAACACTTTTTCAATACTAGAATCTCAATTGGAGTTGATAACCTCAACATGCCTAGTAATGAAATTGAAATTGATTTGATGGGCCATCTGAATATATGGCATGAGAATTATGTTGACTCTATTTTACTATTATCACATCGTCTTGTTTCTGATTGTTGTGGATCTAAACCTATTGAGCATGCACCCAAGAAAGGCACATGATGTTAAATTCCTTACTTACCTGGTTCCTTAAAATCGGTTGGATGAGAGATTCCTTTGTTGTTAGTGCTGTTTTTGAATATTGGAAGGAAAGTTTCAATATTGGGGGTGTGGAACTTTCCTATTATTATGATGGTAGTTCATTTGTGGTTAACAACTTCTGGATGCCTAGTTGACATGCCTCGGGGGCCGAGGCCTATTACTCGATCGCAAACAAGGTCCTTACTGTCACTTAGCCAAATTACTGATGATCTTGTTTCTTTTGAAGGTATTAACTTCGAGGATGATTCTATTTGGGATGTTGTCCCAACGGATAAGGAGCAACCTGTGCATGTCTTGACTTGGGACACACGTGAATGTTATGAGCTTCATCAGACGGGAATTTGTCTTCCCGGCATCCCAAACGTGTAACCTTTCAATTCTGCATATTTTTATTTATTTCTTATTTTTATTTTCATGGCAAACATTGAGCCTATTTTGTGAGGGTAAAGCATGGTTATAAGCTTTACTCATTCATGCATTTAGATTGTTGGTTAGGTTAAATGGTGATGATTGAGTTATGGGCTAAGTCCAATCCTTTTCAAGCCCAAGGAAAGAGCAAGCCCAAAGAAAACATCAAGGAGCTGCCACTTGTACGCCATGCATGTTCTTCCACCAGCTTTAATCTCGGCCATTCATTCCACATTCATCCAAGAGCCTGCATATTGCCACCCACATGCCTCATCTTGGCCGTCCATCATCTGCCTCATCTCGACCGTCCATCACCCCTACTCATCATCACCTAGGTTATAAATTTCCATGGTTAGATGAATTGAAAGACAACTTTTGACGAGATTAATATATTACTATTTCCCTTCCCTGTGAGGAGATTCCGACTCCGTCGAGCGGCCGCCCTGGATCTTCGAATCCGAGACGAAGTAGAGGACTTCCTTGTTAGCAAGCTCGTGGTGCTTGAGCTAATTCGTAAGTTTTCCCTTTTCAAACTTCCATTGGGAGTTTGAGCGAGGGAAAACCGAACCATTGCCCGCGATCGGTAGATTTTCTTCGAAAATCTAGAATCCGTGAACCTAACGTTAGATAGTTCCCGGATCCGATCAAAGGTCTACATCTCCGTCCCTGTCATTCTTCGTGGGTTGCTAACACGTACTTCCTTTTGCAGGTCGTCTCGTGTCACTAGTTCTACAAATAAAAAAATTTTACCCTGGATGATTCTTAGCGATGACCTTGCGAGCTATTCTTTTGATAGAAGAACAAATTTTAGTTTCGGGTCACCTCTGAGATTCATTATATTTCATACTGATATGTCTCTCGGACATGAGAATTCAGAGATCATGAATGAAAAGAGTTATGCACAACCTGATATGAAGGAGCTGACTCTAGTCATCAAGCAACGTTTTCCATTTGATCCAAGAGGAAGATTTGTTGAAGATAATCAAGCATACTCCATAGATTTGAGGGCAAATCCTTTTCAACCTCGGGAGTATGATGTGCCCCAAGTTCCTATCACTTGAGCCCGAGCCAAGGGCTCCTTTATTTTCTAACTTTTTATTTATTTTTTAGGTTTTTGATCAATTTAGCAAACAAGAGTTTGTGCCTTTTGGCTAGTGGAGGTTATGCAATCCTAGGAGGAATTTGTGAGTTGTTCCTTTCCGCCTTGAACCTGACCCTTGGCTATTCTAGGGCAATTTTGACAATCAGGACGACTTGTTTTTAACTTTGGTCCTTCATACCAAATATAGCCAATATCCAAAGCTTTCGAACGAGCTATTGAACGTTATATTTGGTTATCGTTTACTATGTCTAATGTCTCTTGTACAGAGACCAAAACCCAAACTCGGGTTTATTGTTTTTGTTTTATTGAGGGTTTTTTTAGTCATTTGCTACTTAAGGTTATTTTGGTCTTTGTTCTTTTTTGTAAACACTAGGGTTTTATATACCCTCTTTTGAATGGAAGAAGGACTTTTGATGAAAAAATAGAAAACTTGGTTCTCTCTTTGAAGAAGAAACCCGCGGCTACCTCCCTCCTCACGCCGATTCCTCCATCACCCTAGCTAGGCCTTCTTGAAGCCTCTTGGCCTAGCATTGGGATACTATCTCTTCCAATACCTCATCTTCAAGGTGTCAATTGTGGTGTGGAGATAGAAGTATGTTTCCACCCCTTGGAGAGTGTTTGTATCTCAGCAAACCGCAAGTCGTTCCTCTCATTAGGAGGTCCACGGACTCCTCGGATTTTAGCTGGTTCTTTGATGGGTTTTTATGTTATTTCTAGTTCTCCTTATTATGTCCCTTTTGTATCTTGGTTGCTATTGAGTTGTGTTGGAAAATATATTCATTGCTCTTGTTGGCTTGGAGGTTTTATTGGATTTATATTCTGCCGCAAATTCTGTTTTCTGTTCTGCGCTGCCAAGTGAATTCGATTGGGGTTTTGTTTTGAAGCCCTTACGTTGGTTCTCTTGGTTTTGTTTCTTTTGGAGATTTGTTCTATAATGAGCTAAGTTGCTGACTGTCAAATTTGGTGCTCATTGGTTGTATGCAAATCGAGTTAGCCCTATTTGAATTCCAGTTGTCAGATCTGATCTGTGAAGCCCTGGATTTTGGAGTTTTATTGATTCGATCGTAACTGGAGATCCATAGTGGTTTTTAAACTGAAATTTCTACACGAGTTGTCTGATCATATCATCTTGACACCCTTCAAAAATCAGCTTGCATTCACGGGTAAATTGGGAGTTACATCTGTTTTATTGTTAGTGGTTCAGAATATTTTACAGATTGTGAAGCCGATTTCTATATTGTGCTCTTAGCAATCCTTGGAGCATATCATGAAGGAATGACTTGGAGTGTAAAAAACTAACATTAAATAGAATGAACTGAGACCTAAAAATGGAGGAAAGTTCTCTATACAATAATGGTGTCGAATATCAATGAGGTTCCCACAGTCCACTGATACATCCGATATGAGGAAAGAAACAATGGAGACAAAAGAATATGATTACTTCAAACCAAATGGTTTTCAAACAGAACAACAAGGTGCAAGGATTGAACTACTATAATCCCCCAATATACCAAGGTGCAAGAACCTTTAAACATGGCTAAGAAGCCAAGGAAAATTGATTTTAGAACAGATATTAGGAATCTAACCAAGTAGAAACTTTATTATCTCATTAGCAGATTCCTCTTATAGAAATAGTGTGACAGTTATAGAAGATGAACGCATGATCATCATGACTCTAACATCAACTTTCCCTAATTGAATTCAAAAGTAGATTAGGTCAGAGAAACCTCTAGTGCAAACATCCCTTTGGAAAAATCCATCGAACAACTCTAGCTGACGGACAAGATATTTCTAACCACCTACGTAGAGGTTTATACTAGCGTCGAAATGCACAGGAATAAATCTCATTTAGAAACCTTAACCAACAGTTTTTGAACCAAGGAAATAGATATTAACCACTACTGAACCAAGATATGTGAAAGAAAGATCTAAACTCAAACTAATGAGTTTCAAATAAGATAAGACAAGTTGAGGACTTCTAAGAGGAACAAAGACTTGGACTGTATCCTAAAACAAACTACTTGAATTTTGAACTACACAGGCCCACACAAGAGAGATCCCAAACAAGTTCACATACTCATAATTTTGAAAGAATTCACTTAACGATCCATAGAGCCCACTCACTACTTGCTCTGATTGAAAAAAAAAAAAAAGGGTTATCCTCCATCAGACGACCCCAAGATGTCTTTCTAGCTCATCTTGACTCATTTAAAAAAATTTGACTAAGTGTTAGAACAACTCCATGAATAGTGGACAGACACCCAAAATATCACACTATCGATTTTTCAAGTGAACTGTAACACCCAAAAAAATTGCATGAATAATTTTATATGTAATGTGACATTTTGATATTTATATAAAATAATTAGCATAAAAAATTTGGAGAATTATATATATTGTGCATTGAAGGATTTTATTTTAATAAAAATGGGAGGATTATTAAGTAAGTTACAGATATGGAAAAACAAGGTGTGGTAAGGAAATTGGAATGAATAATGTAAGAGTGTTTGTGGAAGGAATTTTATTTAAAATATATTATAAGTAAGTTATCATTGGATGAAGAATTATAAGTGTCTGTGTAAGGGTGCCCATAGATTGGAATGGATCTGCGAAAGCATTTGTGATTGCAAAAGTGAGTTATTTGCGAAGGAGTTGTATACGTGGCGGACAAAGATTAGTAGACAAGGCAAAAGTGTTAGGATTCGTGGAAGTGTTAGGATCTATGGGAGCGTTAGTGTCCACAGAAGAGTAGGAATTCACATAAGTATTTGTATCCATAGAACGGAAGACATTGTATTATAAAGAATAAATGACATGGTGAATAGTGAAGGTATGGAAAGGAACATGACCATGAAAAGGAATGCATTTGTGAAAAGGAATTTGTTAGTGGAAATGAACGTGCCCACAGATAGAATGATGCCGAACCATGATAAAGAATATATATGTGAAACGGAATGTATAATACCCCACGTTTTTGTCATATTAAGTTTAAGATAATAACTATGATATTTGGGGTCAATTGGATAATATTAATGTTGGTATAATTGTGAATGGCTTATGGTTGTTGGAAGTGTAAATTTTACATGCTTATAGTGAGTTTAGAAGGGAGTGGTCGTACAAGGAGGGATCAATCAACCACATATGGTATGGTTTGATGAAATAAGAGATTTCTAGTTGTTATTGTTTGTTCAAGAAGGATGGGGGGTCGTTCGGCAGTATTACAGAGTCAAAATAGGAATATTTAGCAGTTGATTGATGATTGACCAGCTTCTTCACGCATTGTGAAGTTTATGGTTTAGCGATCGACTGTCTAGTGAGGGGCGATCGGTCTTTGTCTTACAGATTGTAAGGTTATGTTTTGTGGTCGATGTCATGACCAGGAGGCGGGTCGGACAGAACCGCCGGATCAGGTGACCCGATTCTCGAAGAGAACCCGATCACCCAGCCCAAGGCGTGAGTTCTTATGCAGAAAACTTAATGGGAATAATACCAAGCCCAAACCTAAATCACATGGGTTGGGGTTAACAGAGTGATCAACTAAACACATGATAGCATAATAAAATAAAGTATTATGCAGGAATTAAATCAACAACACCAAAACTAAAATCACAACATACTAGGAACGGAGAGATTGAACCGACGAACTTACACCCATCCATGGGGAGATTGAAACACCCACCAGGGAACATCAGCACCGCCCTGCAGCCACATGTACACAACCAGTGCAACAAACCTACACCCTAACTTGGGGGAAAATATAATCTAAGGGGATGAGTGACTAACTCAGTAGAGAAATCTATACTAAATGCAATGCATGCTAAAACTATTTTCCTCATCTTTTGAAAAATATTTTATGCTTCTCATATATCGTACATAGATATAAATATTTAAAACATCTTTATCATTTTAACAAAACCAGCCCCTGGCCCTCGATGTGCTTTATCAAAACCAGCTGTATACATAGACAGCTATAATCGCAAAATATGCCAACATCATTTTCCTTATGTAAACGTCATACGTGAAAAGGGATGGTCACACAAAGAATCATCCGTAACTCATCATCGTAAAGTGGTGTAATCTCTAGGATATGCCGATGGGTAGTAGTCGCCGCCGATACAATCCGAAAATCCAGCGCATTAATCGAGTTTCCAGTGAGCAAGCTTTGCAACGACACAACTCGTGTAACCTCCCAGATGTGTCGACAAGCCGTGGTCGTGGCCGATACGATCCAAAGGTCCAGCACATTACCCGAGTTGCCAACAAACCAATTAGTGACGACAGAACTCGTGTAACCACCCAGCACAGGTCACAGAAATGTGGCTATCTACCAATCGCAACACCTCATGAGGCAGGAAAGAATACCATTTATGGCGATCCACAAATCTAGCATGTCACCCGAGTTGTCAGCGAGCCAAGCTTCAACCTGACACAACTCGTATAATCGTAGTAATGGAGGAGGTAGATCACGAAAGATCGCTTCTCAATATGATGCCCTCGTGTCCCAAATTGTCGAGGGTTGCCGACGAGCAAGCTCAATCCGTCCAGCCACCCCCCAAATGGAACAGTATTATGATAGGTTAATCTTCGCGACTAATAACCTGCCAGTCCATGTGACAAATACCCTAGCCAGGTTTAGGGGCTTTCGACCCAAGGAAGCGTCATCACTCTCCCATGCTATTTTCAACTTTTAGAGCTCTCGACCTAAGGACACATCACTAATGCTCCATCCTTTTTTTTTTTCCACTTCTAAGGATCAAAACCTGAGGACATGTCATGAATGCCCATCGCCATTTCACACGTAAACGATCAATCTTCACACAGCAAAAGATTACACGGGATAGCCTTGTGATACTTTAGCGCTAGAGTGCCTAAATGATCAAAAGGATTCGTCCTCCCAATGTACATATCAAATCTTCTCGCAGTAGAAGATTTCGG
This sequence comes from Begonia loranthoides, assembly GCA_022433065.1. Lineage (NCBI taxonomy): Eukaryota > Viridiplantae > Streptophyta > Magnoliopsida > Cucurbitales > Begoniaceae > Begonia > Begonia loranthoides. The sequence continues at coordinate 436,771 of JAJTVF010004422.1, read as the reverse complement.
GATAGCCTCGTAATGCTTTAGCGCTAAAGTGCCTAAAGCATTAAGAGGATTCATCCTCCCAATGTATGTAACCAATATCGAAATTTCTCGTAGTAGAAGGTTGACGGGATAGCCTCATGATGCTTTAGAGCTAAAGTGTCTAAAACATCAAGAGAATTCATCCTCCAAACACATGCACATAAGTCACATCATCAATATGTTGAAAATATTAGCAATATACCATGTACGAAATATAAATATGAGAAAACATACGTATAAGTAAAAACTTATGTACTATCGAACAATTCTCGTCGGGTTTTCAGGTGTGGTGTCCCACAAAATAGTAGTTTTGAAAACTATGATGCAATGCAATAAAAAAAGTATAAAGATCCCTACCTCAATGAAGACTACAACACGCTTACCGACAATCCAGCTCCACGCGCTGTCGTAAGCGAAAAGTCGAATCATCCGACACTTCCAAAACCTACAACAATTTCTCAAGTTTTCAGCCCTTGATGAACATGACAATGCCTCTACAAGGCCTCACATCCGTAGTTTGGTAACTGCAGCTCAATAACAGTGAATCAAGTATTTCAACAAATAACAGCATCAAATTCCTAACTTAGGCAGTAACCAAACAACACAACAGTTCCCACATTCATCAACATGGTAACCCAAAACAAGTCCATCACTCAAAGCAGAAGTCACAAACAGAACCAACCCCTAGGGTTTCATTGGATCAAAACAACATAAAATAAATCTAGACTCCTTAACAGTTTCTATCAGCACTAACCAAGTAATGAAGAATGACAGATAAAGCTCAAACAACGGAACGACATTCTCAACGACATTTATCAATGATGTCTAATAAGCAAAAACCAACAAACAGAGAGCATGAAGCAACCCCAACCAATAGAACACTATCCTCAACAAATGTCCTTCAAGCATTAAGTGAATTAAACACAAACCCAAGTTAACATGTCATTATCCTCAAGCCATCAATTAAACAGGGAGCATCAACTAAGATACTATAACAGGGTTAGTCTTTGGCTCATATTATTTTTTTTTTAAAACAGAGAATATAGAGCACACCCTCCTATAGAGTACGTATCCTTGAACCATTCATGAAATACTGCAAGCATACAAAAAAAGAACCATCCATGAAATACAGCAAGCATACAAAAAAAATAAATAAAACCCAATCAACAATACCCTTAGTATTATCTTTCAGGATAGTAACTGAAGTAGAGAACCAACCCAAAGTAAGAGAGAATACTCATTCCACCATATTTCAGAATATCGTGACTGAAATGAAAAAAAATAGGCTCTTTCAGCAGGGCTAACATCTTCAGCATTCGCCTATCACCTCCTGAAACAAAATAGAGAACGATAGACTAAAATCCTTGAGCACCCTTCTCACAGTATTTATAAAACAGTAAACGAAATGGAGATTCCAAATCCAAATTGATAGAACATGACCCTTAGATGATGTCCAGCAAAACAAAAATCAAAACAGGAATAAAACCTAAACACTCGAGCAAAATAGGAACACGGTTCATCTCTCTCTCGGTGATAACTCAAAGCATGAATATCACAGCAATATTCTAAACTAAAAACCCAACACAGAAATCTGCAGAAATATCGAATTGAAACAAAGGTATTCCGGCCGAAGGAAAACAGTAATCACAGAACAACATTCCTCACTGAAACCAAAACAGAACCGGGTCTTTGAAATCACTCACCGAAACTGGGAAATGGCGGAAGAAAAGGCCGAGCCAAGAGTGCCCTAACTCCCGAACTCGCAACTGCCCCAAATCGACGGTTCCCGTCGCTCGCCTCCGTGCCATTCCACGATCGAACGCTCAGAACAGCGATTCTCATCGCCCAGAACGCCCTCAGCTCGTGAATCCCCTCTCGCGACATCACTCTCTCCTGCTCAATCTCGCTCGCTGTCGAAGAAGAGGAACACGAAGAAGACAGAAGAGCCTTCTGTCTTCTGTAAAAAATTTTCCTTTAATATAAAAAAATAAAATTGTAAAATTTTATATAATATATAATATAAAATCTATATATTATATAAATCCAACTCAAATACTGTTTTAAAATCTGATTCGTTTAAAACACCAACCGAAATTATTTCTTTAGTCAAAATAATTTATCAAAACCTTTTATGAAAACAAATTTCAGCTCGTAAAAACCTAATTTGACTATTTGACTGAAAAACGCATACGTCGCTGCTACGCGATAAAACAAGTCAACTTTTCACATTTGACTGAAAATTCACAAAAAATTTACATGTGTCATTTTCAAACTATTTTAAAAATCTCAGATTTTACATTCGATCATCCATTGGAAGGTGATCGGCCAGTTTTCTTAAAAAGGTACAGAGTAGATTTTCATGATTGTTTTGTGGTTGGTCATCTAAAAGGAGCGATCGACCGGTAAGTTGAAAGGTTACTAGATTTATGTTGTGATCTTATGTTTTAATTGGTTAAAAGGAATTGATTACTCAGTAGTTGATGGTTGTGTATGCACCATTTCCTGCTTGAGAAGGCTAAAGGAAGTTTTTGAGCTTATATTAAGTAGGGGAATGCTGGAGAAAAGAGGAAGAAAACCATAAGAGCTAAAGTGAGAGAGAAGCTGAGCTGTAAAGAAGAAAAGCTTGAGAGAGAAGAAGAGAAGGAAGGAAAATATTAAAGAGGAAAAGGCAAGTTGGTGGAGAGAAAATCCTAAAGAAGTGGTATCTCTCATCTTCTTCAAAGGAATAGAGGTAAGAAATGAATGATTGCGTTTTTCCCTTTTGGACTACATCACTAGAGGAAGGATTTCATGGTTGTTTGATGCTTGAATTTGATAGATGTTAAGTCTTGATTATGTTATTGCTTGAGAATTTGCTATTTGATGCTTTGATGTTCAAAATTAATAGACTTTAAGTTAAACAATTATGTTCATGCTTTAAGGTTATATTGATGATACGCTAGAATATGTAAAGTTGTGTGAAATCATGCTCAAGCATCATAGTTTTCATAAACGATACAAAAATGATTTAACATGCATATGGTTTTCAAGTAATGACTAAGAACCTGATGACTATGTTGAGGCTTTGGGTGGATTGTCCACCATGGTGAGTCTTTGGGAACAGGTTCCCATTGTAAGGCTTTGGAATACTTGACTCATTGGTTGATGAGGCTTTAGGCAACGTGGTCCCCAATGGTTGAGTCTTTGGGGCAGGTTTCCCTCCCCCGCCCCAAATGATTAAGGCTATGAGTTAAGGTCCAATGGTAATGAAAATATGAGGCTTTGGATACTTGACTCATTGGTTGATGAGGCTTTGGGCAACATGGTCCCCAATGGTTAAGGCTTTGGGCTGATTATCCCCCAATGTATGAGGCTTTGAGTTGAGTTCCAATGGTAAAACGATAATGGTAATGTAAGAAGAAAAAACAAAAATTGAAAATATTTTATGAAAAGTGCATTACATGTTTCATTATGCATTTCATTTCTTATTAAGCATTAGGCTTATAAATTATGACTTGTGATGTAGGTATGCATGGTATTTCGAGAGGAGCGATCGATGAATGATTTACGCGTTGGGGACCTTGTGGTTGGCTAGGCTAAAGGTTGAAAGGACAAAATGTAAATATTTTGAATTTATACCATGTTTTGTAAACTTTAAAGATTTATTGAAAACAATTTTATGATTAACATTTTATTCTCAAACGTGTTTCCTTAGGAAAAGTCTTCTGCTACGCTAAGTTTTACTGAAGAAAAAGTGTTTGATTTTTGATGTTTTAAAGTGTATGAAAAATCGAGTCGTTACAGAATACGTCTGCGGTGGATAAGTAAAGAAAAGAAAACATCATCATTTAGATTGAAGCAAACTAAAAATGAATGTTTGCGGAAAGAAAAGCATCCAAGGTAGATAAGTAAAATAGTAAAGCATCATCGTTTGGGTGGAGTAATCACTAATGATGAGGATTTGCAGAAAGTAACGCGTTCATAGTGGATAAGTAAGGTGCAGAACGCCATCATTTGGATTAAAGGATCTGTGATGAATAGTGAATATTACAAAAATGTTTGTATCTATGAAAGTGTTGGCATCGACAAGAGATACATCTGTGAAAGAATAAGCATACGTGATAGATAGGGATTGATGGATAAGTCACGAGGGATCCGCGGGATAAAGTATGTGTGGAAACGTTGCTGTCTACGGAAGTATTGGTGTCCGCAAAAGTAAGAGGAAAAGGTATACATGGAAGATTGTTTTTGGAAGAGAAGGGCAAAAAAATTTCCGTACCAGAAGATTGCACGTGTCCTCTAACTACAAACATATTCAAAACACGATTTTTTGTAAAATCCACGAGCTATGATTTGATTCTCGAACCAATAAGGAAACGATAATGTTAAGAAGCATTATCAATGGGATTTTCTTCTACAGGATTTTCAAACTTGGCAAGTTATAAATATAAAGGATTGGTTTGAAACTCTAATCACTTTTGAGCCACAAGGTGTGGAAGAATTCTTTCTTAAGCTTTATGAAGTTATGCATTTTTCGGTGAGGACTTTGCATTTTTTGTATGGCAATGTTATGGTTGGAGTATTATGATAGGCAACTATGATGAATGGATGAGTTAGTGGGAGTTGTTTTTAACATTGTGAAACAAAGTGTAAAAGTTTCACCTTTTCTTTACTATTAACTTGATTTTTCTTCTTTCTAATTTTAAGAGAAGTAATCGGTTGGAGCAAAGGTTGGATACTATAAGAACTCTAGATAAGATATGTTTGTTTGTATTTTCCATTTGGCCTGCATAAAAAAGTGTTAGGGTAAGATAGTGTTACGACGATATTCTATTATGATGCTTACGAGCTATTGATTGAATATTTGATTATTGTTTGTTATTTAGTGCTTATGTTGAAACGTGAATTGAGGAAATTTTTTCTACTACTTGCTTACTGTTTACGTTTGGGATATTGTTAGAGGATATGTCTATTATTGTTGCTATAGTTATTTATGTTTAGACATTGTTCGAGGATATGTTACTGTTATGTTCATGCTTGTTAGACTATTATTATGTGTCACATGTATGTTTCATGCATCATGAAAATAAATCCAAAAGATAGACTGAATAAATGTAAATAGTCATTGTGAGCATGGTTCGAGTTGACTGTCTCGTATGAGGTGGACTCAATGGTGCCCATCTCTTCCTATACCGAATTACCCACAATGACTAGACTATTAAGTGAAGAAAAAGGAAAATAATGTTGATTGAAAAAGACATGGTTTTTACATACTACATCTCATATTCATGTATTTTCAAGTCGTATTATATATCTCTTACTAAGCGTTAGACTCATAAATGAACTTTGTAGTATAGGTGATGATAAAATTATTGAGGAACCTAAGGATGTGAATGAATGAGGGTTACAGTTGATGAAAAATTCTCATGGGCAAGACTACTGTGTTGTTGTAGCGAAGTTGACCTGTGGGTGATGATTTAAGAAAAAAAAAACAGCTTATAATAGAAAGACCTTTTTTAATTAATTATGCTTATAGAGTAATGTTACCATCGGAAGAATATTTAGATGCAGTAGGTGTCTTGAAAGAGTGTGCTATTAGTGTGAATGATTAACTTCTACAAGCTAACCTTATTGTGAATGATATGAATGGATATGATGTCATTCTTGGCATAAACTAGTTATTTCAACACTTTGCAACTATAAACTGTAGAAGAAGAGTAATCTATTTTCAGTCTCCACATGATAAAGAAAATGTCTTCCATGATACTAAGGACAAAAGTAAGCCTCCAGTTATTTCTGCTATAAAAGCACGACAACTACTGAAGGGCGGATGTATGGGTTTCTTGGCTAGTATAGTTGATACACGTGTGATACAGGATGTAAGGCTTAAAGACATCCCTATTGTTTAACGATTTCTTGAAGTTTTCCTTGATGACTTACTGGGATTGTCACGGGGCAGGGAAATTGATTTTGTAATTGATGTATATACTAGAACTGAGCCTATATTAAAGAATCTGTATAGAATGGTGCCTACTAAATTGTAGGAGTTAAAAACTGAGATTGAAGAATTATTACACAAAGGCTTTATATGCTTAGTTTCTTCCCATGGGCTGCCCCTATATATATATATTATTTTTTATTTTTTTATTTTATTTTTGCTAAGAAGAAGGATGGTGTAATGTAGATGTGTATAGACTACAGATTTGAACAAGGTGACCTTGAAGAATGAGTATCATTTGCCAAGGATCGGCAATTTATTTGATCAACTCCAAGGTGGATGTGTGTTTTCAAAGATTGATTTATGATTTCGATACTATCAATTGAAGGTCAGGACTAATGATTTTCCAAAAACTACATTTCATACCAGGTATGGACATTACAAGTTTATGGTCATGTCCTTTGGTTTAACTAATACGCCCAAAACATTTATGGATTTGATGAACCATGTCTTCAATGACTTCTTACACGAGTTTATAATTGTATTTATTGACGATATATTGGTCTACTCTTGTTCAAGGGAAGAACATATGAAACATCTAGAGATCACATTATTGATTTTAAAGATACACCAACAATACGTAAAATTCTCTTAGTGTGAATTTTGGTGAAAAATGTTAACTTTTTGGGTCACGTCGTTTCCGAAGATGACGTAGTTGTTGGCCAAGCTAAGATTTAGATAATTTTGTACTAGCCACAACCAAAGAGTACCAGTGAAGTACAAAGTTTTCTTAGCCTACCAGAATATTATAGAAGATTTGTAGAAGGCTTTTCAAAAATTTCCTTGTGGTTGACTAGTTTAACTAGAAAGAATTTCTTATTATGGTGGTTTGATAAGTGTGAAGAAAGATTTCAAGACTTAAAGTAGAAATTGAGTACAACTCCAATCTTAGCCTTGCTGTTAGAAAATAATAAGTATAATATTTATTGTGATGCCTCAAAGAATGAATTAGGTTGTGTGCTTATGCAAGATGGTAAAGTAATTGCCTATGCTTTAAGGTAGTTAAAAGAAAATGAATATAACTACCTAACTCACGATCTGTAGCTAGTTGCAGTGGTGTTTGCACTCAAAATATAGAGACACTACTTGTATGGTCTTCGGTGTGAAATTTTTATAGATAGCAAGAGCTTAAAGTATATCTTCAATTAGAAGAAGCTATACATGAGGCAAAGGCGATGGTTGAAATTTGTTAAAGATTATGACTGCAAGATTAAGTAGTATCCCAGAAAAGCTAATAAGGTAGCTGATACTTTAAGTAGAAAAGTAGTTTCAATGCACTCTTTAATGCCAAATATTTCTTCAACTATTTAGCCAGAAATTCAAAATTTTGGATTGGAGATAATTATATCACAATTGGCTTCTACACTTCTAGTTATGATGTTAACACCTATTACTTTGGTGAAAATTAAAGGGGCACAAATAGACGATTCCAAGTGTATGAGCCTTAAATCGAATAAGAAATTATTGGACCAATTAAATTATTCTATTTCCAATGAAGGGAACATAAAGTTTAAGGACAGATGGTATGTCCCAAAAAATAAAAAGTTACAAAGAAAAATTTTGGGAAGCTCACTCCTCTACTTTGTCAATTTACCTTGGGAGCACCAAGATGTATAATGACCTGAAGCAACATTATTGATGGTCTAATATTACGGAAGATGTTGCAAAGCACATAGAGTTAAGTTTTGTTTGGCAACAAGGAAAAACAGAACATGAAAGGCCAACTAGAACATTACAGTCTTTGCCAGTACCTAAATGGGAATGGGAACAAATGACAATGGATTTTGTTGTTAGTTTACCAAGAACCACGAAGGGTCCTGATCCAATATGGATGATTGTGGATAGGTTATCAAAGTCGTCCCACTTTTTCCTGGTCAAAATGACTTATTCAATGAATTAGTACACTAAATATTATGTCTAAGAAATTGTACAACTGCATGTGGTACAAGTTTCTATTCTATTAGATCATGATCCAAGGTTTACCTCGGCCTTTTGGAAGAGCTCATGCAAGGCTATGGGTACAAAATTGAAATTCAGTACAACATTCCATCCTCAAACTGATAGCCAATCAGAGAGGAACATTCAAACATTGGATGACATGTTTCGAGCTTGTGTACTTGAATTTCAAGCAAATTGAATAAAATGCTACTATTGGTGGAGTTTGCCTACAATAACAGCTATCAAGCCATGATTGGTATGACATTGTATAAGGCATTATATGGAAGGAAGTACAAATCTCTGCTATATTTAGGATGAGGTAGGCAAAGCTAAATTAATTGGCCCCAAAATTATACAGCAAATGGCCGATTCGATGACCTTTATTAAACAAAGACTGCTAACTGCCCAAAGCCGTTAGAAGATCTATGCAGATTAAAGACAAAGAGATTTGGATTTTGAGACAAACGATATGATATTCTTAAAAATTTCACCTTTTAAGGGAATCATGAGATTTGGTAGAAAGGGGAAGCTTAGTCCAAGGTACGTTGGACCTTTTCCTATTGTGGAGAAAATAGGAAATACGGCCTATAAGCTGGAGTTACCATCATCAATAGAAGGAGTTCACAACGTCTTCCACATGTCGATACAAAGCAAATGTGTTCATGACCCCTCTCATGTGGTGAGACAAGAGGATATTAAAGTCTAACCAACATTGAGTTATGAGGAAAAACTAATTTAGATTTTGGATTTTAAAATCAAGAAACTTCACTACAAGCAAATTCCATTAGCAAAGTTGTTATGGCAAAATCACATCTCAGAAGAGGTAACGTGGGAAAGGCAACAAGACATGGAAAATAGATATTCAGAACTATTTCGTGATGCAAATTTTAAGGACAAAATTTAATTAATGAAGGAATGTAATACCTGAAAAAAATTGCACGAATAATTTTATATGTATTGTGACATTTTGGGATTTAAATAGAATAAATAGCATCACAAATTTGGAGAATCATATATATTGTGCATTGAAAGTTATTTTATTTTAACAAAAATGTGAGGATTATTAAGTAAGTGACGGATTTGAAAAAAACAAGGTGCGGTAAGGAAATTGGAATGAATAATATTAGAGTGTCTGCGGAAAGAATTTTATTAAAACTATAAAAGAAGTTACGGTAGGTGAAGATTTATAAAATAAAGTGTCAACATAAGGGTTCCACAGACTGAGATGGATCCATGGAAGCATTCTTGTCTGCATAAGTGAGTTGTGTGTGAAGGATTTGTATATGTGGCGGATAGCGATTAGCGAACAAGGTGGAAGTGTTAAGATCTACGAAAGTGTTAGGATCCTTAGGAGCATTGGTGTCCATGGAAGAGTTAGAATATACGGAAGTGTTTATATCCATAGAATGGACGATGTCATATTACAAAGATGAAGTGTCACGGTGAACAATGAAGTTGAAGAAAAGAACACATTCGCAGAAAATAGTGCATCCACGGCGGATAAGTAAAGGGAAGAAAACGTTGTTGTTTAGAATGAAGTACATTGAAAATGAATGTCCACGAAAAGGAACACGTTTGCGGTAGATAAGTAAAATGAGTAATCATCGTTCAGGTTGAGTATCCACTGATGACGAGGAACTGTAGAAAGGAACGCGTACGAGACGGATAAGTAAGGTACAGAACTTTGTCATTTGGATCAAAGGAACTACAAGGAACAGTGAATATCGCATAAATGTTTTTATCCATAGAAGTGTTGATGTCCATGAGAGAGGTATCCACAAAAGAATAAGCGTACGTGGTAGATAATGATTGGTGGATAAGCTACAAAGGATTTGTGGGATGAAGTATCCATGGAAACATTGGTGTCTGCGAAAGAATTAGTGTCCATGGAAGTGTTGGTGTTCGTGAAAGTAAAGAAAAAGGTGTACATGACATATTGTTATTGGAAGTGGAAGAGAAGGGCAAGCAGATTTCCACAGCGAAAGCTCGCGCATCCACAGTAACTATGGACAAATTCAAAACAAGATTTTTGGCAAAATCCATGAGCTATGATTTGATTCTCGGACCAATAAGGAAATGATAATGTTAAGAAGCATTATCAGTGGGATTTTCTTTCGCAAATTTTCAAACTTGACAATTTAGAAATATGAAGGATTGAGTCGAAACCCTAATCACTCTTGAGTCGCAAGGAGTGGAAGAATTCTCTCTCAAGCTTTCTAAAGGTAGGCCTTTTTGGGTAAGGACTTTGTATTTTTTGAAGATGATGTTATGATTGGAGTATTATGATAGGCAACGATGATGAATGATAAGTTTGTGGGAGTTGTTTTTAATATTGTGAAATAGAGTGTAAATGTTTCACCTTTTCTTTACTATTAACCCGATTTTTCGTTGATGCACGACAAGAACCACGCACAAGGCCCCAAGCCAAGGGGCTCACTAACCTCTTCATTTCTTCTTATTTTACAAGTAAAGACTTTTATGATAATTTGGAAGGAGAACCAACTACAAGAGACAAGGAGCAACTGAGATATCTACTTAAATGGGAGGGCAACATGAACTCTCAAAACACTCTTGCCACCAACATTCCATAGGCCACTTTTAGAGACACTTAAGTCATCAACATGAGGGAAGCCACTTCAAAGAACCCTTGGGAATCTAAGAATGTAGCATGAAGTATTAATAATGCATTATTTAGCTAAATTGGATATAATGTTATTTGGTACATTTTAGTGCTCTCGACTAGTTAGTGGCTGAGAGCTATAGTTTGCATTATGTGTTTTGAGGTCTTTTTGGTTATTTGTTTGCTAGGGCAACCCTAATGTGAAGGAATATATAAACCCCCCATTATGGCTTGTTTGAAGGGATGAATTTTTCAACTAAGAACATTGTTCATTTTCAAATGTTTGTTTTTCCTCTTTGTTACCATTTTCTTCTTAATTCATTTCGAGTAGATTTTTGGTGTAGAAAGACTAGTTTCACTATTTCTTATAAGTTTTTTGGTGAATCATTTTATTGTTGTTTCCTTCTCCATCTTTTTTCAAAAGTGGACATCCATGTAAGATAGTAGAACGCTCCTTGAACCCCAAGTTGAAAGAGTTACTATTTTTACCATTTGGGCTCCGATTCTGCCCTTAAGCATCTATTTGGGTCAATAGCATCATTTCGTGCATAACTTTTGATTCCGAATGTTTCTTCCCCTTACTTTTGTAGGGCCCCTGATTTACTTACAGAAAGGTACGTGGTCCAAATTTCACTGTATTTGGACATATATTGAACGAGTTGTGCTTCTGAACATTTATGGACCGATTCTATCTTTGGTGCCTCTTCGAGTTAGTTTGCAACTTTTTCAACATATCTTCTTCCACAAAACAAATTTACTTGTGATTTTTAGAGGGCGTCATTGTAATACCCCGAATTCTTGTTATAGTAAGCCTAGGATTGTTGTATGCTTTGTAGTTATGTTGTTATGCTAAATAGATGGGTATCTATATGATGAATACTTGTTTTGAAAATATGGTGTTGTGATCTGTAGTTTCTGTTAGTATGAAATTCAATGTTTTAGAAAAGTTAGTAAGGGAGTGTTCGATCAGTGTGAGTGGTTGATCGACCACTGATTGTGTAGAATGAGTATTAAAGGGTTCTTTGTATGTTTGTGGTAGACCAAGTAGGTCATTTGGTTGTTCAACTTAAGTACAAATTTAACAGATTCAAAATAGGGAATTTAGTTGATGATTGGCTGTGTGTATTGGTGATAGAGTGACTTCTTCAAGAATTGTGAAATTTATGGATTTGCAGTCGATCATAAGGGATTTACGGTCGGTCTTGGTCATGATAGATTGTAAATGTTGGATTTGCGCTCAATCAAGTGGTAGAGGGTGATCGACCAGTTTTTTTGAGAATGTACAGAGTTCAACTTTCAGGTTGTTTTGCAGTCGATTCTGTGAAGAGATTGATCGATTGGTAATGGGAAGAGTCACCAAAAATTAGCTACGATGTCATGATTTTATTGGAGTTTTTTGGGGGTGATTGGTCCATGCATGCCAGAGAATGTACATGTGACGACCCGGTTTTTCATAAGCTTTTAAAATACGCCAAATTTTAAAACTTTTGTAAGACAATTAAAATCTTTTATAATTAGAGTGCTAAAACTGAGTGTCAAAATTCATTCATTACATTCGTTATGAAAATCGTTTATCAAAACATAGCAGAAGCGAAAACATTCAAATTAAAATATGCTAAGTAAATCCTTATGTTTTATAAATTACTTTACTCATATTTAACCTAACCAGCCTCAAGCTCAGCCCATGTAAATCTTTCATTGATTGCTTTGTATTTTGTTCATCGTTCTTCTCATCATACATGTATACCTACACCACAAGTAAATTGTAAGCCCAAAGACTTAGTAAGGAAATGAAATATGCAATATCATCATGTCTCTCTTTAGTTCACTTGGAATGGGTCCTCCCCAAACCAATCTTTTCATTACGTTTCATTCATTCTTTCATTAATCGTACATCGAGTTGGAAGTTGAAAGAACACGTATGTTATGGAATACTTTGATCGGCTTCTAACCCTATGTCAGATAGATCCGAACTACCCATCTGCCCCCCAGCTTCCCATCATCATTATCATCATCGTCATCATTCGTTCATTCCATTCATTCATTCATTTTCCTCACTCATACATGTGAGTACCACACCGAGGGCACTCCCTACTTGTTTCTATTAACATGATGCATGACCATACATTCTCAACCTAACATGATCCATGATGCTTATAACGTACATTGAATTAAATTGCACATACAAGAAAAGTAATGACAAAAATTAAATAACGGGAATTAAAAGCGTACAACAAATATAATTGAATGTGCATAACAGGGAACGATTATAAACGCGAATTGAAAGCAGCGAACATCAAAAGGAAATTAAGCGACAAACATTAAGGAAATTAAACAGCGAATCGTGGAAATAGTACGAAATTTAACCGCACATATATAGAACACAACAATAAATTAAATGGAAGTCGAAACAGGATATTAATTAATATGCTAGTTTTTACATGTTCAAGTAGAATTACCATTTTAGTTAGTTGTCCTAATTAATTTTCATGCTCAAGAAGATAAGATAAATAATCTAGTTCTTAAGTCTAGTTAATTACATGCATAAGATTATTACATGCTTAAGAAAGGATTTCATTTAATATTCTAGTTACATATCTTGGTTAATAGTAATTTCTTAAATAACATGCTATATTATTCTAAGTTAAGTCAAATAACATGCTTCCATTATTCCAATAGCTCAAATACTAAAGTCCAATTAAGTTATCCACTATTATTCTCTAAGTTAATTAACATGCTCTAGTTAACATACATGCATCAAGAAGTAACCAAGTTAATTAAACATCCTCATTTAGTTAATTTACTTACCCAACTAGTTAGATAATTACACACTCAATGTTAGTTATCCATTAAACATGCTAGAGTTGATTAACATGCAAACATGCTCACTAAAGATTACAAATGTTATTCTATTTAATTATTAGTCGATTTACAACTTAGCTAATTGATTAAACATGTTGAATAGTTAAACATGCTTACTAACCTATGCAAAATTATTAGACTAGTAGTTTGAACATAATGATTATAATTTACACAGAGATTTAACCAAATGATAAGAAACAGAACAAACAATGGAACAACATACGTATCATGGAAGGAAATATAGCACAAGTAATTAATAGTAAGTAAACAATATAAAACATGGTCATCCTTAGCATAATTCTCCATTTGTTCTCCTTTTTCAGTCATAACTATCATTCCTAATTAAAGCATTGATAACAGAACTAACAAGAAAAGAAAGTCACGAAACTAATAGCAAGAGATAAAGTTATTAACGAAGGAAATTTACAAAGCATCACAATAAGGCATTTAAATCACAGAACTATCAAGAAAATATCACAGCAAAGAATTATCACAGAACTACTATAAGCTACTAAACACTAACCTACTAATTAAATCATAAGCTAGAAATCTACCGAATGAATCTCAATTGGAACATGCTCCACAATTTGATACTAATTAGATCTGGAGCATTTATAGCTCCTAACCAGAACCAAGGAAAGCAATAAACATCATAAGGAATTTATAGCAAGTAAAAACAGTTCACAAAATAGAATTTCTAACTTATGCAGTTCATAACTCATTCATGCACATTTTATCATCCTATTACTTTCCATTTATTATTCCTTCCATTCTTAGTTATTTAATTTCAAATTAATAAGGATAAGTACAGAAACGACACAGCAGAAAAATGAATAAGAGAATTAACACAAAGAATGTAACAGTAATACATCTAGCACAATACTCACACACACTTGTGGTGTAGGGCCTCCACATGGCCACGACACGCCCAATTCCTTACCTCAATTTTTTATTACACGTTAGTACTTATTCGTTATCATTCTTCATCTTTTCAATACCTTCACAAATTAGTAACCATTATCAATAAATCATAACTTATAAACTTCCCTATCTTAATTACGTCGTAATTCTAGGAACTCATTGCAGCAGTACACCATACCTGCCCAATTAGCAACCAATTACAGATTATTAACTAACTTGTTAACTCAACAATAGCTAATAGATCAATAACTTAAATCTAGCCACCAACACCAGAAACCATTTCCACACATCTGACACACAATATCCCAATCCAAAATACCAATCTAATAAGTTTATACGCCCCAACAAGTTATGCCAACAGGGTTCACAAATTACCAGCCACATTACATAACGCATTCGATTCATCAAGCCACAATATATGGTAGCATTATTCAACAACAGATTGTTAACAGGCTTTCCAATCCAATATTAACAACTAGCAAAATAGAGAATCATGTCCAACACCAACAGCGCATAAATCTCAACTTTTATCTTCATCATTAATCCATAAAAAACCAGGGAGGAACTCCCTTACCCGAGGAACAAAGGAGGCCCAAGAGCTGGAAACAGGGAGCTCCCACACCATGTTGCACACCGTGTCTGCCATCCCACCGCGAGTTGCCAAATCGTCTATGCAATCACCTCCAGCTCGTCAGTCGTTGCCATCACGCCTCCGTCGTCGAGCCATCTGACATCTAGAATCGGTAGCAAAATGCCGATGTCCAATGCTGCCCTGACAGACCCGCGACCCAACGCCACCGGCGCAACCCTCGTCGCCGCAGCATCTTGTCCCTCGCTGGAAACCCATCTTGTTGCTGTGCCGAGACCCGAGCTCCCACTGTCGCGCATCGTCCCTCGCCTCTCCTTCGTTAATCTCCTCTCTGGGCTCTCTCTCTCTTTCTCTCATTTCTTCAGTAAACATTCCCTAACCTAATTTTTATCTTCCTTTAAATTATTTCTTGGACCGGTTTAGCTGAACTGAACCGGTTTGGCTGAACCGGCTAAGCTCTTTCTCCCTTCTTCACTTAATTTCTATTTTAATTTCCCCATTTTAATCCTAATTAATTAATATTAAAATATATTTATGTGTTAAATATTCGTATCGAATATTAACAGACCCATTTTCTAACTCCCAACTTATTCCAAATGCTGTTTAAAAATTATTAGAGGTCTAATTTAAATTTCTTAATTCTATTTTCTAAATTGATTTCTATCAATTAAACTTTTAATGAATTCTCTTAAATTATAACCTAACGGTTGCTTCCTTGGAAATACCCTAATAATTATCCAATTAATCTAAAATATTCCAAATTACTTTCTAATTACTCTTAGTAAATTTTAATAAAAAATCGGGGTGTTACATTACACCTCCAACTTAATGTTGGAGGGTAGAGTTTATATAGGAGTTTAAGGCTTAGAACTTGGGAGAGAAGAAGAGAAGAAACCATGAAGGAAAGTCTGGGAGAAAAGAGAGAAATCTGTGAGAAAGGAAAAGATAAAACTCGTGAGAGAGAGCTTGGGAGAGAAAGGAAGAAGAAGAAGAGAAAGAGGAAGAGAAAGTTTTAGCTAAGGAGAAGGAGCAACTTTAGGAAGGCTATCTTTCATCTCCTAGCATCTCCTTCAAGGAGCAGAGGTAAGAAATAGATGTTTGTGTTTTTCCCTCTATGGGCTACATCACAAGAATAAAATTGTTGTTTATTTATTTGAGGATGTGTTGTTTGATGCTTGATGATTGTGTTGATAGATGTTAAGTTATTGATCAAGTTGTTGTTCGAGGTTGTATAGTTTTTTATGTGTTATTTGATGTTTGATGTTGTGTTTCATAGATTTTAAGTTAAATGATCAAATTAATGCTTTGACGTTGTATTGATGATATGTTAGATTTTATTAAGTCGAGTGTAATCATGCTCATGCATCATGGTTTTGAAATAAGATTGACAGATTATGAAATTAAACGTAAATATATGCCACCGAGGTATGGTTTCTTGAGATGGCTGCTTTGTGTCTGTGCTACGAGTTGGCTGCATTGTGTGAGTGCCATGGGATGGCCGCATTGTACGTGTGCTACTGTCATTGGCCGCCTTGTGCGAGTGCCACTCTACCTTGTACAGTGATACCTCTAGCACCTATATGGGTAAGTGAAACTATATGAAAATGAAAGTAAATGGAAATAAAGGTAAATAGACGTTGTGAGGTATAGGTTCTCGAGTTGACTTCCTTGTGTGGGTCAAGAGGTGCTACTCTACCTTGTATGGTGATATATCCAATGCCTGAATAGTTAAGTAAAGTTCAAATTAGATGAGAGTTTACGGAAGATGCAGCTGATGAGGTATAACTACCTTGAACAATTTGTGTTGTTGGCGAACTGACTGGTGGGTTATGACTCTATGTAGTATGTTTTGGTATAATGCATTTTGATGCTTATGTAAATGTTTTTGTAATGGATCTTAAATAACACTTATGACTATTTTCGATACTTATACTATGGTTTATAAATATGGCAAGGAATTTAGTATGGTCTTGAAATCTGTTGAATGATTTATATTACTTGTATGAAATGTGTTGAAATCAAGGATGCAATCTTTCGCTATGCAATTTAATGTAAGGACTTGATTTAAAAGGAAAGTTTTATGTCTTTCATGTTTTAAATAGCAACGTTTAAAAAAAATATATGGTCGTCACAGTCATACTCCCCTTTTGATTATAACTTGGTCCAAATTTCAAGTCATTTGGACGCCTTTTGAATGAATTACACAATCTGTATTGTGGATGCTATTTTATTTCCATACTAACCGCGTGCATCAAGGGCATCCATCCAATCTCACAACCGTGGTGCTTCATTCTTCTTTCTAATTTTAAGGGAAGTAATTGGTTTGAGCAAAGGTTGGATACTACAAACTTCACTAAAAACTCCAAGTGATGTTTGCTTGTGTTTGCCTTTTGGCCTACATCACAATGTGTTATGGTAAGGTAATGTTACAATGAAATTCTTTTGTAAAGTCTATGGGCTATTAATTGAGAATATGATATTTAGTGCTTATGTTGAAACGTGAAACAAGGATATGTTTTTTGTAGGTTGCTTTCTATTTACATTTGTCATATTATTAGAGGATATGTCTATTATTGTTGCTATAGTCATTTATGTTGAGATGTTATTCGGTGATATGTTTACTATTCTGTTCATGCATGTCAGACTGTTATTATGTGTCACGTGTATGTTTCATGCATCATGAAAATCATTTTCATTAAGAAAGACTAAAAGAATGAAAGTCCAAAAGACAAACTGAATAAATGTAAATAGTTGTTGTGGGCAGGATTCTAGTTGGCTATCCCATATGAGGTCAACCAAATGGTCTCACTCTCTCCTATAGACAAAATTATCCACAACAATTGGACTGTTAAGTTAAAGAAAAAAAGAACGTTGACGTAAAAAGATATGGTTTTTAGACACTACATCACATATTCATGTCATATTATGCATATCTTACTGAGAGTTAGACTCATATGTGAACTTTTAAGTGTAGGTGATGATAAAATTATTGAGGAACCTGAGGATTTGAATTAATGGGAGTTACGATTGATGAAAAATTCTCACGGGCAAAGCTACGACATTGTTGAAGCGAAGTTGACTCATGGGTGATGATTTGAGGGAAAAAACACAGTTTATAAAAGAAAAACCTTTTTATGTTTTTAATTATGCTTTTAAACATTGGAATTTAAGTTATGAATATCGATATTTATTTTATGTTAGGTTTTACAACTTTTAAATTTTAAATGAGGGTTTTTTTAAGACTTTTGTTATGATAGTTTCAAAAACATGATTTTTATGAATGAATTTTAAAAAAATGACAAGAAAAAATTTTACGCTACAGGGAGTTACACAATCACTACTAGGAATAGTGGAAATATGCTTTGATACCAATTTATTTCTATAACAACTTGGAGACGGATCTAACAGAAAAACCGATTCCAATGACCTGATCCTCATAGAGGACTTGATCGCTCAACCCAAAATTAGAATATCAATAGAAGACTTATCATAAAATAATACCCAAAACCCAAAGAAATACAATTATTACGGACAAAAATTTGACCCAAAAGGGCTGCTGCAATTGTCCAGACCATACTGTGGACAACCGACGTGATCACCCAGGCTAGAAGCAAAATTTGGAGCAGACATGCAATACATGTGTGAATGCTCCACATAGACATTCGGGCTTCCGCAGACGCTGAGTTTGCATTGTGGATGTTGTGGACGTCTGAACCGTACAACAGACATCTGACCTCACATCACACTAACGACATTGGGGACGTCCCCAAGCATTGTCAGACACTCCCATAATTGACTAGAACCACAATATTGGTCGACTGGGAACGATGCTTCTAGTGCAAAATCACACACAAAATGCGCTCATTTCACTAGTTCTCACCCTGAATCGACCTAAATTATTGTCTAAATTCTAAATCCACAATAATAACATAGAAACAACCAAATGATTCGATTTCCTAAGCTCGAATTTGACTCGAATCAAAACAAAAAAAACGGTGCTAGAAAATAGACATACTCGCTAAGGTCCTTCAAAAAAGTTCGAGATTAGGACACCGCAAATGCAAATCAAGAGAAACAAATGATGATGATTGTTTGCTAGTTTTCTCGCCTCTCCTGCACATTTTCTTCCTCTACTGAAGAGGAAGAAAACTCTTCTTCTTCAAAAAATGAAAAAATGAAAAAAAATAAAATTTTAATGTAATTATTTTATTTAAGTTATATAATATAAATTCATATATTATAAATATTAAATAAAGTTCTTAAATCCCAACTTGACAATTTTCCCACGAAAATTTGAAACTCACACCATGGTCACACAAACTTAGCAAACATAATCCTACAAACAAAACTACACGGTGATACACAAATCCAGTTATTTGACTATTTGACTGAAAATTTACACGTGGTAGAAGATCCATGGCAAGCAACTAGGACCTGGTCAAAACAAATAAATTAACATCGATGAAAGCAAAAATTTTACTTACAAAAAAATTTAAAAATTGTAGATTTTACAAAATCCCAATTTAGTTAGCTGTTAGAGGTGTTGGTGATCAATTTGTTCATCCATTCTAGAGGAATAGTAGATTTGGTCAACCAAACTATTTCCAAGGTTGACCGAACGTTTTGGTGCTTAGTTAGAGGTGTTTAAATGTCTTTTTAGGCTGGATTTTCGTGGGAATGATTCTGTAAATTTTCCAAGGTTTTTGCTATTCTAGTTATGAGTTCCAACAAATATTTAAAGGTTTTGGAAAACCAAAAGATGATATATGTGTTTAAGTGTTACAGTTTGACTTATTATTTGACATCTTGGGTTTTGACTCTTGATATTGCTATACTCTTATTGAGGTATGAGATTTATTTATTATATTAAACAATGCAAACATTGTTTTATAAAAAAACTTATTTTGAGATGAGTTCTTATATTTCCATTACGTGACATGTTTTTTTAGTGACATTATTTTTTAGGGAAATTAACACCACAGACCCTATAGTTTTGGATCAACGACAAGTCAAACTCGAAAGAAAATTTGTGAACAACTAAAACCCTGAACTATAAAAAAAAGAATGTCGGCGACCTCGCAGTCACGTTTCTCGTCAAAATCTTTCAAAGTTAATGGCACAGTTTAGTTAAAGCTAAGAACTGTTGAACGGAGACATCCAAGGTAGCAACAGCGGACGTCCCGCAACGACGAGAAACGTCCAAGGCTAATCCAACAGACGGCCGAAGGACGTAAATAATCAGAGAAGGATGTCTGTCTTAAGTGAGGGATGTTCGTTTTGAAATGAGAGACGTCAGTTTTAAGCTGAAATGACATCATCTTTGTCCATTGTAAGCGAGAGATGTCCATTGTTAGTTTAGAGACATCCATTTTAAGTCGGGAAAGACGTCGTCTTTGTCCGTTTTAAGGGAGAGACGTCCATTTTAAGTTGAGAATGACGTAGTCTTTGTCCATTTTAAGTGTCCGCCATAGGTTGAGGGACGTCCCTCGCTAAAACGGACGTCCCTTAGCCTATGACGAATGTCCCTCGCTTAAAACAGACGTTCCTCAATTTTTGAAGGACGTCCCTCGCTGAAAACTGACTAAGACGACATCGTTCCCATCTTAAAATGAATAACACTTAGCTGACAACAAACATTTCTCGCTTAAAACGAACAAAGACGATGCCGTTTCAATTTAAAAATGACATCTCTCACTTAAGATGGATGTCCCTCTAGCAATCTGGATCAACCATGTTTTCTCTCCGGCAGGCTGACAGCACAGAGGAGGGTCGAGATGATGTGCCCCAAGGTCCCGTCACCCGAGCCCGAGCTAAGGGCTCATTTGTTTTCTAACATTTTTATTTATTTTGTAGATGTTTCTTCTCTAGCTAACTTGGAGGAATGTTTTTATCAATTTCACAAAGAGTAGTCAGTGCATTTGAACTAGTGGATGTCATGCTAAACATAGAAGAAATGGTGAACTTCCATTTTCGCCTAGATTCTAACTTCTAGGCGTTCAAGGGCATTTTGGGCATTTGGGAAGACTTCATATCAAATTTTGTCCTTCATACAATTTGTAGCAGACATCCAGAGCTTTCCAAAGTGGTCTTTTTTGTTATATTTGGGGTTTATTTGCTATGTCAAACGGCCCATTTACAGAGACAAAAATCAAACCTCATAATTATTTTGTGTGTTTTATTGTTGAGGTCATTTTTGTCATTTGAAGTTTATGATACTTTTGTAAATTGTAATTTTTCATTAGAGATGTATTTTATCCTCTCTAATAAACCCTAATCAGACTTTTGAAAAACCCTAAGAAAAATTATAAGCTTGTTCTTGAAGAACCGCGGCTGAGTTCTCTCCCTCTCGGCCATCTTTCCTTCTTCCATCAACATTTGTTTTCTTGCTAAGCCTTGCGAAGGTTGTGAAGTGCTATCTCTTCTAGCAACTCCCTTGTGTTCTTGTGTTTTTGGTGTGGAGGTAGAAGACTTAGCAAACCCCAGATTAGGGAGCCACTTCTTGGAGTGACCGAAAAATCTCCCCCTTGGTGTTGGAGGGTTAGTGGAAAAAACCAATTCTTTGTTCCTGTTCGTGGTTCTTTTATAAAAAAAATATTTTTGTTTCTTGATCCTCTTGAGATATCCCTAAGTTGGTGTTGATTTGATATAGCTTTTGTGTGGATTGGATTTCATTCATTGAAGCTAAAAATGGAAAGAAGTTTATATCGCAAATTTGTTATTTGCGGATTCAATTTTGCAATTCGGATTGAGTCAAGCACAACTTTTTTTGTGCGTGTCCTTTGATGCTAATATTTGAGAGGCTCCTCACCCTAGTTGTTGACTACTAGACCTATAATTTTGAGGCCAAAAAGGCATATGCAGTGGAAGTTATGGTCGCTCTAATTTCGTTGCTCAGAACCCAGATTTCAAAACCCTAATCCGAGTTTAACCTTCTCTGGATCATATCTCACTGACCTTAATGAATTTCACGCTGACTTTTAGACACGTTTCTCTTTGAGTTGCTAGCTACTAGGCCTATAAATTTGAGCCCTTAAGTCCGTATGCATTTGAAGTTGTCCCTGTTCTAAATCTATAGCTTGGGTTGTGCCTCTAGCCGGTTACAGATTTCAAATAATATCCATCTAGAGTCTTGGACTCTATCATCGACGTCCCTCTGACAATTTGGATCAACCATGTTTTCTCTCCAGCAGGCTGACAACACAGAGGAGGGTGGAGATCTCCAACGAATGTCCTTCACCATGGTAAACTTTGAAATTCTTAAATGTTCTATTTTCTTATCAATCGCAATGTAGAATTTAACAATAGAATTTATTTTTCTTTGATGACTAAGAATTTAACATCAACTTTGGAGGTCGACAGCGATAAACAAGATCGACAGTGAGCCGAAAACTTTTCAGGTAAGGAAAAGCGAAAATTTTAGGATGGATTTGAACAGACTTTGACGTTAGAGTGGCTGCGGCGTTTGTCTCTACAATTTTGGACAAAAATTGCGACAAGAAAGTTTGCATTGTTCATTTCTAATAGTTTGAGGTTTTAGTTGTTTGTAAAAATTCTTCAAGGCTTGCGGTGTTGCTGATTCTCAAACTATAGGGTCTGTGTGTTAATTTTCTTATTTTTTATGTTATATATATTCACTACCATATTTTATTTGAGCCCATTATTTATTTCGAGCTATTGATCAGCTCAATCTTGTTAATTGAGTTTGATTGACCTACATGGGAGTCTTTGTTTGTTATGCATATTCGATAGGTGAAAGATGTGTTTGTGTTTTGTGAAATAAAGTAATAGAACATCTAACTATGTCATATCCTTAGACGCGAAATCCTAAACTTGATCATGGTTATTTTGGTTGTTGCGATCACTAAGTATCGTTTATTTTCCTTATGAGGCATCATGTGCTATGACTCCTTGAGTTATTCTATTTTCACTTAGATTTTATATTCTTTCAATAGTGGTCTATTTTTATTATAAATCATAGTATAGTGAGTTATTTATAACATTTTTCCCTGGTGATGTTTTGTTCTCAATTTTAAAATATGATTTCTTCATAACAAGCTCAACTTAATTTTTTAAAAACTCTTAGTATAACATTTGAATATCTACTAAGTTTAATTAATTCATCTCAACAACATCATTTTCAGGTCTTACTTAGAAAGACCTTTAGGTGCCGATATAAAATTAAGCTCTGCTTATTTTTTTTAGTTATTGTGTTACTTGAGTGTTCTTGTAAGACTCTTAATTATTATTGCTTCAGATCATCATATTCACGTATGTTATTATGATTTACTACTTGCATAATATTTTATTGTTTAGACTTAAATTGTGACTCTATCTAATATTTATTGTTTGGACCTGGTTTTAGCCCAACATTTTGGGTCTTGATTCCTTATTCGATCCTTCCACATGTCAGATTGTGTCATGTTCCATTGCAAGCCTCTTTTGGATCATGCCAACGCATTAGTTAATCGAATGCTTCTTTATTGATAAAGCAAACTTGAACTTTAAGAGAATCTAATTTTTTTTAGACTTATGCTAGGTTGCAAAAATATTGCCTTTCCATCTAAATACATAAAAGAATTTTGATTGTTCAAGTTGAATAAATCTGGATCTATGAATTTCTTAGTAAATTTAAGGTTATCATTATTTAAATAAGTACAAATAATACAACAATTAAAAACACATTTTCTGACCATTGCAATACTTCATATAAATTTTGGAGACTAAATTTTTGTAATCTGTTTTATATTTTGTCATTTTACTGTTGAAGTCTTTTCTATACTGTAATACCATGTAATCTCTCTCTCTTTAACACAATCACAATGTATGAGTTAGTTCCAATAGTTTTTAGGACTTTAAACATATTGGTAAGGTCTAGGAATGAAATCTTAAACCATCCTATGTATAATTAGGTATATAAAAACAAAGTCATTACTAATTCCACAATATATTTGAAATATATGGTTTGTAGGTAATGATGGAATCAAAATATTGGGTAAAATTATGGTTATTTGACGTAATATATCCATAAAATTTAGTTAAATGATATTTATGGAACATAATAAATGAATATAAAACAAATATCTCAGATGAGTTTATATAGCAGTTCGCCCTATAAAGATAACGATGACCCAAGATACTATTGATTGTGAGGGCCCAGCACATACCAGTAGGGGTGCACGATTTCACATTGCTTAGGAGAGTGAAATGTGAATGGTTTATAAGCAGAGTTCACTACCTAGTATAACCCATTTTGAGATAATCCCAAGAACAAAACCATGAGTTTCGACCCAAAACGGTTAATATTGTACTAAGAACAATGGAGAATTTCACATTTTGCCCACCACATTTTTACTATTTCCAAACAACATATAAAGTACAATAGAAAGTTTGATAGTATTATTTTTTATTGGAAAAATGACAAACTAACATCATCATTTACTGTTAGTGACAAATCAATTATTATCCTTTTTTTGCTAACAATTTAACCACTGAACTTTGAGAAATTGCCGTCACGAACGTCACCATTAACTTTCTGAAAATCGCAGTGCAAAAGAACAAATTGTAATACCCCAAATTTTTATATTGAAATTTATTAAGAATAACTGAAAATTAATTAGGAGTATTTGAATTTATTTGATAATTATCGGGGTATTACCAAGGACGTATTCATAAGATTTTAATTTAAAGAATTTATTGAAAAATAATTAAGATTAATTTGGACGAATGGTTATTTTATTGGACCGAACTGGGTTGGTTTGGCTCTGTGTGAAAAATTATAAATGGCTCGATTCTCCTTTAATCAAAAGAGGGAATAAGATTTATGGGGTAATTGGGATTATTTGGAAATAACCATATAAAGTGGGATTAGTAATTTCCAAGTGTTATATAGGAATAAAAGAGGATTTATTGGAAATGGAGAAGGGTGAACGGTTCACTAAGTGAGTCGGTTTGATCAAGACAAAAATGGCGTTCGGCCTTTGCAAAAAAAAAAGAGAAAGAAGAATGAGAGGGAGGGAGAGAGTCCGACGAAAGAGATAGAGCAGATAGCGAGAGAGGGAGGGGGAGATCGACGAAGGAGACCAGTGGTCAACGATGAGGGCAAGCTTGTTCATGGCGAGGGGACAACTTCGACGGACTCAGGTTCATTCCAGCTTGCTGTGCATTGTGGGTTGCGAGCTAGGGCTCAGTTTTGTGGGCGAGGGATGGTTCGGCGACCATGGCTCGGGTCTTCGGTGCGCTATCGAGCGATCAGCGATGCCGGCAGCGATGGATGGCGACGGCAAAGAGCAACGAACGGCGATGGTGATGGGCAAACGGAGCTGCGGTCGCTAGCTTCAAGTTGAGCTCCGAACTTGGTATGACCGGCCTAGCTTGATCGATTCGAGCAAGATGTTGTCTGCTATGCAGACAACCTTTCCAGCGTGGAATCGGCGTGGAGAACACATCGTACGAGCTGGGCAGTGGCTATCGGTAAGCAGAGTATTTGTTTGTTGGACCACATTTCTGAGAAATTGATAAAGGGGAGGGGTGCACTGGCAGTGTGAATTTGCAGGTGTCCTGAAAGGTGGAGAAGAAGTTTTTGAGCCTCTGGAGAGCTTCTGGTAAGTCTTCTCCCTTGGCTGTTTTGATGTTTGGTGTCTGTTTTTGGAGGAAGTTGACAGGGATGATGAGTTTCTGCCTTTAGTTATGTTAATGAGTTGCAAATTCGTTGTGGTGTTTGTTTTGGGTGGAAGGTAGTCCCCTGGTGGCAGGGTTTTGGCAATGAGTGCTGGAGTGTTGGAAAAGCTGGAAACCCAGGTCGGGTTGGTTGCTGAAAATGCTCCTGGCGATGTTGAACCAAGAGCTGGAAGGGAGTTGGAGCTAAGGCCGATAAGGTGAGAGGTTTTCTTCATTTATGAGTCTGTAATGCTTGTGTATCTTGGAGATTTGTTTCATGTTGTTGGGTTTACATTTTTTATGATTATTTTTGTCTATTGGCAACATGTAGAGCATTACTCTGTTAAATTGGTTTTGCTATGATTGGGTTTCTGCCGAGGGATAATATGTTGTTGGAAATAATATTGGTTGGTTTATTGCTTCTTTGTCATGAGGGATATTGATGAATGCTGAAGAAGTTTTGACTATGCACATTAATTGTTATCTCTGAATGATGGTGAGATTTCTTCTCTGAAGTTTAGTTCAACTTTGGTTATAGTTCTGTATTGGGGAATGAACGATTTCCTGTTGGGATTTAATGGTGTTAGTGGCGTTGAAATTTGGTCTAAAAATGTATTATGCTATTTGGATAATAAGCTGTTGTTTGATATTGAATCTATGACTTACACATGTCCTGTGGTTTGTCTTCCTCTGTGGGTTCTGTTAGTTGTGTTGAGCTATAATAATCTGTTGGGTTCTATTGATGCTTCTGTGATGGTCATGTGAGTGGTATTGCTTGGTTTGACAAATATAAGTACTTTGTTAGTCAAAACATGTTACGAAGATATATTAACATTATGGATAAAAATGTTGGACAAAACTACTCTGTTGTTGGGTGATTTCTGTGATGTTAGTTCCTGATTGTATTTACACTTTGTTAGTTAGTTCTGAATGCATAAATCTGTTAAAATGGATTTCAATGGTGAAGTTGGGTTAAGTTGCTAAATAGAATATTTGGGAATGAAGGAGGAATCATGAAACTTGTTGGTGTTGGAATGCTTTTGGTTAATTGCCGGTGTGTTGATTTCTTGGTTGTGCTTTTGGGAATTTGTGTTGGGTGGATTTAACTACTATTCATTATTATTCAATGATGAAGCATGGATGTGTTGGACAATTTATAAAGCAAGTTAAGCATGTTATAATGATAAGGCTTGGATCAATGCTCCCTTAAGACGTAGATGTATTCTTTTTAATGATCTGTGAACCTGTTTAGTAATTAAGGGTAGGAAAATTTATAAGTCATGACTATTAGTAATAAACGATTACTAATTTGTGAAGGTATCGAAAGGAGGAGAAAAGATGATAGTTAAGCATCGACGCGCGATAAAGTTCGAGGTAAGGAATTAGGCAGTGTCTTGGCCATTTGGAGGCCCTACACCACAAGTAGTGTGCGTGAGTAGTGTTGTGTTCCTCGAATGATATTCTGTTGTTATTTTCTTGGATTGTTAGGGTAGATTATTGTTAGCTTTGTGATATTGCTTGGTTGATATAACTGCTATTATTCATTGTTGGTATTTTTTACTGTTAAGTGATATTATCAGTTCTGTCATAAAGGCTTAAATAATGGATGAACAAGTGATAGACAATTGATGAACGAGAAATGCTTAGATAATGAACAAGATAGATGAGTTAAGTGCGAAGACATTATTATGAGTTGTTCTTTATAGTTTAACTTCTGTTTAGTTATTAATTTCAAGCTGGTATGTATTTCATCATTGTTCTGCTGCTACTTGTTTGTCTTACTTTCATAACCTAGTATTAGTACTTGTGATAATGAGCATGGAATTTAATTAGGATAATTAGCTAGAATAATAATGGTAATTCTATTTGAGCATGTTTAAGTAACCAGTTGTCTAATTCAATTGTTAATCACATCATTGAACACGTTAACTAACTAAGATAATAACGATAAATCTAAGTTATGTCGTGTTTATTTAATTGAGCATGTTTACTTTATTAACTAACTTAATAGTCGTGAAATAGAAAATTCGTGCATACTTAACTAGTTGTGTAAGTTGATCCTCAAATATGTTAATTAACTTAACGAGTGTTCCATTAATAATTAGTCCAAGCATGTTTACTGTGTTAATTAATCAATCCACGATAACTAGTTAACAACGATAATTAAGTATGCTTGAATTATTAGAATAGAAGTATGTAATCCGAGCATGTAAATTGACTAGAATAACCAATCACAACCTTGAGCATGTAAGTTGACTAGAATAACTACTTAGCATAATAATTGTAATTCTACCTGAATATGTTAGTTTACTCTTATTAAGTAATACAAGCATGTCTAACTAGTTGTGTAATAAATAATCAATCATTGAGCATGTTTAGTAATTAGTATGTTGAATTACTTAAGCATGTCTGCATGTTAATCAATTCAAGCATGTTAATCGATGACTACACCTTGAGTATGTTAACTAATTTGTTGAGCATGTAATTAACTAGGATAATAACTAGACTATTAAATATAGCATGTTTGACTAATTAAAATAAAAATATGCTTAACCAATTAGAATAAGGATTTCCAATTTATAAGCATGTTTCCGTTATTCGTTGTTTACAGCATGTTTCCATGTTTAGCCTAGCTTAATTCAATGAGTCTGTTTAGTTAAATTGTAATTTGTCGTATGTTACTTTATTGTCTCGTCTTGTTCACTAGCTGCTTCAATTTGATATTATAATTGTTTCTTGTATTTATGTGTGCTTCCAATTATTGTTATCCATTATATGCGCGAGTTCAATTATAGTACTTTTACTTCAATGCGCATTTCGATTTCCAATAATGTACGTTATAATGCAGTATGCTTCATATTAATAGAAAACAATAGGAAGTGCCACTTTGGGGTGGTACTCACGCATGCATGAGTAAGGAAAAAAGCTAAGAAAAAAGAATGTTCGGGATGGGCGGGATACGCACATCACTGAAGAAACCCTACCAGTGGGATACGCCAGAAGGGAAGAAACCCTAAAGGCGGGACACGTTGGAAGGGGAGGAACCTTGAAGACGGGATACGCCGGAAAGGGGACGAAAAAGGGAGTTGGAGGGTGGATGAGTAGCGGATCTAGTCTGCAGCTAGGCGAAGCCCCCTACCTTGACGGGAACGGGGACTTAGTCGCAAGTAAAAGGTTAGGTCCGATCAACTATTCCATCCCCTAAGACCCCTCCAATCTCCAGCTCGATGCACGAGTAAAGAATTAATGAAGAACGAACATAATAAAAAGAATTGGTTTGGGTGGCTCCCATTCCAAGAAGAATTAAAGAGAGAGATATGCATAATTATTTTCCCCCATTTCCTTACTGGGCGAAAGCTGATGTCTTTACTTGTGGTGTAGGTACAACGACGAATAGATAATAAGTAGAGGATAAACACATAATGATGCAGGAATGAATGATTTCACACGCACGAGACTCGAGGCTGGCCAGACAAAGAAAAGAATGAGTAAACGAGTGTAATCAAATGATGTTTAATTGTTAGATTCATTTGTTAAACATAGTGTTTCAATTATTTAGTATTTCCTTCTAAACGATTAATTTACGCTTCCGCCATGATTTACAAGGGTTTATTTCTTTACGCTTCCGCAAGATTTTAAATAGATGGTTTTATTTTATTATTTACGCTTCCACACCTTGTAATTGGTTTTCCCAAACAAGTTTTAAAGAAAGAGTTAGTGGCGATCCGGTTAGACGCGCTCTGATACGTTTTTTTTTAAAAGAGAAAAATTTCAAATTTTATGCATTTTCAAGGAATTACGAAAATCTGGGTCGTTACACAAATACCCATGGAAAAAAATGGAAAGAACTTGTGATTTTAGAATAAATTTTTAGTGGAAAAGAGTTAATATCTATGGAGAATGAATTTAGAGGATTTGGATTTTGTAAAAGAATAGATTTAAAAGATTACAGGTTTTGTAATTTAGAAGATTTTGTAAAAGAATGTTATTGTTTTAGTTTTCGGATGATTTAAAATTGTTTTACAGTTTACGGGAGAATTATTGTTTGTCTGGATTTTTTTATGAAGAAGACAATGAATTTTTTTTATTTGTAGACAAACCGCGGCAGATTGATGACGAACCACGGCAGCTTGATGACGAACGAGGCACATTGAACCACAACGGTTTCATATGAACCCACATCGGTTTCATATGAACCCACATCTGTTTTACTATAAATCACTGCGACTTCATATGAAACTACCTCGGTTTATCGTCACACCGCTGTAGTTTACTAAATGATCTGCGACGGGTCATCAAAAGTGTAGTGTTATTTTTTAAAAAATATGGAGCTGCGGTGGTTTGTACATGAGTCGCCACGGCTCGAGATTATCACGTTTAACGACAAACGTAACAGCGATGTTAGCGGTGTCATTTTTTTATAGTTTAGTAGTTAACTTGTTAACAAAAAAAAATGATAATTTATTTATCACTAATAATAAAGAATGATAGTTGATTTGTCATTCTCCCTTTTTTTTTATTCATATGAAAAGAATCATTATTTATTGTTTTATACCATTTGAGTGCAGAATTATTAGTTACGATTCTTTTACTCACTATTTAATGTGTGCTTTTGGTTAAGTTTTAAACTTAGTTGACTTTCTCTCTCTGTAACTCTTTTTTCATGTCTCCAATGATGAAGTACAAAACCAATTATGAGCAAAGGGTTTGGTAGAACGGAAAAAATTAATATGCCAACTAAGAAAGGCTTTTCATCGTACAACTCAAAGATAGTAAGATACTGCCATCTTAACACATGGAGTAGGTATTTGAAATTTCTTCCACTCTCTATAAAAGAGACCCTCTAACCCTACAAAAGAGTAGCCACCATTTTCATTTCTCCATTTTTTATCTAAGCTTTGAACCATGGCGGCTATGGCAGTTATAGAAGGTCGTAAGAAACTAACGAGAGGCCGACAAAAGATAGAGATTAAGCTGATTGAGAATGAAGACGATCGGCTGATTACATTTTCGAAAAGGAGGTCCGGAATATACAAAAAGGCGAGTGAATTGTCCACCCTTTGTGGAGCTGAAGTCGCGCTCATCGTCTTTTCTCCAGCTGGTAAGCCTTTTTCATTTGCCCACCCGTCCTTGGAGTCAGTTACAGGAAAAGTACTAGACGATAAATCGTCCGATTCTACCCACCCGATCGTGGAGGCTAAACGGAGAATAAGGGTCGGAGAACTTAACCAACAGTACAACGTGCTTCTCCTCCAGTTGGAGGCTGAGAAAGAGCGGGAAAAGCGTCTACAGAAGATGAAGGATTTGCGAGGAAAAAGCCATGGATGGTGGGAAGCTCCGATCGAAGAGCTTGGATTGGAGGAGCTGCAGCAAATGAATGATTCTCTTGCGAGGCTTTATGAGATAGTTGGATTTGTACTCAAAGGGAGAGATGTTGCGGAGGCGGCCCCAACATCCTATTCTGCTTCCTCTTCCTCTCTTCTGCCCATCAATGGCGGCCAGGAAATTAATTCTTCTGTAGTTGATTCTCCTCCCTACCTTTGATTATGGACATGCAAAACTATGTTTCTGTGTGAAGAATGACTAGTGAAGATGGCGAGGACATGCTTTTCTCTACATCTTCAATATACTGCATTGAAGTTGATAGATTGATTTCATTTAATAATTTTTCTAGTTAAATATATATTATGTTTTAACATTAAGTTGTCCATTTTATTCTTTACATCTTCGACAAAAAAAAACATTATCTAAATTATTCTATTTGTACATAATATAATTTTAAACAAAATAACATTTTCTAGCAGCATAATTTTGATAATCTTCGTAAAATTATATTAATTTAGTAAAATTCGCAAAACTAATGAAGGCAGCAATAACTAAAGATATTTATTTAATCAAAGTGACATTGTTTGTCTCTCATTGTCATAAGAATTAAACACGAGATTTGTCACATCCCAGGGGGAACTCGAGACAAAACGGGGAGCGACCCATCCCGAAAGCAAACCGAACTGTCTTACCATTTAGCTTCTTATTTATTTACATTTTTATTTATGTAGCAGAAGACTTTAGTGAAATCAAATATTTGCTAGGGTCCAACCAAATGGGCTATAACGGAGGTCCAATGGTAATCTTTCTTGAGTATGCTAAGTAAATTGGTGCATATAAATTGACTAGAAAATTAACTAAGGTAACTAGCATGTTAATTAATAACATGT
Source organism: Begonia loranthoides (assembly GCA_022433065.1). Lineage (NCBI taxonomy): Eukaryota > Viridiplantae > Streptophyta > Magnoliopsida > Cucurbitales > Begoniaceae > Begonia > Begonia loranthoides. Next base: position 404,975 of record JAJTVF010004422.1, on the reverse strand, counting down.
TTCGACTTCTGTTCCATTTATTGTTATGTTCTATATGCCATAACTAGTTGTAAATTGTTTAGATACTAGATTTCTATATTGCTTTCATGATTCGTTATTTACTTCCTCTAATGTTTGTTGCTTAATTTCCTTTGGTGTTCGTTGCTTTCAATTCGAATTTATAATTGTTGTCTATTATGCATTTTCAATTATATTTATTGTGCGCTTTCAGTTCCCGTTATTCAATTACTATTATTTACTTTTCTTATATGCGCAATTTAAGTTAATGTAATGTTATAATTCATCATGCATAATGTTAGGTTGAGAATGTAAGGTCATGCATCATGTTAATAGAAACCAATAGGGAGTGCCACCGAAGTGGTACTCACTCATGCATTATGTGAGATAAAATGTTAAGAAAATAAAGGAAAAAGGGAGTTGGGGGACAGATGGGTAGCGTATCTAGTCTACAACTAGGTGAAGTGTAACAACCCTGATTTTCGTACATTTAAAAATGCGTTAAATTTTGAGAAAAACGTGTCAGAGTACGCCTAATCCGGATTGCTACCAACTGTTCGTAAAAACTCATTATAAAAATCGTTTATTTAATAGAGTGTGGAAGCAGTAAAAAGATTATTTATTTAAAACATCCTAGAAATAAAGCATTTCGGGAAAAAAAAACATTTACAGAAGCAATAATAATTAATTTAAAACATAGCGGAAGCAAAAACATTTTAATTAAAACACACTAAGTAAAACATTTATTTAAAACGTTTACAGAAACGTAAATAATGTGTTTGAGAAATGCCAACTAAACCATTGAATAAAATTGAAGTACTAGACAATTAAATACAATTTAGAAAACTTAAACTACATTACAAACTATTTCCCTTTTACCCTCTTTATTCCTGACCAGCCACAAGCTCTGCTCGTATAAATTCTTCATCAATTGCTTTGTGTTATGTTCATCGTTCTTCTCGTTATTCACGTATATCTACATCACAAGTAAACTGTAAGTCTAAAAGACTTAGTAAGGAAAGGGAAAATGCATATGACATGCCTCTCTTTAGTTCATTTGGAATGGGTCCGCCCCAAACCAATTTTTTCATTAAGTTTCATTCATTCGTTCATTCATAACTCGTACATCGAGGTGAAAGTTGAAGGAACGCGTGTGGGATGGAATAGTCTGATCGGCTTCTAACCCTATGTGGGCTAGATCCGGACTACCCATCTACCCCCCAACTTTCCATTGCATCATTCATCGTTCATTGCATTCGTTCATTTCATTTTCCTCACTCATGCATGTGAATATCACACCGAGGGCACTCCCTACTTGTTTCTATTAACATGATGCATAACCATACATTCTCAACATAGCATGATGCATGATGCTTATAACGTACATTAACAATAATTGAAGTGCGCATAACGAAACTAATTGAAATTGAAAATGCATATAAAAGAATAATAGAAATTGAAAACGCATAGCAATGAAGACAACCAATAACACTGAGAACATTTATAATATTGCATACAAGAATTAACATGTCAATTATCTAGTTAACTTCCTAGTCCATTTACATGCTTCCTACGATTACTTGTCTAGGTAATCTAAACATGCTTTTGTTCTAGTTAGTTAATTAAACATACTAATTAATTACTCGAGTTAATTAACATGCTCAAGATTATTAATTAATCAACTAGTTAAACATGTTTAAATTAGTTATTTGACAACTAGTTAATTAACATGCTCGATTGATTTACATCTTCAGGATTCTAGCTAATCATTCTAGTTAACTCTGTTATGTTAATCAACATGCTTTAATTAATGTTCAAGGTTTAGTTATAAATTAGTATGTCCTGTCCAAACTAGTTATTTAACTACTAGTTAATTAATTAGATTAATTAACATGCTCAGCTTTTAATTAAAAGTTGTGTTAACTAAATGTGCTTGGTTAAGGAAAGACATTTATGCAGAACAATATATGTATAGCACTGAGGAAAGCAGTAAAATATAGCACTAAGGAAAATAGTAAGGAAAAGCAGTAAAACAGTAACGAAATGGACATAATCTTTATCAAGAAAACTCTAAGCTCTAGCTCTTTCATCATTTGGACTTATCATACAACCATTGATCATTCATCACAACAATTCATCACATTCAATTAAGGTAGTAGAACATTTGCAGTAAGGAAAGTAAACTAGCAGTAGAGAAAATACTACGAAGGAAAATTAACACCAATAAAAAGAACAACTAATAGTCAACAAAGGAATTATCACAGGATTGCCAAAACTATAGAGCACTAACAAGCAATACTTCTCCATTAACAAAGAGACACACTCACGCACACATACTTATGGTGTAGGGCCTCCAAATGGCCAAAACACACCCAAATTCCTTACTTCAATTCTTTTTCTCTTTTAGCACTTATTCACTATCCTTCTTCGTCTTTTTGATACCTTCACAAATTGGTAACGCTCAATTATTAATCTAATCAACCAATAAACTTATTCATCTCATCGTCTTCTCCTATCATTATAAGTTACTTATTAGAGTTTCTTAAGTAAAACCACTACGACAATAGAACCCAACCTATTAGAACATTCTGACATAACAAAACTCTTTCAGCAAAGGCCTTATCTTATCACAGCAAAGCTAAATCCAGAACAACCAAAGCTAAGTTGAAATTGACCAACACATCCAAAACAACGTCAAGATAACAGAACTAATTCTAACACTAGCAGGCGTCAATCACTTATTCAGCTCCGTAAAATCCATCCAGATCATTTATTCTTACATGCTTCACAGATTAACAGATCATCATAATAGCCAACCCATTCCAAAAACAAGGCATAATAACTAATCATTCATATCAAGCTACCAATATCAAACAATCATGAATCCAACATCAGAGAGGAAGTCCTTACCCTGAAGAACACTTGAGATCGCAGTTGTAACAACCATCAATACGCAATCATCACTAGCAGCACCAAACCCAACCAACTACCAACATTCCTTCCAGCTCACCCACACAGAACACAAACAGCATATCGTAGTTAAAGGAAAACCTCAACTAATCTTAACACCAATCCATCAAGATTGCAGACCAAAAAAGTTAGGTTACCTGAGGAAATCCAAGACAAGCCAACCCGAGCTGAGACAAACTGGTTCGGAGTACTCGGGTCGGATCATGGGTCGCAGGTCACCTAGTGTTGGGTCACGGGCACCAAATCGGATTCGCGCTGACCCACGTGAATCGCCGACCATCCCGACGCCTCCCTCACTGTTCGCTACTCCTTCGTCGTCGCCACCCAGCTGTCATCGAGTATCACTGCGAAGTCGACGAAACGGCGCATCACCGAACGCCAAATCGACACCCGAGCCCGTCGTTCGTTCGCATGCCACTAGACGACGCGCATGACCGGTGCTCACTGTTCGTCTACTGTTTGCTCACCATTCGCCATCCATCGTCGTCCTGAGCCCTCGTCTATCTCTCGGCCTCCATCACTCTCCCTCATCTCTCGTTTCTTTCTCCCACAACTTCTCTTCCTCTATTTCTCTCATTTTAGTTTTTGAAATCGTGAAGCTACGCGAAAATCCCTCCCCCTCAACTGCATCTTGAACTGGACCAACACACAACACTGAACCGATTCTTTGCTGAACCGGTTCAGCTATCCAAATTTTCAAATAATTTTCCTTTTATTCTAATTCATTTAAGTCTAAATTTAATTATAACTCTACATTTCGATTTTAGTTATTCTCCCACATAGTTAATCCCCAGTAATAGAATTTATCTCATAATGATTTATTTCATAAATTAATATTTATTCTAATTACTTTAATTTCTCATAATTTAAAATGTTACGAATACGTTCTTAGTAATACCCCGATAATTATCCAACTTAATCCAAAATCCCCAAATTTATACTCCAATTATATTTATTAAATTCTGATAAAAAGTCGGGGTGTTACACGAAGCCCCTTACTATGACGGGAATGGGGACCTAGTGCAAGTAAAAGGATAGATCTGATCCACTATTCCATCCCTTATGAACCCTCCAATCTCCAACTCAATGTACGAGTAACGAATGAATGAATTGATGTAAAGTAATAAACGAACGAATGACGTAATGAAAGGATTGATTTGGGTCGCCCCCATTCCAAAAAGAACTAAAGAGAGACATATCATAATTGTATTAAACCCTTTTTCCTTACTAAGCCTTTGAACTTATAGTTTACTTGTGGTGTAGATATAGGTACTGTATGCATGAATCAAATGCACGGAATTAGGAATCAATGCGAAAGACGACGAACAAATATTAGAGCAAGGATTAAGGATTTGCACGTGAAGGAGCTTGTGGTTGGCCAGACTAAGTGAGTTAAAGAAAAAATGGTTTGTAATTAAAGTATATTCAATTGTTTATAGTCAATAGAGCAAAAAAAAATTTTTATAAATTATTTATGCTTCTGCAATGTTTTAAATAAATGATTTTATAACGCTTCCGCTATTTTTTACAAATGATTTTATATCTGTGACATTTCACAGTATACCACGATTTGTGAAAGGTTAGTAGCGATTCGATTTAGATGCAATCTGATATCGTTTTAAAACAAGATTTCAATGGTCTTTTAAAAGTCTTAAATTTCACGCATTTTAAAGGATTTACGAAAAATCGAGTCGTTACAGTTAGTATCAAAGTAGTGGTTTTAAAAATGTTTTTTTGTAAACTGCTATGATAATCGTTTTTAAAACTAATTTCCTAGCTCGCTTGTTTTGTGTTACTGCATTTTAAAACCGAGCTCTAATGCTCTAATACGTTTTGCTGAGTAAAGCAATTTTGTAAAAGTCAACTGATACTGTAACATGCCTGCCAACACAAGCCTTGACGTGAAAAATCCTTCATCCATTGTAAGTATACTTCCTAACACTTTACTAATGCATGATTTATTATTCTAATTCAATAAATGAATTGTTAGAAGATAATATGTAGTGACTAGTGGACTAGCGGACTAGGTAGACGTGACAAGTATTGTGTTTATATTAGGATTGTACATTCAAGGTTGTGCCGATGTATTAGATTAGATTTTTGAGATTTTGGATAATATAAGTGAATATTCTGTAACTGTTTGGGATTTTTATGCAGGATTTATAGCTTTGGAGGAGTGTAGAAACAGGGGAGACTTTGCCCAAATTTTTTGAAAATAAGTGAAAAGAAAGTCCCATGTTAGAATATATCAACTAGATAGGTGTGCGAAGTCGCTTATGTAGTGATGGGAAAGGGTTGGATGTAGGAAAGATTAGCTTAAGGAATAAAGGAAGAACCTTTAGGGCTAAGCCGAAGTAGAAAAATAAGATTCAACTATCTCATTTAATTGCCCACTTAGTAATGAACTTTGAAGGAGAAGTTAGAGAATAAGATTTGGACCTTTAGGAGGGTAGTTGAAAGAGGAATTTGTTGGATTTTGGATGAAGTTGTTTCCCTGTATAGATTAGTTGGAGAAATTTTGGAAGGACTAGTCTTTTGGTGTGACCAGTTTGGATTTAAAGGTGAATTCTGACATAAGTGGATTAACATTGGATTAGGAATAGTAGGGCTTGTCGAGGACCTATGTCGGACTTGGATTATGTTCTCCATCTCAGTTTGAACCCAATCAAGGTAACCAATAACGTGGCTGCACAACTGTATGACAAGAGCGGATTCAATCGGTTGAGCTTCTCTTGGAACGAGTACATAAACAAAGACGGGAGCAGGAACTGGAACAGAAACAGAAACAGGAACGAAAACGAAAATAGGAATGGAGGTGGAAACAGAAATAGAAATGAAACCGAAGTTTCCAGAAATAAATTTTTGGGAATGGATACAGGAACGGAAAGGAGAACGGAAACGGGAACGGAAATGGGAATGAGAATAAAAACAAGAAAGGGAACGGATACGGGAACGGGAACTAAAACCGAATCGGAAACGGGTACCTATACAAAAAGATAAGCAAGATGGAATGCGTCCTACTCAGCTAAATAGCGATGCAGTTCATAACTCGGAAAAGCTTGGATTGACAGATTTGATGGTGGAGAGTACGTTCGAGTATGCCAAAGTTGTAGAGTGAGAGAGAAAAGTATAAGTGTTAGGTCTCAAGTCATCGGAGGATCTAAAGGGTAGAACCGTATAGGAAAGGTGAGTTCAACGTCAAGTTGTGAGCCTTATGGTGGTAGGAAAGTCATGGAGACTCTCCCTTGGTGTTGAATCACTTGGGAATCTATGGAAAATTTGATGTGGAGTGTCAAATTAAGGAGAAAAATGCTATAGCTTCAAGGGTCAAGCGGCAACAATGAAACGTTTACTAGACTTAAGCGAAATTTGGATATAAGAGAGAGTTGTCATTCTGCTCTTGATGTTGAAGAATGGTCGTGATTAGGACATTTCTTCCTTAGAATCAATCTAATCAGAGTAGCGCAGCGAAAGTGTGGAGAGTGAGTATGGGGGTTTGATCAACTTTTGGTACAAGAAAATCCATTTTGAACGAAGTCAAGTTGATCAAGTAGAGGGAGTTAGTAGTCTAGATAAAGTGAGGTCGTAGGACAACACGGGAACTACGTTATCAAATGGGGTAGTTAAGAAGAGATTTGATGCATAGGTTAGTGTTAGTGAGATTACTACATAGGGAAAATTTTGAGGACGAAATTTATATAAGGAGGGGAGTATGTAACACCCCGACTTTTTAAGTGGGATAATTATCGGGGTATTACCAATGACGTGTTCAAAGCGTTCAGTCTTGGGATATTTCCGTTACGTTTTCCCCCTGTACGCGATGTAAGTAAAGGATGGGGTAGTTAGGACATTACCTTGCGTATTTATACGTGTCATTTTATGACGTGTAATTATGGAAAAAATATTAAGGGATAAAAGTTAAGTGGAAAAAATGTGAAGGAAAGTTGTCCAAGGTGTTTTCAGATGCCTGCGGAAAACATGCGGACGAGTTATATCGTCTGCAAGTGCATTGCGTGGCGTCCCCAACACTTGGGAGGCACCAGGACGAGAAATTACGTCCTAATGCGTCTGAATGTCGACTTTCGGACACATGCGGACGAGATGTGTCATCCGCAAGTGCATTGCACGTCACCCTTAGCATTGGGATGACTCAGGACATTATTTCGCGTCTTGACTTCACTATGTTGTGGTGTTGTGGATGATGTCCGGATCCCACGTCCAGATTGAATTTTTCTAAATCCTAGACAGTTCCGAACATGTGTAGACGAGAGTGGCTGCTTCTGATTTGTCTTTGTCTGATTTCTGGACACATTCGGACGCATGCAGACGCATTATACGGACGCCATTTTGCGTCTGAATGTCACCTTCGGACGGTACGGAATAGGCAGGGACGCCATTTCTCATCCGAAGGCATGATTTCTGCCTTAAGATTTTACACATGCGGACAAGACCAATGCGTCTGCACTCGTCCGAAATAGCCCAGCTCTGCGTAAAATTAGGAATTTAAAATCCAACTCGATGTCATTTAGTCCATAAATGGGAGACACGAATGACTCTCCCCCCACCCTCCGCGTAGGACGCTGCCCTCCAACCCGTAAACGACCTCCCTCTCTGTCTCCCCTATTAGTACGATGTCTCCTTCCTCTCCCAGGTAATATCTCCCTTCCTTGGCATTTCTCCTCCAGCCATTCATTGTTCAATAAGTTCCAAAGAGCGAGAGAGAAATTCCTACGAGAGAGTGAGTTTTGAGTGAGTGAGATTGTGGGTGAGTAAGTGTGATATGTGGGTAAGTGAGGAGCTTGGAGCTACTGTGGAGTTGGAAGCTAAACGTGGAGTTGCTGTGAGCTCTGGAATCCTTGTTGTCCATGAGTTTACCTTCAATTTAGGTCAGGAAATAGGGGTGTCTTGACCTGTGGAGGCCCTACACGTCAAGTAGAGTGCGTGAGTGGTGTTGTGTTCTTTGGATGAATTTTTGTTGTGAACTCCTTCGTTGATTTCCTTGTTGTAGACCTTCCTGTGTTGATAGTGTAGAATCCTTACTATTAATTGTTCTATTTACTTGCATTAATTTTCCTTGACGATAGTGTAGATTTCCTTTATTGTTAGTTGTTTTCCTTACAACAAATGTTTAGTTTTGTGATGAATGGTCAATGTACGAATGTGATGAGAATGGAGAATAGAATGATGAATGTGTGTAGAATGAGGAACCGAAAAGTGTACCCTCATATGCTCTGTTCTTTATTAAGTAATTGTTGTTTATTTTCATTCTATGGTTCAATGCATATATTGTCCTATAAATGCCATTCTATAGTCTAGATGTATGCAGTGAATTAGGGTAACAATTGTATGAGCATGTTTAATTTACTAGCTTAACTAATTAATAGTCGTTAATCACTTCCTTGAGCATGTTAATCAAGTGAGCATGTTAATCAACTTGTTGTAATTAATAATTAATCCTTAAGCATATTAATTAATTAGCTAGTTGAGTATGTTAATTAGTAATTGATTAGACTTAAGCATGTTAGCATGTTAATTAACTTAGCTAGGGTAATTGATAGACTTGAATGTGTTTAATTGACTAGTTTAATTAATTAACTAGTTGTCCAAATAATCACTATATGAGCATGTTTGACTAGTTGTTTAATTTACCTTTGTTAATCACTTTATCGAGCACGCCAATTAATTAAGGCAATAATTGATTTATTAGTTAAGCATGTTTAATTAACTAACTAGGCTACGTGTTAAGTAATTGAAGCATGTAATTATTCTTCAAGCATGATTATTAACTTAGCTAGAGTTGTAACCTGTCATGAGTATGTAATTTAATTAGGATATCTAACTATAAAAATAATTGTAATAAATCCTTGAGCATATAAATTATCTAGAATAATGCACTAGAATTACAATAATAATTTTTCTTGAGTATGCTAAGTAAATTGGTGCATGTAAATTAACTAGTAAATTAATTAAGGCAACTAGCATGTTTGACTTTTGTTCCATTTATTGTTATGTTCCATATGCTATAACTCGTTGTAAATTGTTCAGATACAAGATTTCTGTTTGCTTTCATAATTTGTTATTTACTTCCTCTAATGTTCATTGCTTAATTTCCTTTGATGTTCGTTGCCTTCAATTCAAGTTTATAATTGTTCTCTGTTATGCATTTTCAATTATATTTGTTGTGCGTTTTCAATTCCCATTATTCAATTACTGCAGTTTACTTTTCTTATATGCACAATTTAAGTTAATATTATGTTATAATGTATCATGCATCATGTTAGGTTGAGAATGTATGGTTACACATCATGTTAATAGAAACCGATAGGGAGTGCCACCGGAGTAGTACTCACCCATGCATTATGTGACGTAAAATATTAAGAAAATGAAGGAAAAAAAAGAGTTGGGGGCAGATGGGTAGCGTATCTAATCTACAGCTAAGAGAAGCCCCTTACTATGACGGAAATGGGCATATATTATATTGTTGTTTAACCTATCACCATTTCCTTATTGCTAGCTAAATACTGATGTTTTCCTTGATATGAGCATGTTGAGTTAATCTCCAACATGAACTGTCTCTTTTCTGTAAATATGATTAGGTTGTCTTAGATTGCTTTAGATATACTTCCGTGATTTACAACATGTTGGTTCTTTTATTGTATATCCTATTTTATTGTTGTACTTTATTCCATGATAATTGTTATCACATGTTAGTTCAACTCCCTAATATTTTGTTGTGTCTCTTATATTTCATTTAGTTGGATTTGTTTTATTTCCGCAATATTGACATGTTATTGTAATTATTGTTTTGCATTGACATGCATCATGATAATATAAACAAGTAAGAAATACCCCATCAAAAGTGGTATTCATATGCATTTATGTGAGAAAAAAGGAATAAAAAATGTATGGAAAAAGGAAAAAATGGAGTTGAGAGATGGAGAAGTAGTTCGGATCTAACCAGGTAGACTGGAAGAAAGATGTTCTTCCCTTGTTGTGTTGCGAGAGACTGTCTACCCTAAATGGTTAGAAGTCGACAAAAGACTATTTTCTCTGCCACAGATTCCTCCAATATCCCAACTCGACGTATGAGTAATGAATGAATGAAACATAAAAAAAAAAAAGAATAGTTTGATGAGTACCCATTCAGAGATAATGAGTTAGAAACATACATCTTATTGCATATCCTTTTTTTTACTAGGCTCTAGGCTCACAATTTGCTTGTGGTCTAGAAAATTGTCAAGAAGTAATGATTCCAGGAGTAGAGGAGGAGACATTTCCTGTTGAGCCTGCAGTTTATCCGACTGAATCTGTCACGACCCGACCCGGTGACCCAATCCTCGAAGAGAACCCAATCACCCAACCCAAGGCGTGTATTTTAGCGGAAGACTTATAAATATTTAGTTCAACCCAAAAAGGATATAGGTGTAGATCCGAGTATAGATCACGAGAAAATAACGATGCATAAATTAAAATGGAATCCAAAGTAATGAGCAACAAATCTAATCCAACAATATTAAGTTTTACAGACCAAATAGAAATGTCAACATCTTCACCAAATAACAATAAATCACTAAAGTAGAAATAATAGAACACTCCAGCTTCTAATCCTCAACTGCTCTTGTCTTTACCTGAAGTTTTGGGGGAAGAATCGTTTTGAATGAGTGACTAACTCAATAAAGTATAGCTATATTATATGCATCTCATGCAAAATTGGTTTTTTTCTATTTTCAAAAACAAGGTTATGTTTCTCATTTTACCGTATATAGATTTTTAATTGAAATCTCTTATCATATTATAAATCTAACCCAATGCCATCGATGAGACATTTATCGAAAACTTGTTGTATACATAGACAGCTATACCTCGTAAAATAGGCAATCATTGTTTTCCAATCTGAAAACATCATCAATGAAAAGGGGTGGTCACTCAAGAACTCACCCACCACTAAACATAGAAGAGATGGTCACATGTCGATGACAACACCTTATGAGGTAGGAATAATGACGACGGTCCGTAGATTCTGCACGTCACCCAAGTTGCCAGAGCACCATGTTGCTCGACACAACTCGTATAATCGTATAATCAAATAAAACGAATACGGTTGCTCGCTATACGTGGACTTGTTTAACAGCTAAGATACCTAGAAGCTTCAAATGGACGAGGGTTGCCGACGAGCAAGCTCGATCGTCACGCCACCCGCCAAATGAAATGGTATTTAGGTTAAACGAGTCTCAACAACTGACAACTATCTGATCCGTGGGACAAATCCTGACCAGGTTTAGGGGCTTGCGACCCAATGAAACGTCATCACTCTCATATGAATTTACGACTTTCAGGAGTTTCAACCTAAGGACACATCACCAATGCCCCACCTATATTTTCGCTAGTACAATCAATCAACCTTCACGCAGCAGAATGTTTCAAAGGGGACAGTCTCGTGATGCTTTAGCACTAAAGTGCCAAGGCATCATGAGGATTCATCCCCCAGTATATACACAATAATTTCAAATCATGTACGAAATTTAAACGTGAGAAAACATACTACTAATAAAAACTGACGTGTTGTCGAACAGTCCCCATCATTTTTCAAGTGTGGTATTCCACAAAAATAATTATTTTTGAAAACGGGATATGATGCAGTGCAATGCAAGAGGTATAGAAATCTCTACCTCGACGACAGTCCGTCTTGTTGACCGAAGCAACCATTTACTCGGGAAACGTATCACAATCGCTGAAATCATCCAAGCCTGACAAAGGTACAAATGCGAGAATTCATAGATTATTTCAAATAAATGAGCAAGAGTGTCCTATACCAGAAATAGAAGTCCAACCGTTATATAATGACTCATCTTAGAATCCCAACAAAATTCTAAAATTTTATCATCTAACCAACTAACAAAGTATCGTCCAAACAACAGTACATTAATAGTTTCTAACAATCCCATCAAGAATAACAACTGTAGAACCTATCTCCAAATATACAACATCCCACTCGACTATTATCTAATCCTCAACATTCAGCATAGTATGTAATATTCCAACAATTAACAAAACAGGTTCTTAATCTTACAAGTTTCATCGTTTGAATAGAAGTTTAACCCACAATACTTCCAAAAATCCATAACCCAATTCATTAGTCCGAAACAGTAATCAACAGAAGCAGAAATCAATTCGAACCAGAACCCAACAACAACATTATCGATGATAGTGCACTATACCAGAACGCAACAACAAAACAGTTTTTGACCATTGTACATCACTACAAATCAGCAGAATTTACAGGGCATATTCTTGAGAATCCCATCAACACAGCAATATTCAGAAATCTATTATGCAATTTGAAACTCATCTCTGAACCAACAGAACACCAATCATTAAAAGAGTCATTATCGGCATTCCAAATGGACAGCAACCAAATGCAGAAACTTTCCATCCAACAAAAAAACAGAACTAAGAAAAATCAAGGACTTGTTATCCGCATTTCCATCTAAACCATAACAGAATCCAGAGATAAGTTAAACAGAACCCAAACCACCATCATTGAAATTAAACAGAACGAAGTCACAGTCGGGAATCCATCCCTCAATCCAAAAAATCAAACAGAACTAGGTATTTGGCTTTACTCACCGAAGAGGGTGGAGCTGCCACTGTCGTCCTGAAGCGTTACCTCGCCGGAAACCCTCAGGCGATGCCTCTACAGTCGCTGGAGTTCGCCTTCAGCCCGCGGAACTCCTAGGCCGACACTCACTCAGAACACTCGGGTTCCTCATCTTCCGAACGGAGCTCGCCGGTTGCGGTTCCGTCGTCGCGTCTCGCCTTCTCGCCTTCTCGCCTCCCTCACGAAACCCTTTTCTCTCGGCTGAAGAACAATAGGGGAATGAAATTTTAAAATCCCTTTTTCCTCTTCTTCTTTCGCGTCTGTAGCCACCACTCTCCTCTTTCTCCTTTTTATTTATCTTTTTCTTCTTTCTCTTTATTTTATTTCTTTCTTCTCCCAATGCCTGACCTTCCCACGTTTCTTTGTCTCCTTTCCCTGTGTTTCAGAGTATTTTTCTCATTTCTTTATCTCAACTTTTCTTCTTTTATTTAAGGGAAAACGACAAATCAACCATTATAGTTTATGATCAATGACAAATTAAGTACTGTGATATATTTTTTAACAAGTTAACCACTAACGTATGAAAAAATGACAAATTCAACATCGCACTCACATTTTCCATTAACAAAAAGGGCGTCTAGGCAAAAATGGCCTAGACGCTGTGCCGTGGCGTCTAGGTCTCTTTTTGGCGTGGTGTCTCTAAAACTCTCTATTTTTCATTCATGACAACTTTATAGTCTGCAACAGTTCTCTATCAATTATGTTTCATGGTTACTTCGAATTCTTTATATATATGTTTTACAAATGCAATGTTTATATTGGTTTTTTTGACCTCTGCACCTTCAAACGACCATAACTTTTGCTACAGATGTCGGAATTGGGCGCAGAAGGTATCAAATCGAATCTCTCTCAGACCTCTATCATTTTTCATCAAGTAAACCCCATGACCCCCTTTCTCGGCCCCAAAATCAATCATTTAAGCCCTCAAATTTGCAATCAAATTTTTTTCCAGACCAAGCATTGTTTGATCACAAATTTGAGGGCTTAAATGATTGATTTTAGGGCCGAGAAAGGAGGGTCATGGGGTTTACTTGATGACAAATGATAGATCTCTGAGAGTGCTTCGATTTGATACCTTCTGCGCCCAATTCCGACATCCGTAGCAAAAGTTATGGTCTTTTGAAGGTGCAGAGGTCAAAAAACCAATAAAAACATTGCATTCGTAAAACATATACATAAAGAATTCGAAGTAACCATGAAACACAATTGATCGAGAACCGTTGCAGACTGTAAAGTTGCCATGAATGAAAAATAGAGAGTTCTAGAGACGCCACGCCAAAAGAGACCTGGATGCCGCTGCGTCCAGGCCTTTTTTGCCTGGACGCCATTTTTGCCTGCGGCGTCCAGGCCATTTTTGCATGCGGCATCCAGGTCCATTTTTGCCTAGACATCGCGGCGTCTAGGTCTTTTTGTTAATGGAAAACGTGAGTGCAATATTAGTTTTGTCATTTTCTCATACATTAGTAGTTAACTTGTTAGAAAATATACCATAATAGTTAACTTGTCATTGATCACAAACCACGATGGTTGATTTGTCATTTTCCCTTTATTTAAACATTTCACTTCCTCTCATTTGTATACGTCCTTCTTCTCTTTTTAAATCCATAATCTCTCTCCTTTAAACTATTAAATCTCACTTCCTCTTTTTTTCAATTTCTCCTTGGCGGGTCCCATCTCTCCACATCCATATGACCATATCCATATTTTTATATATATATACTATATATTAATTAACTTATTTTCACTTATTTATTTCTTTTATCTCATGAATCCATTAATTCTCTTCCATAATATATAAATATATATATACTAAATATATACATTATATATTATATATCTTACTCAAATTTTCAACTTAATCCAAATATCATCTGACAACGTTATAATTCCAATTCGATTATTCAATTTCGTTTCTTAATTGAATTCCCCATTAGAAAAATTCTAATTCCACTGATTTTGACCAACTTGTCAAACTACGTGACAATTTATGTCAATTTTTCAATGTTATAACCGATCTTAATGCGAAAAATTTACACGTAAAATTTCTTAATAAAAAATTTCACAGGTTTTACAGAATCAACTTGAGAGGGTTAAGGCTCGCAAGAAGAAGGAAGGAAGGAAAAACACTATTTTGAAATTGTTTGAAAAAGGACACTGTTTTGTAAAACTATTAACTCTTATTCTAACCTTCATATAGTATTTTGAATTTAAGTATGTTTTCGCCTTAACTCTAATTTTAACTTATGCATTTCATGTTTTCTCGATCGCCTCAAGTATTTATTTACTCTCGTTTGTTTTAAATAAATAAAAAGAAAAATTTTACACAATAATTAAAAAGGAAAAAAATTAAAGAGAAATTGATGCGGGGTGTCACATCTTCAATTGATCGATCGCAACACAACCTGAGATTTCACTCTATATACTTTGCAGAATACCAGTTGATCACCTCCTTCAGCAGATCGACCTCAAAAACACAAACTTAACAATCTGTAGAGACGTTAGGCGTTCACCTAGCGACCGCTTAACTCCTTCAATTCGAATCTATAATGAAGCCAATCGACAACAACATATCTTGATTGACCACAACACCAACAGAGAATCCCCCTGTACAAAATAATGAGCATCACTGGTCGATCAAACAACCATTTGATCAACCACTCCTCCAGCAAACACCTAAATCATCACTCCTCCATAAACCATAACACAAAACTCCCATATTAACATCATACATCACAATTCCAAACACATTATCATCCAACTCATTCCAACAAAACTTAGACAATAAAATTTGAGGTATTACATCAACAACACTTTAACTTTGCTCATGAGAATCCCTCATCAACTGCACTATCCAACAACTCTATCATCAACATGTTCCTTAGTGAATTCATCAATATTTGCATCACAAAGTTCAAACTATGAGCCTAATGCTCAATAAGAGACGTATTGTAACATCCCGTATTTTTAAAATACGTAAAATTCAAAACTTTTCTTTTCATACAAACATCAATCTCTTTTTTTTTTTCATTAAACCCGATCGCTAACAATCGATCGCTAAAACCCGATCACTTTACTTTGATCGCTAACACCCGATCGCAAAAACCCGATCAATTTACTTTCACTTTTCTCCGTTTTCTTTCACCTTTATCAATAGACGTTCAAAAACCATAACATTCTTTGAATAAAAATGCAGCAGAATAAAAACAACATTAAGAATAAAAAATAATTTACAAAACTCTTTTTCAGTACTTTTCCTTTCACTTTCGAGCCCAACCAGCAACAAGATCCACCAGTGCAAATCCTTCATCAACTGTCCTTCACCTGTTCATCTGTTGCTCATTCGTACCTACATCACAAGACCTAAACTAATGAGCCTAATGCTCAGTAAGTGATAAAGTGAAGTGCAAATGATATGCATGATCATATAATGTAATTTAAGTCAATAGTGTATACATGACAAACACCGTGGGACCATGAGTAACCCGGACAATCCACAAAGGAGTAATATATATATATCAATGGGTTACCCAAGCCGTATACACTTCTTTGTTATGAGAACGTTGGGGATTTCGGAACAGGAAGCAATGAACCCTGGTATCCCATGTCGCTAACCTATTTTCTTTCTAATCCGTCCAACACGGATCTATATGACAATGGGACGTCATTAACTTCCCGAACCCCCACACACCTATTTACATAGATTATTATGTCATACAATATGTACGTGGATTCATACAATCCTATATGCAATAAATGTCTAATAAACACAACATTAAAAGAATCTAAATCTAGTAAACACATAGCATACAATCCTAATTCTTGCGATGTAGGATCCGAAGACCAAGGTACAGTAAGTATCACTTACCTGGCGTCCATAACGCCATTTTGTTTCTTTTCTCTTATTCGTACCTTCAAAATTATAACAACTATGCATTAATAACAATCCCCTAAACCTTAACAATTAGAATGGAATAGCAAAAACTCACAATGTTGCTCATTCTATCAATGTCTCATGACAAAGTTGACAAGTATTGCCCATAGTCAATAATGATCAATATGCACAATATATGCATTTCAAACCAAGAGGTAGTTTACCAATCAAGAACACTTAACAACAAGACAATTTACTAAACCATTTCTTGCAATCAAACCCAAGTCCATCATATACATCATATAATTATGCCTTACGTCATTACCATTCTCGTGCCAAACATAAAGTCCCAAACAACAATTACAAAGGCTCCACTGTTTAACAGTTTCTACTAACCACAACTTGACGAGCAGCCGTTCAACTTCACAATTAATAGACATCTAAACCAAGGCCAATATGATATCCAAATAAATAAAATCCATCGTAGGCGAACATCCAATAATCCATTCACTATCTTCAAGTGTACAACTTCAGGCCAACATCAAACAAGGAATGATTTCATTACCTGAAGAATGTCCAAAACAGCAGTACATCACCTTCCTTAGAAATTGTCAGCATGTCGGCCATCCATTAGCAGCTATTCATCCATTATCCGTTTTGTAACAACTCACAAACATAAACCAAAAACAAATGGTCATAACCCAAGGCCAACCAACATACAAATTATCTAACAAATCATTTAGACTGTCAACACCTTAAACATCCAATAACCCATCAATCAATCGAATCGAATTTCCATTAACAAAGCACAGTTTTGGAATTGAACTAAACTGGAACCATATAACCAATTCTTCCAACAGTCAAGCCTAACCTTCCCCCATAACCAATTTGCGCATGTTAAGGCTTCACAATTAACAAGAACACAACTAATATCCAATACATAGTATAACCCAAGAACAAAGAACTCAAGTCACTGTAGGAGAGAACTTTGCATTACCTGAGAAGAACTGAGGAAAGCTCTCCTTCACCATTCACTCCTGTTTCTTCTTCTTCTACTACTTGTTTCTCCTAAACCCAACAACTCACCCTCAACCCACTCAGTTGATGAAAGCTCTCAAGATGACAACTCCATCGATATTTGAGGAAGGAGAGTCGGTTCCCATCCAAGAGGAAGGGGTCCACTCATCTGAAGCCAGGTAAGACACTCCCTCACCGTCTAGATGCGTCGCCATCTGGAGGAATCGAAAGAAGAATGGAATACTTAAGAGAGAAGCATCAGATTTAAATGGGTTTTTTGGCCAATTTTGCCCTTCTAGACGAGAAAACGCATCCCCAGTCCTTCGTCCGTACCGTCCGAAATGCATATTCGGACGCAATTTAGCGTCCGCATGTGTCGTCCGAATGTGTCCAGACTTAGGATAGAGTCATTCGGACGCCATTTTTCTCTCGTCTGCATACGTCCGCTACCATCCAAAAGTCCCCAGAATTAGAACAGATTCATTCGGACGCCATTTTTCTCTCGTCCGCAGTCAACTGAACGTTCACAGAATTAGAACAGATTCAAAGCGGACGGTTCTGCTATTGTCTGTAGCGTTCACACTGTGATAGTTTTAGAGTTGAGGATGCCAAATACCGTCTCAACTCGTCCCAAAATTTATTTTCCTCAATTAAATATTATAACATATTGATTGAGTCATACGTCATTAGTAATATCCCTATAATTTATTCGACTAATTCGAATATCTCCAATTATTTTCCAATTATCAATGTTAAATTTTGATATAGAAATTCGGGATATTACAATCCTCCCTCCTTATAGAAATTTCGTCCTCGAAATTTGTTCAGCGTAATTATTCCTTCAATCTAAAACTCAATGTAACTTATTATCCTACGTTTATACGAAACTTCCAAAGATTACAACATTCTTTACTTTTGTAGAGCACAAAATGTAGCAGAAATTCTTATTTCACATCTGAGTTCTTAATTCATCAACTTCATTTGTCGTAAAAGAATTGCTTCTTTCGAAATTTATTTCTTTTTACACCAATAATTTATGTCAAACAATCTTCATGTGCATAACTTTATTGCATTTTGGAGATTCAAACCTTCCAAAATCTCATCCTTACGCATAAAATTTCCTCTTCATTCGTACATTTCCAATAAAATATACCCTTGATTAACCATTTATGTCTTTTAAACCAAAACTAGACAATCTTTGAGCTAGCAAAACATTTTGGAAGATGTTTTGGCGAAGCTTAGCTCGTGAAGATCCTACGGTTTCTCGTTGAAGTCATGTATTTGCTTGAATACTATCCTCATTCCTCATGTCTTACTCTGATAATATGTCAATTTTGTAGAGTTGATCACTTCCATCGTCCTTCGAGTCCTTGTGACACGTTCTCAAATTTCTTCGCATAGACAATTTCCTTAACTTTTCCCTAAACTTCATGATTTTAGTACTTAGCACGTGTGAATTTTCTCAAAACTCTCACTTGCTTTTTGACGCTGGTGTACTTAAATACCCTGTCCATAACTTGATTACACTTTTCTAAGCTCAATGGATCAGTGGATCAAAATATTCTTCTGCTACTTTGGTAGTTGAAACCCTTTTATACTCTAAATCCTTCGAGATTGTTAGCCTCTCGTTTCTTTGATCTTCTCATTGCCCAATATGTTCCATAATTTAAATCCTACAGCCCAATACTTGCTCATTTTGGCTCTCGGATTTTCACTTTACCCTAAACTTACTCGTTCTTCATTGTTCCAAACCCCACAGTAACATACCACTATACTATGCCCAATCCTATTACGCTTCAACCATTATTGTCGTGAAGCATAAAATCTCAACTTACTTCGCCCATCCCTGCAATTGAATTTAATAGATTTGGAGTATCATCTAAATCCATCCCACAATTCGAAGTTCGTTATTGACCGTTTCATCTTCGTCACCATTTCCGTTTCTGCATTCAAATCTGTTTCCTTCTCTGAATTTGTCCATTTACAAAAAGCAAATTGAAATCCAACTTAGTCACACACATAGACGACATCACAACTTTCTCCATATCGTTACACCTCTACACATCGGTGACTCAAATCCTAGTACAATTTAGTATCACCCATGTGCATTACTACTCACACAATCCGAGGTAGGTCGTGATGTAACCGTGTGTCTTTACAGTCGAAGCTGAGTAAGTCCTCTAAACTTACATGTTCTTATTGTGCGAGTAAGATCCTTGCTTTTATGGCTCTTTTCTGCATCATTAGAACAATGTCTTTGGTTATTTTGTTCATTGGGATAGCGACTTAACCAACTTTACTACAGGCCTTATTATCCATTTTCTATCTACCCCAAGCAGACTAGAAGTTCCATTTTCTTGTCCATGATAGAATCTAACCTAGGAAGGAAACTTCACTTTCTCGATTCAACCTAAACTAGTCCCTTATACTATTTTCTTATATCCGAATTCCTTATCTTATAGACGATCAAACCAAATTATCTAGTTCACACAAAATTTAATTTCCATTCATCCCCTTTTCCCAATTTATAAAAATTTGGGCGGAGTCTTCCCTGTTTCTTTACTTCCCCAAAGTTAATTCCTACACTCAAAAACCCAAACAGTTACAGTATCGTCTATCTTTTCTCATATCTATCATTCTATTCTATCAAAAGAAAATACTTACACTAGTTACAATCAATCCAAATAATGCACAATTGAAATTACATTTCTCATACATTCTCCAAGCAACAATTGCTTGTTCCGCCGCCAACCTAGTCAACTGATGAAAAGTCTCATCCCTATCACTTATAATTTCTCTGATCATAATTTCTTTCCATCAATCACAAAACAAAACGATTACTTAAACAATCATTTCAACAATGAGAAAACAACTCATACAATACTTACAGTCAATGAAGATTTCTATGTTGAAGCTTGTGCTGGTGGGCAGTCTACAGAATAGATTTAAAAATCAGGGATGCTTTGATACCAATTGTAACATCCCGTACTTTTAAAATACGTAAAATTCAAAACTTTTCTTTTCATACAAACATCAGTCTCTTTTTTTTTCATTAAACCCGATCGCTAACACTCGATCGCTAAAACCCGATCACTTTACTTTGATCGCTAACACCCGATCGCAAAAACCCGATCGATTTACTTTCACTTTTCTCCGTTTTCTTTCACCTTTATCAATAGACGTTCAAAAACCATAACATTCTTTGAATAAAAACGCAGCGGAATAAAAACAACATTAAGCATAAAAAATAATTTACAAAACTCTTTTTCAATACTTTTCCTTTCACTTTCGAGCCCAGCCAGCAACAAGATTCACCAGTGCAAATCCTTCATCAACTGTCCTTCACCTGTTCATCTGTTGCTCATCGTACATACATCACAAGACCTAAACTAATGAGCCTAATGCTCAGTAAGTGATAAAGTGAAGTGCAAATGATATGCATGATCATATAATGTAATTTAAGTCAATAGTGTATACATGACAAACACCGTGAGACCATGAGTAACCCGAACAATCCATAAAGGAGTAATATATATATATATATCAATGGGTTACCCAAGCCGTATACACTTCTTTGTTATGAGAACGTTGGGGATTTCGGAACAGGAAGCAATGAACCCTGGTATCCCATGTCGCTAACCTATTTTCTTTCTAATCCGTCCAACACAGATCTATATGACAATGGGACGTCATTAACTTCCCGAACCCCCACACGCCTATTTACATAGATTATTATGTCATACAATATGTACGTGGATTCATACAATCCTATATGCAATAAATGTCTAATAAACACAACATTAAAAGAACATAAATCTAGTAAACACACAGCATGCAATCCTAATTCTTGCGATGTAGGGTCCGAAGACCAAGGCACAGTAAGTATCACTTACCTAGCGTCCATAACGCCATTTTGTTTCTTTTCTCTTATTCGTACCTTCAAAATCATAACAACTATGCATTAATAATAATCTCCTAAATCTTAACAATTAGAATGGAATAACAAAAACTCACAATGTTGCTCATTCCATCAATGTCTCATGACAAAGTTGACAAGTATTGCCCATAGTCAATAATGATCAATATACACAATATATGCATTTAAAACTAAGAGGTAGTTTACCAATCAAGAACACTTAACAACAAGACAATTTACTAAACCATTTCTTGCAATCAAACCTAAGTCCATCATATACATCATATAATTATGCCTTATGTCATTACCATTCTCGTGCCAAACATAAAGTCCCAAACAACAATTACAAAGGCTCCACTGTTTAACAGTTTCTACTAACCACAACTTGACGAGCAACCGTTCAACTTAACAATTAACAAACATCAAACCAAGGCCAATATAATATCCGAATAAATAAAATCCGTTGTAGGCGAACATCCAATAATCCATTCACTATCTTCAAGTGTACAACTTCAGGCCAACATCAAACAAGGAATGATTTCATTACCTGAAGCATGTCCAAAACAGCAGTACATCACCTTCCTTAGAAATTGTCAGCATGTCGGCCATCCATTAGCAGCTATTCGTCCATTATCCATTTTGTAACAACTCACAAACATAAACCAAAAACAAATGGTCATAACCCAAGACCAACCAACATAACAAATTATCTAACAAATCATTTAGACGGTCAACACCTTAAACATCCAATAACCCATCAATCAATCGAATCAGATTTCCATTAACAAATTACAGTCTTGGAATTGAACTAAACAGGAAGCATATAACCAATTCTTCCAACAGTCAAGCCTAACCCTCCCCCATAACCAATTTGCACATGTTAAGGCTTCACAATTAACAAGAACACAACTAATATCCAATACATAGTGTAACCGAAGAACAAAGAACTCAAGTCACTGCAGGAGAGAACTTTGCATTACCTGAGAAGACCCGAGGAAAGCTCTCCTTCACCGTTCACTCCTGTTTCTTCTTCTTCTACTACTTGTTTCTCCTAAACCCAACAGCTCACCCTCAACCCACACAGTTGATGGAAGCTCCCAAGATGACAACTCCAGCGATATTTGAGGAAGGAGAGTCGGTTCCCATCCAAGGGGAAGGGGTCCACTCATCTGAAGCCAGGTAAGACACTCCCTCACCGTCCATATGCGTTGCCAGCTGGAGGAATCGAAAGAAAAATGGAATACTTAAGAGAGAAGCATCATATTTAAATGGGTTTTTTGGCCAATTTTGCCCTTCCAGACGCGGTGAGTAGTCCGCACGTATCGTCTGCATCATCCGAAACCAGTTTCGGACGAAAAAACGCGTCCCCAGTCCTTCGTCCATACCGTCCGAAATGCATATTTGGACGCAATTTAGCATCCGCATGTGTCGTCCGCAGTCGTCCGAATGTGTCCAGACTTAGAACAGAGTCATTCGGACGCCATTTTTCTCTCGTCCGCATACGTCCGCTACCGTCCAAAAGTCCCCAGAATTAGAACAGATTCATTCGGACGTCATTTTTCTCTCGTCCGCAGTCATCCGAATGTTCCTAGAATTAGAACAGATTCAAAGCGGACGGTTCTGCTGTCGTCCGCAGCGTCTGCACTGTGACAGTTTTAGAGTTGAGGACGCCAAATACTTTCTCAACTCGTCCCAAAATCCATTTTCCTCAATTAAACATTATAACATATTGATTGGGTTATACGTCATTAATAATATCCCGATAATTTATTCGATTAATTCGAATATCTCCAATTATTTTTCAATTATCAATTTTAAATTCCAATGTATAAATTCGGGATATTACATGTATAACATGAAACATGACTATGCAATGTAATTTCATAAAAATGTGATTTTTTCCTTCTTTCTTTTCATTAATCTTTTAACTATCTCACAACCTTTGTCGAGATTCTCAAAGAAAGAGTAGACACGACTATAGGAAACACACTGCTAAGTCTTGTGAATTTCGGTGAGATAATTCCCCTTACCAAGAACTCCACTAGTATTATGCACTCAATAAACAACTACTTGGTCAACTTTGACCAAGCCCTGATCTAACCTAGCTAACGGGCTTATCCCCCATAGGACCTGTAAAATCTGAGATTTTTAAATTAATTTAAAAATGCCACGTGTAAATTTTTTATAAATTTTTTGTCAAATGTGGAAGAGTTGAATCGTTTTGTTGCGTAGCGGCGACGTGTACGTTTTTTTAAAAAGCAATTAAGTTGGGTTTTTTCGAGAGGAAATTTGTTTAAGAAACGTTTCTAGTAAATTATTTTGACTAAGCAATTAATTTCGGTTGGCGTTCTAAACGATTCGGGGTAATGTCAAATATAATATATGTTATTAATATATATATATATATATATGAAATATTAATGAATTAAACTTTAATTAAATTAAGAGAAGAATAAAGCGGAAATTGCACAAGGAGAAACCCGATTCTTCTACTTCTTCTGCAAATCGCGGACTCCTTCCCAGCGTCCCCCTTTCGGAGAGCGATTCCGGGGAAGAGAGCGCTCGGGCATTCTGAGCGGGGGTCGGCAGAGGCTGCGGTTGGTCGGCATTTTCGACTGCGGGGGTGATTACGTCGTCCGGTTGGAAAGCACAGAGCTCGGGAAAGTTAGGGCTTCCCGGCTCGGACGTTTCTTCCACCATTCCTTCGATTGCGGTGAGTAATGCATGAACTAGGGTTGATTTTTGGATTCCTATTTTGGTTCTGGATTCTGCCTTGCATTGAGGTCTCCGAATTTTTATTGCTGTCTTGATTTTGTTGGGGCTTCGGCCAAATTGGATTTTCTCATCCCTGTTCTATCAATTTCGAGCTGGAGATTATGTTCCGATTCTGAAAATTTTTGTCCCTGCTTTGCCCCGAATTTTAGCTAAGGAATTAGGGTCTGTTTTTTTTGAAGTGTGTTGTGTGTGTAATGTTGAAGCCCGAGTAGTTAAGTTGAGTTTTGGGTTACTGTTTGATGGCTTAGATTTTTGGTTAGGTTCTGTTTTGCTGTGTTGATAGTATTTTCTCACAGATCTAGGTCCATTTCCATGAGGATTGTGAGCGCGGTCAGCTAAGCTTATTTTTTTGCCGTTGAACAGAGTGGTATTTGGTTTGGTTATGACACTGCTTCGATGCCCTGAAAACAGGGGCTGAATGTGTTGTGTTTGTTTGGGGTTTTATTCCTTGTAGTATGTGACTACTGCTTAGCTTTGCACAATTGATTTTAATCCAGTTTGTTATTTTGTTTGGCCTGGTAGACATTGTGAGAAAATAAATTGTGATTCTGCTGATTTGCGTTCTGTGCATTGGTTTGATTCTGGCCGAGAGGCATTGTAGGTAAATGGTGAACTGCAAATTTAGTTCCTGTCTTCGTTTAGCTTCTGTCGTAAACCATTTCTCTATGCACAAAGTGTTCTGGTCACAATTTTTTTTAGGTTCCCGGCTTCTTTGAGTTGATTTTTATACTTCAATTATAGTCTGATGAACATTGTGTTGAGAAAATAAAATATTTTTTTATTAAACTTTATTTGTGGCATTTAGTTTGTATTAATGTGTGGCTTTTAGTTTTTTGTAATCGGTTGTGGTTAATGTGTATAACCTGTAGTGGCTTTTGAGTTCTAGGGAATTATGGGCATTTAGTGACATTAATAGTTTTTAACCATTAGTATTCTATGGTTTTTTTTGTAAGCCTATATAAAGGCATGTTTAGTTAAATGATAAATATCACTTTCTCTATATTCATCCTTCACGTGTTTTTTTTTTCTAACAAAGTGGTATCAGAGCGTGGGAAAAAAAACCAAGAGAAATATGACCATCGGTGGAGGAATGAGTCTGCTTCAAATACCGATGCTTACCAAGCTCAACTACGACAATTGGAGCATCAAAATGAAGGCTTTACTAGGAGCACAAGACGTGTGAGAGATCGTGGAGAACGGTTTCCGAGAGGCGGAAGAGGGAGCCGATCAAGCGCAAAGAAACGCATTAAAAGAGATTAGAAAGAAGGACAAAAAGACCCTCTATATCTTGTACCAATCGGTGGACGAAGACACGTTCGAGACCATCGCCAATGCCGAGTCATCAAAGGCGGTGTGGGACAAGATCCAATCGACTCATAGAGCAGCCGATCGTGTGAAAAAGATACGGTTGCAAACTTTACGTGGTGAGTTTGAATCGTTACAAATGAAGGAAACAGAGGGGATAGCAGAATATCGTACAAAAGTAATGACCGTTGTCAACCAATTAAGACGGAATGGTGAAGAAGTCGCTAATGTTCGTGTCATGGAGAAGGTTCTACGAAGCCTAAACACTAAGTTCGAGATCATCGCCACGACAATCGAGGAGACGAAGGATCTCGAGAACATGACAATTGAACAATTTATAGGCTCGTTGCAAGCCTATGAAGAGAAAAAGGAAAGGAAGATGGAGCAAACGGAGACCGTTGAACAACTTCTCCAACTCAAACTCAAGGAGGAGAATGGCCGTGGACGTGGAAGAGGTCGCGGTGGTCGAGGCCGTGGTGGAAGAGGTGAAACCAACACCGACATTTCTCAAAACTCGTGTGAATCTTCAAGAGGAAGAGGAGGTCGAGGTTGTGGAAGACGTGGTGGAAGGTCTGGGAGAGATAAATCTCAGGTAAAATGTTATAATTGTAACAAATATGGACATTATACGAATGATTGTTACTCACCCCAAACAGAGCCGATCGGCCGTAAGCATCAGGATCGGTCGACAACCGGGACATCCAACGCCCATCAAGGGCAATCCAATTATGTGGAGGAGAACGAGACCTTATTCATGGCTTCAAAGGGAGAAGAAGAGAGTCGAGAGAGCATGTGGTATCTTGACACCGAAGCCTCAAATCACATGTGTGGGAACCGCGAGATGTTTGCAGAGTTGAACGAGATGGCGAAAGGCAACATTGCCTTTGGAGACAATTCTCTGGCTCCCATAAAAGGAATAGGTAAAATTCTCATTCGGTTAAATAATGGAGAACATCAATATATCGCAAGTGTTTATTATATTCCCAATGTAAAAAATAATATATTGAGTATAAGACAATTGTTAGAGAAAGGATTTGAAGTTCAAATGAAAAACAATTGTTTGTATTTGAGAGATAGTCATGAGAGACTTGTTGCTAAAGTCTCCATGACCAAAAACTGAATGTTTCCTTTGAATGTATGTAATGATGTTGCAAAGTGTTTGAAGATGTGTTATGAGGATCCCTCTTGGCTATGGCATCTAAGGTCCGGATATCTCAATTTTGGGAGCTTAGAAAACTTGTCGAAGAAGGAGATGATGCAGGGTTTACCGCACATTCACAAGCCGAATCAAGTGTGTGAAGGGTGTCTACTCGGAAAACATCATTGAAGTAGTTTTTCGAAGGAGTTTGTGACAAGAGCCAAGAAGCCTCTAGAACTCATCCATGCCGATGTGTGTGGAGCAATCAATCCTGAATCTCATGGTAAAAGTAAATACTTCATTCTCCTTATTGATGATTTTTCAAGAAAAACATTGGTGTATTTTTTGAAGAAAAAATCGGAAGTATTTGAAATCTTCAAGAAATTCAAGGCGCGTGTGGAGAATGAAAGTGGCTTTACGATCAAGGCCATGAGAACCGACCGAGGTGGTGAATTCACATAAAATGAGTTCAACCGATTTTGTGATGAAAAAGGCATCCGATGTCCGTTAACAGTGCCAAGGGCACTGCAACAAAATGGCGTGGCGGAGAGGAAGAATCGGACAATCTTGAACATGGCAAGAAGCATGCTAAAGACAAAGAAGATACCGAGGGAATTTTGGGAGGAGGCCGTAGCTTGTGCGGTCTATTTGACAAACTGAGCACCAACCAAAAGTGTGCTTGGCAAGATGCTTCAAGAAGCATGGAATGGAATAAAGCCCGGAATCGGTCACTTCAAGGTGTTTGGGAGTATTGCATATGCTCACGTGTCGGAAGAAAAAAGGACCAAGCTCGACGATCGAAGTGAGAAATTCATCTTTATCGGCTATGAAGCAAGTTCAAAGGCTTATCGCCTCTACAATCCTTTGAATGGGAAGGTAATTATTAGTCGTGATGTTGTTTTTGATGAGAAAGACTCTTGAGATTGGAATATACAGGAGGATGAGTATGATTTCCTTCCATACTTTGAAGAAGATGATGAAAATGAGCCAATCAGGGATGAAATGAGTGAAGTTTTGCCCACTCCTTCAATTGGTGGATTGGGAACCATCATGGTGGTCATAGATCGACTCTCCAAGTATGCCATATTCATTGGAGTGCCGAAGAATTGCTCAGCACAGGAAGCGGCTGAGTACTTTTTGAAAGGGGTTGTCAAAGTCTTTGGATTACCAAAAGATATCGTCAGTGACCGGGATGCTAGGTTCACGGGGAAATTTTGGACTTCTTTATTCAACATGTTAGGTACAGAATTGAAATTCTCAACAGCAAACCATCCATAGATAGATAGCCAGACAGAGAGAATAAACGGACTTCTAGAGGAGTACTTGCCGCATTACGTATCGGCTACCCAACGAAATTGGTTAGAGTTGCTCGACGCCGCTCAATTCTCGTATAACATGCACCGTACATCATCCACGGAATTGAGTCCGGCAGAATTGGTGTTTGGATTTCAACCGACCATGCCCTCAGAAATTGCGCGAAGCAAGTCACAAGGACCTTACCCAGCGGGATACAGGTTTGGACGCGATCGGACAGAACTATTGGAACAAGTCAAGGATAGCTTGGCTAAGGCCCAAGAGAGGATGAAAAAGTACATTGATGGGAAGAAGAGAAAAGTAGAATTCAAAGCAGGGGATAAAGTCCTGCTGAAATTGACACCACAAATTTGGAAGAAGGTAACCGACAGAAGGTCTCATAAAGGACTTCTTCCACGCTACAAAGGTCCATTCGCAGTAACAAAACGAGTAGGGGCAGTTGCTTACCAATTACAACTACCCGAAAGAATGAAAGTACACCCAACATTCCATGTTAGCTTTTTGAAGCCATTCCACGAAGGTGAAAGGATCCAAACGCAACGCGCACCACCAGGAGTGAGAATTGAACTTTAAAAGACAATTGAGAAAATCCTAGACCATAGGACTATTAGGGCGTCTTGCAAAAACAGAAGGCGGGAATACCTAATAAAATGGCAAGGGGAGGATGAAGCATCATGGGAGAAAGGCGAAGATCTTTGGCAGTTTGAGAAAATTGTGGAAGACTATTTGGCTTGGATATCGACGAGGTCGTCGACTTCATTGAGTGGGGGAGGTTTGTCACCCCCACAATTTATAAGATGAAGTGGGCGGGTTGAAAGGCCAAGGGGAAGGCGCTGGGCCTTCCCCCGTGCGCGCAGAAACAATTGGGCCTAGGGTCCAGCAGCGCGCGCGTGAACAATACTGCGCGGGTGGAGCAGTAGGCTCGTCGGGTTGCTGCGGCAACTTCCTGACGGCGCGCCAATTCATTAAATGAACTGGCGCAATTCATTGAATGGAACTAGAGTTCCATTAATGATCCAGATGTGGCGACGGGGCGCCACATTGTTCAATGAAGGCATCATCTGAAGGGGCATAGCTTCATTGAAGACAGCAGACGTTGGCGGCAGTGCAATAGTGGCTGCAAGCGAACAGGCAGCTCATTAAAGCAAAGTGCGCTGACGTTACGCCAATTAATGGTGTGGAGTTATGACGGGCGCAACGAATGGTCCGAGGAAGCTCAATCGGTTGGACAGCCATTCGAGCGTTAGGCCACATGGAGTGACGACAACATGACAGCTGGAGGCGTAGCGCACTTGGCAAACAGTAACGCACTAGGAGTTCCGACAGTCGGCCCATTCACATAACTGCAGGCGCGACTTGCATTAACTAGGCACGGCCAGTGCGCAGGCTGGACTCTTCAGCGACCAGCGGCGGGTAACCTCCCATTTACTATGTAGTTAAGTTAATTAAAGAGGCTTGTACTATATAAGTAACACTTGAGACACCAACAAAAATACGATTTGAGATTAAACCTTGAGCATTTTGTGGTGGTCCAAGAGAAAAGGTTCCTTTCGCATTCCATAACTCCTGGTCACTGAATAGTCCAGTAGGCGCGTCCCTTGCGCTGCGCCCCCAGTTGGTGCATGGTCCGAGTTCTGCGCTTCTAGTTGGCACGCTATTGTTCTGCCAAGTCAATGTAACGGTTGGCTGTTTACCCAACGGGCTGTAACTGATGCCCGGCGCCCATAAAGACCCTGCAGTGCCCTTTATGACTCCACGCGAGGCCCACATTAATGCCCCATTCATTATGCAGCGCGCCACTCTGCATCCCCGCTAACTCCCGCGCGCACTATGCGCCCATTCCATAAATGAACTGCGGCAGTTGCCTTTAATGAACTGCGCCAGTTGCCTTTATTGAACTGTGCTTGTTGCCGAATTGTTAATGAACTGCTGGCATCCTTTATGACTAATGTAGCGCCCTGTCGCCGCATCTGGAACTCTAGCTTCGAACTCCACTTCATTCAATGAAGTGCTCGGATTGTGCGCTAGTTCATTTAATGAACTACGCGCATTGTCGAATAGCGGCTTCCGCCGTCTGGCGCGGTTTCCCACGGCCCATCGTTTGTGCGCCTAGATGGCCTTGGCTCATTTGGCTGTTATGCACAGGAAGTCGCCCCAACTTCCTTTGGTGTGTGGCCTGTTTTTATGTTAGGCCCAGTTGCTCCTCAGCTATGCGCCTTGATGCGACTGTCGGCCCATCTTATGTGTGCGCATGTGGGAAGGCCTCGTGCCTCCTGGATTTGGCCCCATTGGCCCATGGTCCGATCTGGTACGTCATGTGGCCTTGCAGCCAGTGCGTAGATGAGCCCCTTCGCCCGACCCATCTATTTGTGCGCGCGTGGGGGAATGCCCAGCTCCTTCCCCTCGTTGTGCGGCCCGCCCGATGCGCCGCTATGGACCATGTGGCCCTGCGCCTACCACAATAGAATTTGAGAGGGTAACAAACCTCCCCCACTAGAAAACGTCGACGTCCCCGTTGACCACCATTGCAAGTAGTCTTCCACTATATCTTCAAATTTTGGAAGATACATGTCTTCAAGTAATGTGTCGCCTGAAGCCTCATCCTTACCACCCCATTGTTTCAAGAAATGCCGCCACCCACGGCTCCGTCCAATGGACCGATGATCTAAGACTTTGATCACATTGTTCCCTTGAGAAGTTGGATGTTTCTTTACCGTTTCGGTTAGTTGCCTTTCCATAGCAACTAAATTGACCCTTGTGGTCGCTACACATTCCCTTACGAAGCTTGGAGTAAGCCCATTGCGAAGCCTCTGTTCCTTCACTTGCCTCCAAATTTTTCGAAAATGTTTGACCCTTTCTTGTGCCGAGCATACTTTAGGCACTCTTTTGTCTTTGGAGCACCCAATCTTCAAAACACTATCCAACTTATCATTCGATGACATGCCTACTTTGAAGTCCATGGCTTTCACTTTGAGATTAGGCCTAGGTTGTGATTCTTTCACCGCCTCCTTTTTGTCCATCTTGTCTTTTAGGCAAGTATCCACGTCCAAAATTGCTTCATCTCTTGACTTTAATGGTTTGGCGCACCTCCTTGAGAGGTTTCCTCTTCTGGTCAAGTTCCCCTTAACTTGACTTCTCTTTCCTACTCGTTTGTTATTCGGGTAGTTCGCCAATTTTGGCGACGCCCCACAAAATGCCGCAAGTGCTAAAGGTTCCTTGTCCGAGACCGTCTCTTTCGAATAATCCACCTCCATTTTCTGTAGTGTAGCCAACAAGGTGGTCTTTCCCTTCCTTAATCCCGAACCTTCTTGAAGGGTAGGCTGAAGCACTTTTCTCCTTTGCTTTTCACATTTTACGGTGCATGGTGATGATTCTTCTTGGATTAGCATAACTCCAAGATGCAGCACAACCAAAGCTTTGGTTTGCCGAAAAACTTCATCCCCAGGATGAGTTCAAAGTCGTCGAGTGGCACCACCGTGAATAGGCACTCTGATTGCCATTCTCCCACTTGAATAATGGGCTTTGTCATGCCTATCACTTGCTGTATGCTAGAATTTACAGCCTTCATCCTCTTGTTAGATTTAACCACCTTCAAACCCAACTCCTTTGCCCTTGTTTCCGAAATGAAATTGTTGGTAGCTCCGGTATCCAACAATGCTCGGATTCTTCTCTCTTGGATGGTCACCTTGACATACATAAGCCCTCCATAAGTCAACGTAGATTTGTCACTTATGAGGATGTTGATAGGCTGAATATTGGACTTCTCCTCGGACTCCTTATCATGCCGATTTACGCTTTGAGGACAGTCTCTAGCAAAGTGTGGCCCTCCACAAACGAAGCACCCCGATTTCTTCTTCTTGCGGGATTGATCATTTCCCGTAAGTCTTTCTTCGGGTCTCTTTGCTTTGCTTTCACCTTTCACCAATCTGCCATCCTCCTTTAATCTTTTCTTTTCAAGAGTAGATGCAGATTTGTGCTCCACCAATCGTTTGGCTATGGCAATAGTCGTTTGCAAGTCCTCCGCCCTATGGCGACGCAACTCCTTTTGCGCTCATGGATTAAGTCCCTCCGTAAAATACTGCAGCTTATTCACCTCTTGCATGTCTACAATGAGTGAATTGAACGCCCCCCCCCCCCCCCCCCCCCTTATTTTAAATAATTAATTCTCTCCCCATTTTAACTTCTCTTTAAATTATTTTAATTCATTAATTAAATCCCCAATTAATTAACTTATTAAATCTCCTTCATTAATTTAACTCCTTTCCATTTCAAATCCTAATTTATTATATATTTTAATTTATTAAATTAATATTTATTTTATTTTGATCACATTGATTTCCTATTAATTTCCATAATATATTATCTAACGAGTACGTTCTTAGTAATACCCCGATAGTCAACCTACTTAAAAAGTTGGGGTATTATATTACCTGACACATAAATAAAAGAATAGAACTTGGTAAATGCTATCATATAAAGTAAGCATACTTACAGGTGAGGAAGCTTTCTCATGACGAGCCCTATGTTGTTAAGCAGTCTGCAAAAATGACTTTAATCCGGGTGCTCTGACACCATTTTGTAACGCGCTGAAGCGTTAAACTTCATTTCTTGCTAATACTCTTTTTTTAATACATCATGCATAAAATCATATCTTTAAAATCATACACATCGAAAGTCTTTAAAATAATTTTTTTTAAAATTCAACGTAATAAAAACAAATAATAAAATAAATATAAATATTTATTTCTAAAATTCAACTAATAAAAACATAATATAAAGTCTTTCTTTTGATTCTATTTTCTTCAAATCCTCACTCATGGGTTAACTTCGCTTCAACAACACTTTGATTTCATTCATGAAAATTCCTCTTCAACTGTAATATCCATCAATTCTATCATCAACATGTTCCTTAGTGAATTCATCAATATCCACATTACAAAGTTCAAACTATGAGTCTAACATTCAATAAGAGATGTATAGCATAAAACATGACTATGCAATACAATTTAATAAAAAACATGGCTTTTTCATTCTTTCTTTTCTTTAATATTTTAATTATCGTACAACCTTTATCAAGATTCTCAAGGGAATAGTAGGCACGATTATGGAAAATACACCACTAAGTTTTGTGAACTTCGGCGAGACAATCCCCCTTTTCGGGACCTTTGTTAGTATTATGCACTTAATACACAGCTTGTAATGTCTAGGGTATTTAAATTCGTGTAATTATTGAATTAAGCAGAAATATAAGTTGTTGGCATTTTATAAAGTATTGGAATATATATATATATATAGAGGAGCTGAGAAGAAATTGACGAAAATTAGACGAAATTTAGAGGAGTGGGCGGTTGATTTCAGCGGTCGATCACATCTTGGGCGATCAACCGGCGCGATCAGCCAGCGTTGCTGGAGTCAATTTTGGCGGACGTTCAATGCACTGGTGGTCGATCATCCTTCAGCTGAATCGATCAACCGCCATTAATTGTTAATGTTTGGAGGCAATATTCAATCGCTAGAAACGCTGAACGCTCAGCCTTTGGCATTTCAGTGTCATCCAACGTCTCTCCAGACATTTTGTCTTCAGAGAATGACTGAAGAGTCGTTTAGAGTGTGTATAAATAGGACGAGAGGTGAAGTTTTTCCTTGGAAAAACTGGAGAACGAGTGAAACTTCACAGAGGGTATTCTATTCGAATATTGGAATCAAAGGAACTGTGAATATTCGGTTGGACTAATGGAAGAGAAGGGAAACGAAGCTCGAGGTAAGGAATAATTGTGTGATTTGTCCGTAAGGACCTACATCGCAGGAGTAGGATGCTTGCCATGGTTTGTATGTTGTAGTTTATGTTGTTTGCTCTCTAGATACTATAGTTCAGGAGATAGATTAAATTATTTGCATGATTTCTTTGATAAGAATTTTATTATTGCATGTCTGGTTATTTAGTGGTAGTCCTCTAATTGTGTTGTTAGATTGCCTGTAAATGTGATGGAAATAGTTTATGATATTGATGGTCAGCGATGAAAAATGAATAGTTTGTATGTTTGTTTCCTCTGTAGGGTGGTTATGAATATTTTCCTTATTATTCCATATGAATTAATGTTATATGGTAATTCTTGTTATTGTATGCTTTATAATTTATTAGGTTTAGTAAATGGTTAGTGGGAGGGAATCTATAGAAATTAACGAATAAAATGAAATGAAGTATTTTTCATATCTAGTTTCTTAAATAGTTCAGGGTTTAAATTGTAATATTTCTTTAATAATAGACTAGACTCTAAATTAGGTTATTTACACTTGGTGAATACATAGTGAGTAGATAGTTTGTATTAAACGATATTTCCTGCATAAATAAATAGATATTTTATTAGATTATATTAAATAGTAAAAATTAGAAGTATGGGTACATTATATATGTATAGGAAATTAGATAATAGTTAATTAGTATAAGTCCTAAATTATATTCAAATGGTGGATACTATAAAATAGTGCTTATATTGTTAAAGACTAAGTTAGAAATAATGCGTCAAGGATAGAGAAATAGATATATGGTATTATAGTATAATAGAAATAGGTTTAGTTGAAGTATAACTATTGTTTGTTAGTTGCTTGAAGTATTGTTTGCAATAAATGAACTGCTGTGTGTGACATTCATGTAGACATGTTATACAATTGCACGTTATGCATTGCATAGGCTAATAATGAAGATAATAAATGGTGTTTCCTACGAGGGTTTTGAAACTGAAGAGGTTGCTCACACGTAGGAAGCAGCTCGTTTGAGTAAGTTTGGAAACTGAAGAGGTTGTTCTTACTCAACGGGGGGCGAGTTGGCAGACCGCAGAGGTTGCTCTTACTAAAGAGTAAATGAATGTAATGTAAGTGAGTTCGTTTTTAATGACTTTGAAAACTGAAGAGGTTGTTGTCACATAAAAACGAATCCAGGTTATGAGTTCGAAAACTGAAGAGGTTCCTCTCACACAGTTTACAGATGTATCAGGCTTAAACATGTAGAGTTGACATAGAGGTTATAGTTGCATTCATTTTATATTTCTTACTGGGAAATAGACTCATTATTTCTTCAGTGATGTAGGTATGGATTATGAGTCGATTGAAGTGAACGTTGGGGAAGTGTGATGTGATGCAAGCTTGTGTTACCATGCGCGAAACGACCTTGGAGTTTATGGCTCAAAATGAATAAAAGTTATTTTAAATGCACAAAGACTTTGTTATAAATTTCAAGTATTTATTTATGATATTTCTATGAAACAGTTAAATATTTTTATTTCACGTAACGTACTCTGATATTTTTCAATTAAGGATATTTAATGGGATTTTGGAATATTCAAAATTTTACAAAAAAATTATAAATGGAATGGGATGTTACACAACCACTTGGTCAACTTTGACTAAGCACTGATCTAACCGAGCTAACGTGCTTATCCCCCATAAGACCAACTTTTGGGACAACCTTTCTTCAATCTTTCATATTATTTCTTTCGTTCCTTAACTTCTGTTTTGTCTTTCATAAAATATATGCATGAAAAACCGTTTTCCTCCTTTTCTTGAAAAACATGATGCATGCAATATACATGACACATACTAACCATCTAACATGCATGAACATAATAGTAAATATATTTTTAACAGTAACATTATGCATAGGAACAAGTCATCATCGTCTATTTCAAACAATAATCATATTAACATGTTATCCTCGCATATTTCAAACAAGAAACCAAATTAGCATGGAAACCATAAGTCATCGTCACAAACAATTGTATTAACAAGTAATCTTTACATATCTCTAACAAGGAGTTATGTAAGCATGAGAAACAGTCAAACATCGTCACAATTAATCAAGCAAGGAACCATATTTATCACGGAAGCAGTAAGTCATCGTCACATATTTTCAAGCAAGGAGTTCATATTAGCATACCAACAGTCATAAAAACACACCCTAGCATCTTTGTGATGTAGGCCAAAGGTCAAATGTATGCAACATCACTTACCTGGAAATTTTAGTGAATTTGTGACTGATCTTAAGCTTCCTTCACACTTACTTCTTCTTTTAAGAACAAAGAGTTAATTACTAAAGGAATAATTCTATGATTAACTACTGTCAAAGATGCTATACAAACTAAATCGTGGAACCTACCTCGAAAGCTGGAAGGACAAGCCTCACTTGAGAGCTTGAGGTAGAGATCTCTCATTCAAGGAGGTTCTCGGGTGATGGAAGTCCAACCCACACCCTTAAATTTATAGAACATAGACCAGAGGACTTCGGGGGGGATAGGATCCCACAAAATCAAGTCAAAATAATGTCATTTCCTAAACAATCTAAGCGTTGAATTGTGGTTTGCAAGAAATCTAGAAAAGTTAGCTAATTTCAAACATGCTCGAGTTACAGTGGATGTGCAAACAACCACAATGGATGTCTGCAACAAGTCACATGACTAATGGCCAACAAACACGTTAGCCCTAAACTCATATTTGCAATCGCCAAATCAACAGCAAATGCCAACACTTCCTTAGAAGTGTTGGCTTTTGTAGGAATCCCAACTCAACGGCTCACCGTCTACCACGTGTACTAATGTATCTTTAAAATCCATTTGCAGATGGTAATGGTTTCGCAGATCGTGAACCTAATAAGTCTAGCAACGTCGTATCTAACTTGCCTAACTCTCCTGAAAGGCTTCTTCCCTTTCCACGAAAGAATCTTTCCTAATCCAATGGCTCACAATCCTCCTGCTAAGCTTGATCTAACGGCCCATAATCATTCCGTGCCAGAGTGGCAGCAAACACTTGCATGCAAGCATCTTCCCTCCATCTTGATTGATCTCGATCATTCCTAAGCTTCATTCGACGGCTGATGAAGCATCCAATATCTTACACTTTTCTTTAATTTCCAGAATTAAACTATTAATTTGTTAACTAAATCTTTTTTCTTATCCATATTATTTTACAATATTTTCACTAATTCATTTATATTAAGTATTCCTAATCTCCCCTATTTCCTATTTTATTTTTATAACCTATTTATTTGATCTTCCCTAATTTTTTAATCATTCATTATTTTTATTTTATTACCTATAAAATAAAATTATTTACTTTAACTTTTCTTAATAATTCATTATTTTATTTTATTTCCTGTAAAATAAAATTCTTTATTTAATCTTTCCTAATTTTACTAATTCTAATAATTATGTTATTTTAATTTCTTCATTAAAATTCTCCAATTAACAATAATTAAATTTATTAAATTCTAAATTTTCATATTACTTAATTAAAATTTTTGTGAAAATTTTGGGTATTATATAATCATTACGTAATAACTCATTCGACTGAGCTTTAAGTTCACTCAACTCAGCCTAAACCATCACATATAAAGCAATAGAAATTAGATCAATGTAGGGAATAAAACAAAGTGAACACTAAAATAAATCACTCTGTTAAGTGGAAACTCAAGTAGATCATCAAGAAAATATTAGGATACTCAAGCTCAATTGAGAAAATCAAATCCTGCTTGACTGACATATAGTCGCTACTAATAGTAAAAACATTCCATCAAGTACTCCAGTCTCCAATGTCCACTCAAACAAGCCTCTGCAAAGCATAATTAATAGGAAATATTTTTAAATTACTATGGTACACAATAACTTGAATGCTTACTAATTGAAAAGTTACACTCTTCGCATAACCATCAACTCTGACTTATACTCACTCACCATGTCCATAAACAAGCCTACATCTAATTAGTCTACCAATAAAAGGATTAGATATATCAACATCTAAATAATCAATTATCACACATAAGTAATGTCTATCAAAGAATAAGTCTCTCTTCTCACATATCAGTGTGACTCGCAATAAGGTGGTTGAACTGCTTCTACCCTAAACCAAAGAAAGTATAAATAGTTGGGTACCAAAGAAGGACTTGTCCTAATTTCTAGCAATACTTAACCAATATGGTGAAAGTCGTAATATCAACAATGCCCCTTTTAAACCCAAACATAAATATGAGAATCTCCAATTATACAAGCGTGATCAAAGAACTTATTTGTTATCTCTTCTTAGTCATTTTACCATCAGTAGTTGCTCTTTGAAAATTCTTCTCTATTCTTACCTAAACACTCATCAAAGTTAGTTTCAATATGATAAATAATAATCAAATCTTAAAAAATGAAAGTAAATCAGATTCTTCTTAGTCTAGAGATAATCTTGGTAAGTGTTTTCTAGACTTATCATTCTATTAATCTTAATCAATCACCTTAATTCACCATGCCAATTCCACAACTTTGATGTGATATTCGAAAATCATGGACTTCTCATATACCCTAGTCATGAAACACACCAATCATATTCTATCTACAGCTCATGTTACACACTGAAATTTGCATCAAATTCAATTAATTTCATACCCTCAATAAAGTAATCAATTCTTTAGAATTTTCTATCATCACCTTAAAATAAAATTTAGCGCAGACAATCCCGTGCTCCCCTGACATATCAACAACAGTTATATTCTTTACCATCTCTCAAAGCCATTTCCCATCAATTAGTGGATCCAATCCATCATCAATTAAATAATCTATCATTAAAATTTGGTCGACCAATCGACTCCATCGACTCCTCCAATTCATCGACCTTAAACAATAACAACATACACAAACTTCTTTTATTTTGTTTACGTGCAAAATTTTGACTCTCTATCCTCAAATTTCAAAACTTTGATCAAAATCTCAATTTTTCACATAAAAGCTCTAGATGCGGAATAAAGATGAGATTTGGTTAAATTGAAACATACCCATGACAGTCCTCTCCAATTTAGCCATAGGTATGCAATCCTTGAAAATTAACTTTGAATGATTTCGTCAGAACCATAACTCCAGAATGAAGTCTTTCACGTAATATCCAAAAACCGTAAGATAATCAAAACGGCAGATGAATTATACTCTTAACAATGAAAGTGCAAAACAGTGGTATCCCATGAGATGCCTTTAATAAAATTGTAGCCGCTGAACCAGAAAGGCAAAAATTTTAAAACAAATAATTACGGTCCCCTAATTCCAGCAATTACTGTACTATGGTAGTTATTGTAGATATAAGAGTGTTGCATTAGCATTCAACTCACATTGAACTTGATTACTTAATATAAGATCTAAAACTTAAAATGAGCTGACATGATGGAAATCATACAACGATTTGTGTGAATTTTTGCAATTAATTTGACTGTGTTAATTTGAAATCAAACAGGCAAATACATACATGCCTATTAAAGTGGCTACAAGTCAGAATAGATAAAGTAATACATTATCTGTAACATCCCGATATTTTTAATTATCAGAATATTATAGGGTGTATTAAGAACGTTAGAGCTACAAGTATTTTAGTGATAAGGAATAAATTGGATTCAATTTATTAAATTAAATTCATTGACGGGTTAAATTAAATTTATTGACGGGTCTTTAATAAATTAGATAAATTAGAGTAAATTTAATAAATTAAATCTGATTAGAGAAATATTAAAGTAGAATGGAAATAAAGGAGATTAATTGGGGAAGAGTTAAAATAGAATAAAAATTTAAAGGGGTTAAAAATGGAAAAGAAAGAAATGAAGGGGGAGAAGGAAATGGCCATCGGCCATTTTGCTGAAGGTTGAGAGAGAAAGAGGGACACGAAGGAAGAAGGGGAGAAATTGGGACGGAGAACCGGCGAACGAATGACGACCAAAAGGCGACGACGAGCTGCGATGTCCAGGGGAGGCGGCGGCGACGGCACGGTTCGGGGCTAGGGCTCGCGATTTGGGGCTCGGGATTGGAGCTCCTGCCGTGGCGTTTTCCAGCGACGAATTGGAGGTATGTTGGTCGGGTTTTTTTCCTCTTTCTGTTCTAATAATCGGATGTTGGCTAGGGTAATTAAAATCGGCAATGTGAGAGAGATGCAGAGGGTTGGCAATGGCAGGGGTGTTTGGGCTCGACGTCTTCACGGGGTCGCACTAGCGTGGCTCGCAATTTGTGCTAGACCGGCCGAAGGCCTTGGTCCAGCTTGTCCTTTGGGATCGAATCGGCTTGCAGCGACGCGGCATCCTTGTGATGGAAGCTGACATTAGGAAGTGGGTGTGAAGAATTGTCCACCTTTCCAGCTGGGTTGTCTCCTGCCGACAG
Source organism: Begonia loranthoides (assembly GCA_022433065.1). NCBI lineage: Eukaryota > Viridiplantae > Streptophyta > Magnoliopsida > Cucurbitales > Begoniaceae > Begonia > Begonia loranthoides. Next base: position 364,853 of record JAJTVF010004422.1, on the reverse strand, counting down.
TGAAGGAATTATTGAGGAGGTAGTAAGTGGTTGAAATTGAAGAAGTCTGTCGGGTGCACGAATGATAAAATGATAGAGAGCTCTTTGGAGAGCGGGTGCGCTGGAGCTCTCTATCCAGGAGTTGGAGAAGCAGCCGAGAGCTTCTCCTCTGGTTTTGTTGAAGGCCGACTGTGTCGAAGCTGTCCTTGCCAGTGCTGGAGGAGCTGAACCGGGAACTGCCATCCGTGAAGTTGCTGGAGAGCTATCTCTGGTTGCATGTCTTCGACAGTGGTATTCGCGGATTCCACACAGTTGATGAGCGATTTGCACGCGAGCGGACTTGCGGTTGGCCAGTCTATGAAAAGCAAAGATAATTGGATCGTAATTTGATTTAATTAAGTTTTCCTAAATTGTAATTAAATGGCGAGTTTATTTCTTTCAATATTTACGCTTCCGCATATGTATTATTTTTGCAATGTTTTTAAGTGTTTTCTAATGGCCTGGCTCGCACACTGGTATTTCTTTCATAAATTTTAACACGTTTTTGAAAGGGATTTACGAAGAAAATCTGGGTCGTTACATTATCTACGCTATAAAATTTAGACTACAAACTCCATGGAAGCTATATACAAGACTGAATCTCTAGACTCGCATATGTCTGATATGCCTCTAGCTCAGCTCAATTTGTCTTTGCATTCTTTTTACTTCTCTAGTCATTGTCACCTGTATCTGCAAAAATAGAGGATTTTCACAATGTGAGCTTTCATAAAGCCCAGCATTAGAGTCTAAACTTGAAAGATTTAAAGAAATATAAATTAACACAATGTGTCTATGCACTTGAAATTAGTGCTTGTGTGTCTAAACAACCCGTAACCTCCACCATAAACACTCTATATTGGACCAGTGCTATGCATATGATCATGGCACTCAAATGCAACAAACCATGTTCAAAGCTAGTGCATATGATAAGTTATTATTCATTATCATATCTTTTCCATATTAATATTCTAATGTCTCTCTCAAAATTTCAACATTTATTTTATAGATCATCACTCTAGTATGCAATCCATCACACGATGCTAGACTTCAATGAGTCTCACCACAGGACACTAGCCACTGACCATTACTATCTCATGAGATTCCTAAGGAGGACATTTAGTGGATCTCTTATCTACTCCATAGATACAAATATTTCACACCTCATAAAAATAGTGATCGGGTTCTAATGTTTACTAAGCACATATTTTTCTAGTCTCGTACATACAATGCATGTCTCATCATCACACATATGAAGTGACATCGCATTTTATGTAGTTCGTGCAATGATTGTCCATTCCATTATCTTTTAATTGTTTCGCACAATAATAGAATGTTGTGCCATAGTGTAACATTGTATTTCACCCCTAAAATAAAATAATTTGGAAAATACTTTAAAACATAAATATTAAAGTAACACAGCAGCATAATAGCAATAACGCTAACTCATAAAATTGTAAAAAATCTATGGCATAGGTTTCACTACACCGTGGAATAAATCACCCCATTGCTTAGAGACATCAATAGAAGAATGTCATGGAATAATCCCGTGGAAATGCCATGACATTAGGACAACAACACCATTGAATTCTATTCTTCAAAATGCCAAGGAACTCATCCCATGGCGTCCATGTGTCATCCACCCATTTGTAGCTTTTAACGGCCATAACGTTGTGGAATAATTCAAATAATGTTTGTGCGGCAATTGTATTTCCGCGATTCCATCGCTCTAATATTGTTCTCTAGTCATTTTTCCAATCAAACACCATTTTCATGTAAAATAATTTATACCAACATACTCATAACAAGATTTCGCACATTTTCATTGAAGCTATTGCAATAAAAATGCATCCTAAGTGAATCAATAAACACAAGTTAAATATGAAATCTTTTGGTTATCTTACCAATTTAGGCATTTCACCTTGCAAAACTTATACTAATAGTTTCATCTCAATGTCATAGACAGCTTTCTTGGTTGTGACTTGACCAAAATGTCGTCAGTCCAATTTTCTAATCGGTGAGGTTTTTACCTAACACTTCTCTCTTCCTTTTCACTTCTCAAGAGTTCGTGTTTCCAAGTGTGGTGAAACAAATTCACTCTGGTTGTTCCGCATCGAACAAGGTTTGTGTAATTTTTTAGAAAATTACAATTTTTTTGGAAAAAGATAAAAAAAGGAACGGGAAAATTGTTCCCCCTGCCATTCGTCTTGTTTATGAAGATTTGTTCTTCTCTGTTGTTAGCCGTCGTAAGAAACAATTGCCTCATTTTTCATCTTTGTTTGGAGTTCTCTAGAGCAGTTGTGTCTCCGAACAATAGGTTCGTCATTGGAGGGTTTTCTATTTATCGCCATTTGTTATAGATCATCTATATTGTGTTCTCCATTCTCGTTGTCAAGCCATTTCGATTGGGGTTGCTGCAAGAGTGTCTTTTGCAAAATTGAATTGTTGCGAAAGGTAAATATTTTTGAAAATCATTGGGATTTTTGGAAGATTAAATTTGATGAATTTATGATAGATTTGGAATTGCGGGAATATCTCAATCTGGGAGATTGATTTCAATTGAAATTCAAATAAGGTTTAAATTTTGTAATATTTGCGATTATTCTGGCGGTTGGATTTAATTTGATTTTGGAGATGATTTGTTATGGTAAAATATCTAAATTTTGGGGATATCTTTTGAAATCTTATGATATCTATGGTTTTCAGCTTCAATATTTTATGGTGAATATTTTATTGAAGTCAGTAATCTTTTGCGCCATATATTTTGTTAAAAATTATGTTTCTGGGGCGATGAGATCTTTGAAGTAGATCTTCCACTTTTGAATTGAGATTCGAGATTTCGTTATGGTAAGATAATGAGAGTAGAATTTTAAAGAATTTTGAAAGAAGATTTTGATGTGGTAGGTCAAGTGGCGAGATATACTCGCATAGATTTGGCTAACTCTTTGTGGGATTTGAAGATGTCACCATCGTGGTTTAAATGTTTTTAAACTTAGTCAGCATCAGTTGCTGAATTTACCCTTAAAGACTTTTATATTGGTGATCTGTATATTTCTTTGAGACGGGCAAGTGGGCCCTCGTTGCAGATCTTCTTTAAGGGTGTGGAAGAGGAAGATTTGAAGATTTAAAAAATTGGTTCATTGCATCAGAATTCGTTTCGAGATGGAAATTGTCAGAATTTAGGGTTTTGAATTCATTTTGTTGGGCTAGGTTGACGAGCACGTGCTATGGATCTCTTTCATAGAATTCATGTCAAGGTGGAGATTGTTAGATTTCAGTGTGACCCAAATTCTATTGGGCCGGGTTAGTGGACCCGCATTGTAGATCTCATTTAGGGTTTTATTTTCTCTATAAATTGATGTAAGCTAGAGTCGCAAAACTCGCGGTTGTATTTTGATCTTCATAGTAGATTATTCATCTACCCGTGGTTTTTTCCCGAAAGGGTTTTTCCATGTAAATCTAGTGTCCCACATAGTATTTTCTTTTTCCGGTTATCATTCGATCTCTAACAGTCATTAACCTTATAAGTGTGCAGGTGACACAAGTCAATTCTCATTGACCGAAAATTTTCTTTGCCCTAATAATTAAACACATTGTCAATTTGTCATGCTTTACGCTCCACAAATCATACTCTAGTGTAACTTAATATTTTATTAAAAAACAAACTCTTACCTTAGCTATTGCTTAATCAACTTATTAATTTCAAATTTGCATAAATTATGCCACGTTCCGGTTATTGTTACAATTTAAATCTTATGATTTTAAAAAAAAAAAAATCTTTGAAGTACAACGGAAGACTTTACATTTGAAAATTATCTTTAATAAAAATTACATAAATAAACTTCTTTTCGTTAAATCTTTTATTACTTAAAAATATGTCATGAATTAGAACTTTATAACTTTAAAACCTCTACAACAGTGGAAGACTTGTGTAATACCTTGATACAAATTTTCCTGCATACGCGATTTAATCAAACTTGGAAATAATTATACATTACATTGCATATCTATACTTGTTTATTCATGATATGTAATTATGGGATAAAAATTAAATAAGAAAAAATATGAAGAAAATGTTGTTATGGGCAATTTCGGACGCATGCAGACACTGCCAGGAAACCTGGCATCCGCAAACGCTTAGCATGCCGTCCCCGTGTTTTGGGACGCACCAGGACGAGGTCTTGCGTCCTAATGTGTATATCGCTGGACGAATTCGGACAACTTCGGACGGCAAGAGACATGGACGATTTGAATCTGTCCTTCAGATTGGACTTTTTGGACGACTTTGGATGGCAGTGGACGTGGACGTTTTGAATCTGTCCAATTTATGGACGGATTCGGATGCACGCGGACGCTACATGTAGATGCCAAATCGGGTCCAAATTTCGATTTCAGACGGTACGGACATGGCGAGGACGCCATTCCCTGTCCAAAAACACAAATCTGCCTTGGGGATTTTGCACATGCGAACTTCGTTTGAATCCTCGTAAATCTGTGACATAAAATATTTTAAAATCAAAACAAATCAACAATTAACCAATAGAAACGTGGCCACTCGACACAAATCGCCCTCCACCATGATGCGACTGGCAGGGAACTGTCTCCTGCACCCTTCCTGCTGGACGTACGGTTGGTCTCCCAGGTAAGCTTGCCCTCCCCCTTTATCTTCAGCCAGCCCTTCTCTCACCTCCAACTCTCCCTTATGTTCTCTTCTTGAGTGAAGTCCCTGCGTGAGGAGGGAGGCTAGGAGCAAGAAGAAGCTGTCCGTGAGCTGAGGGAGCTTGAAGGAGTGCTATCCTTGTTTTGTGTCTTCATTTAGGTAAGGAGTGGGGTAGTCCTTGGCCAGGTGGAGGCCCTACACCCAAGTAAAGAGTGCATGAGTTGTGGATTTTTCTATGCTCCGTAGAATTCTTCCTTGAGTTACATATTGTTATTCCCTTTGTAGTTGTTTCTCGTACACTGTTAGTTGCCTTGAACTCCTGCTTGTAGTTAGTCTCTACACTCTATATGGTTATCTTTATTCAATACTCTCATAATGTTTTATTTCATTACTGAAGATGAACTGCCTGGTTTATTCCATGTCTTAGCATGGTAATATAGAAAGATGGGTGAAGGATTTATTTATGATTAATGAGAATGAATGTGGATGAAATAGAGGAACTGTTCTATGGGTACATGTTACGGGTACTTGTCATGGTATCACCTGGTTATGGTGCTTGCCTTGTTATGTTTCAAGTTGTGAGTCATATGTTTACTTTTGAGGATATGCGCTCATTTAAATTTTGCTTATGTTGTCCTATATCTGGAAGTATAATCTGTAGTTACATTGTTTATACTACGTTGCCGTTATTTCTGCCATTTAAAAGTATGATCTGCAGTTTTATTTAGTCGTATATTCTTGTTGTTTTAATCGTCATCAAGAATCACGTTCCACTGGTCTGTTCATTATTGCTTACTACTGTTCATAGTCGTTTAAGAAGCACGTTTCGCTATTTTGTTTTGCTACTTATTATTGTCGTTTATAATCACTTGAAAGGCATGTTTTACGTTTATTACCGCTATTTATAGATGTTTTAAGGAACACATTTCGCTGTCTTGTTTTGTATTTATTACTGTCGTTTATAATCACTTGAAAGGCATATTTTCTTTATTATTGCTGTTTATAGATGTCTTAAGAAGCACGTTTCGTTGCTTTGTTTTGCTATTTATTACTGCCGTTTATAATCACTTGAAAGGCATGTTTTATGTTTATTACTGTTGTTTATAGATGTTTTAAGAAGCACGTTTTGCTGTTTTATTCTTTATTGCTTACTACGGTATATAGTCGTTTAAGAAGCATGTTTCGCTGTTTCATTCAATATTGTTACTGCCGTTTATAGTTATTTTAATAAGCGTGTTTCGCTATTTTGTTTTGTTATTTCTTACTGCTGCTTATAGTTGTCTAAGAACCATGTTTCGCTATTCTGTACGATATCATTGCTATTGATTTTATCGTCACTTAAAGGCATGAATCAATTGTCCAGTTTTTTGTTCGTTTTAGTGGATGTTAGAAGCATGTTTAGCTTCAATTTCATTTCTATATGCTGCTATTATCTTTGCTGTCTGAAAGCATGTTCTAATATTCATTTTATTGGAAGTTAAGAGCATGATTTACTTTTATTTTGTTGCTATACGCTGCTGTTACCTTCGTTGTATAAAAAACCATGTTCTGTTATTTGTTTTATTGGATGTTAAAAGCAGGAGTAACTTTTACCTCGTTCATTCTACGAATTCATGTGTTTCTTTTATAGTTGCCCTATATTTATTCAGTTATGCCTTTGTTTACTTTAATTGTTTTAAATTCTGTCTTTTAATTATTGAATTGTCATTCTCTAGTTGTCGTCATTCATGTTCCGTATATGCGCTATTTGATTTGAAAGTGTCATCCTGCATTCACGTTAATAGAAACCAAGTAAGGGGTACCACCTTAGTAGTGGTATCCATACATGCATGAGTGAGAAAAAATGCTAAGAAAAGAATGTTCAAGATGAGCAGGATACGCCTATCACTAAAAGAAAGCCCTAAAGGCGGGATACGCCTGAAGGAAAAAGAAAGGGAGTTGGGGTAGATGGGTAGTTCGGATCTAGCCTGGCAGCTCGGATACACCCTCACCTAGTTGGGAAAGGGGCTAGTGTGCACATAGGAGATTAGAAGCCGATCAAACTAGGTCATCTCAAAGGATAACCTCCATACTCCAACTCAAAGTACAAGCAACAAACAAACAAACCCACAACGTAATAAAAATGTTGGATTGGGTGGCCCCCATTCCAAAAAGGAGCTAAAGAGAGGCATATGTAATTGTATTAACCCATTTCCTTATTGGGCTTTAAGCTCTTGTCCTTACTTGTGGTGTAGATAATGAGATAGTTGTGCCAGAAGCAGCAGAGGAGGCCATTCCCGTGGAGTCTGCGGTGTATTCGGAGGAAACGCAACCCGAGTAGTAGTATGGCACCAAGTGGAGAAGGAAGAAGCCATTTTGTAAGGGTTTAACGGCAAACATGTTTTGTAAACGTTAATTACTATTCTAACCCTGATTTTGAGTATGTTACATTTTTAACCTCAAACTTTGTTAATTTTTTAAAGTAAGATTTCAGGTTATGCTTATGCTAATTTGATAAATTGTAGTTTTCCACTATTTTACGATTGTTGAAATGAGGTTGAGTGACAATCAGATTTTTAAGAAAAGACTCTGATATAATTTAAAAAGATTTGAATTAAAGGTTTTGGTTCAGTTATCAAAAATCTTAAATTTTTACGTATTTTTAAAATAAAAAAAAATCTGAGTCGTTACAACTTGTATTTGCAAAACCCAAAGAATAAGAATACAATTGAAAATTCTTCTTAATAAAACAATTACTATAATTAAAATTCACTTTCTTTAAAACATTATTACCAAATCATTACATTTCCTTTTAACGCTTTTAGCCTAACTAGCCGCCAAGCTTGCAATACACAAATGCCTCATCAACTGCTTCAATCCTCAATCCTATGCATACGTACATCACAGGACCTGACTATGAGCCTAACGCTCAGTAAGCAGTATAAAAATAAAAGTGCGCATAAATGTTCTTCAAAAACACATACAGTTTTCTAAATGTTCATTATTCTATTATTCTTTATTAAACAGTGAGGAACTTTATACTATAACCGGGAATGTGTATCCTGGCGATTAACTTGTACCTAACTCGTGAACTTCAACCAGATCGGTGAACTTCTATTTTAGCGGTGAACTTGAACCTTACTGGTGAACTTAAAACAAATCGGTGAACTTATACCGCAACAGTGAACTTGTATCATGATGGTGAACTTATTCCATTATGATGAACTTAAATTGTTTTTGTTTCTGTTTATCTTGTACTTATTTGTCTTTTACTGTTATTTATTCTGTAATTCATTTCCACGTGAGAGCAACCTCTTCAGTTTTCGAACTCACCCACCCATTGAATGAGAGAAATCTCCACAGTATCCGAAGTCACTTACACGGGTTTGTTTCCTCATTTAATCACAATTCAGTTACGTTTGTATTTTCTTGTGCATTAGGAACAATGATGCAATCATACAATTTTATCTATCGTGTTTGTTATCGTAATATCAAAATGTGCACAATTTCCTAACTAAAGAACTGAACTCAAATATAATAAACATACAACAGTGCGTCTCCCAAATATAACATAACCTATATGTAGTAAACAAACATCAAACAAACCCTAATTCTCGTGATGTAGGCTCTTTCGAAAAAGACACATGCAGTACCACTTACCTGGAGTCTTTGACTTTATAAATTTACCACTTAAAATCTCTTCTGCTCAATACCTATTCATTGGTAAACAATAGCTTATTAAACTAAACGAAATAACCACTAACTCAAACTTGAGAGATTAATTTCACCAACCAGGTACGGCTTCTTGGATATTTCCAACAAAATAACACTTTAAATACTACCTTAACCAATAAAGTATAGTTCCCAACCTTCCCTAACTACTCAACCATTTCCAACATTTTTGCATAGTAATCAAGCAGTATACTCATTCATGTGTAGTAACTAAAATCCATCCAACCCGCATAATATAAAACAATAGGTTGCCATATTGATTTCTAATTCCAAACAAATCATCTTAACAATCTATTTAACTTGTCATTAAGCCAAAGTCTTTATCAGAAATAGATAATAGCTAATACGGGCATAACCATCAATATTACCAAAAGTTATTCTAATACATACTGTAATAAACTTATCCTTGTTTTCGTACTTCCATTACAAAATTTCATCTAACTATCAGAACCCATATATTTATTATGCTTGAAGAACAGAACCACCAATAAGTAAAATGTTACAAATCAACCAACCATGCATCCATATCACGATTTCATTGTCACGGTAATTATGCATGACTACCACAGTTTATCCATTATCAGACGAAAAACCCAAACCATAAGAAACTATTGAAGCAGCTTACTAGAAGTACCTGCAAACCTAGACTACACGCTATTCTTATCATCCAAAAATCACAGAACCTTCCCAGATACATCTCAAACTCTTTGACGGTCTCTATCCTTCCGTGACTTCACAGTTCTCATGATTTACAGCTTCCCTTCACTGCCTCACTTCACAGCAACTTCTCCTTCCAAGTTGTTTGCTAACCTCAAACTTCATAATCCAATTAGAGTCTCACTATATTCCTCACTCTCATTTCTTCATTGTCCTTCCCAAACAAAGCATCTCTCTCTCACAATCTTTCTCTCAAAATGCCCATCCCTTTAGTAACAGACCTACACAATTTTTGCCAGAGTTTTCCCACAACTTTCCCTCACTGTCATTCTCGTCCCCTTGGCTTCTATTTATAGGCAATCCACAATGTCTCTATAGCATCCAATGAAGGTGAAGAGGCCATAGAAGGGATGCCAGATTGTCTAGATGCTTCAGACGACGGTCTCTCCATCTTTAGGCTTCGGTTTAATATTTTTAGACAACCATCCAAATCGCTGGTCAATCGCGCTGGACGATCATTTCCGCTTGGGTGATCGACTGCCAACCAATAAGAAAACTGCGAATATTAATGTCGATCGATCGAATCCTCTTTGCACGATCGACTGCCAATCTCATACAATCGATCGTCGAACATTTTCTTCTTAAGAATTATATTTTCAATATATCAATAAATATATCTTCATTACTATCTACTTCTAATATTACTTCCTTTAACTCTAACTTCATCTACTAAATCTCCAATTTATTCTTGTATCACATAAACAAGTCCTACTTTCAAAACCAACACTAAATTCAATATTCTCCTAAACATTAATAACTTTATCATTCTCAAGCTTTCTATATCTAATTATAATTTCTCTTACTAAAATACTTTCACCAATCATCTCCAATTTCACTTACTATCATTCACTAATTCTATTGTTGTCTTGTCTAATTTAGAATGTCCCCGAATAATTCTCCGATAACCTTAATCTCTCTCTCCCAAAAGCCAAATAATCCGAGTATCACAGTTCACTTTATCCGAACATAATTTACTTGAACAATATCTTAAGTTGTCCAATTCAGCTCCTATCATTCCAAATTATCACCTAAGCCTCGTGCTTAGCTCCTCAAAAATTCAGGATATTACATTCTTCCCCCGTTATACAATTTTTTTCCTCAAAATTTTTCTAACATAAATAACTTCCTTATCACACAAAACACCACTTTTTAAGTATTCGTAACACGGAGTACCCAAAACTTAATTATTCAACACTAATATTTCATAATTCTTTCCAAAAGATACAACGTTCCCACTTCTCAAAACATAATTATTCAACGAAATACAATTTACATCAAAGTAATTTGATCTTCACCCCACTTGCTGCAAGAGAAAAAGCCTCTGACAAAGTCTCTTTCCTTTCATCAGACAGTGTGTGACAAATTTTTGCAATATGTTCAACTTTGTTACATTGAAAGCATCGTCCAGATCCAGCCATGCATTCCCCTTTATGACTTTTCTTACACTTCAGGCATTGATTGACTCATGAATTCTCAGCATTTCCTTGAATACACTTCTCATTTCCTTCTAATTTACCCCCAATGAAAGGTCTCTTTGATCCTCTTATCTCTAGTTGTTCTTCCATCATCTGTTGGGATTGCATTTCAATCCCCACATTTCTACTGCGCTCATTGAATCTCACGACTTGAAACTAAGCTTCCTCAACTTCAAAGGCTTTTGCTACAATGTCCATATAAGGTATCCCTTGAGTACCCGATGTAACGACTCAGATTTTTCATAATTCTTAAAAATACGTAAAAATTTGAATTTTCTTTTTTGAAAATAAATCAGAGTGCATCTAACCGGATCGCTACTAACTCTTTCGTAAAACTCAGTATAAAATCACATTTATTAAAACTTATGTGGAAGCGTGAATAAAATCATCGTTTATAAAACATAGCTGAAGCGTACTTAAAATCATCATTTAGAAACTTAACTGAAACATTAATCATTAGAATTGAAAGACTAACAAATTTACATACATTTCAAATAAAAACAATGTTAATTACAACTGAGACAATTTATTTCAATTATTTCTCTTTTACCGTTATGCCTGGCCAGCCGTGAGCATCCATCGACATGCAAATCCATCATCTCCATTTGCTATTGTTTGTTCTTTATCTTTTGCTACTCCTAGTTCAAGCATTCCTCTACGTACAGTACCTACATCTACACCATAAGCAACTGTAAGTCTAAAAAGACTTAGTAAGAAAAAAGAGAAATGCAATTATGAAATGCCTCTCTTTAGTTCATTTGGAATGGGGGTCACCCAAACCAATTCTTTCATTTACGTTTCCTTTCTTTCTTTCCTTTCTTTCTTTCTTTCTTTCCTTTCTTTCTTTCTTTCTTTCTTTCCTTCCTTTCTTTCTTTCTTTACTCGTACTTCGAGCTGGAGATTGGAGGATTTCCTTTGTGATGGAATAGTGATCGAATCTAACCTTTTACTTACAACTAGAACTCCCGTACCCTATGTGGGAGGGGCTTCGACTAGTTGCAGACTAGACCCGCTACCCATCCGCCCCCCAACTCCTTTTTCTTTTCTTTTCGTTTCCTTTGTCTTTTCATTATCATTTTTTTTTTCGCACCATGCATGTGAGCACCACCCCTAAGGGAGTACTCCCTACTTTGTTTCTATTACGTGATGCATGAAGACACTCCTACTAACATATATATGGACATTGAGAAATAATTCATCAAAGCATACAGAAGCACCACAACATGGAAACAAAGTACAATCACTAAACGTACGAACAACAATGGTCAATAGCCTATTTAATCCCTATACTCAATTCGTATGACTATTGTCATACAAGCGATCACATGAACTTATACTATTAACAAATTAATTCTTTTGAATGGAATCTTATGGAATATAAACATTATAAATAACAAGTGGGTAATAATGAAAGTAATACAATGATACATGCTTTTCAAAGAGAAAACAAATTGTAATAAATATTAAAGCAAGGAAGCGAAACACATGATCTAATGGATAGAAATTTGCAAAAATTTAACATATTATTAACCAATAGGTGAAATAATAAACCTTTAGTGTTTAAGCATACTTTAAATTCATTACACAACTGTACTTATAACCTTTGAACATGCTTCTAATCTAAAAGTAAATGACTAATTACCATATCTCATCATGCTTTGGGCAATTATAAACAACAATAAGTAATATTGACAATAGAATAACGATTCATGCTTTAGATTTAGGGAAATGATAGATGTTATCATTACACTAAAACAAACAATGTCCATGCTTCTAATTCGAAACTACATTAACCTATAAGATCAGAAGTAAAAGTCAATATAATCCAAAATGATATTAAATGCCGCAATAACGAAAGAAAGCAATTCAAAGAGGGCATACTAAAAATTTACGAATTCTAGCAGCAATAATAATATGAACAGCTTATCACATTTATTCAATTACTTTAACAGAGATGATGAAAATTCAAACAATTAGTAGGAACGTATGTTTTAATGATAGTGAACATCAAAACTACATAATGATGGAACACACACCTGTAAATGCAATAAAGTAGTAGAAATGGTTATCAATCCTATTAGTGAAACATATTCTCATTTAGCAAATCGAAATAGCGCATGATAATAAAGTAGGATTACAAAAACATATTTCTGAACTTTCTTAAGTAGCCATATACGAAATGAAGATAACTTTGAATCATATTTTCATCTACAATATTTGATCATGCATAATGGATTCATACAGATTCTAAGTGTTAATCAAAGCGTTTATATGGAGCACTAAACAATACTAACGACAAACAAGGCTTACCTTTCGCAAGGATATTTGAGGAGTAACATAGAATGCAAATTTGTCTCATTAATATGACCATCAACAGCAATTTAAAGGAAATCAATAGAGAAATATAAATCATGAACAGTAAACTTAACAATTGATGAACTAAACAGAGCACCACTTTTGAAATTGTAGATCGATTTCTTTTCCAAGCAGGATATTATGTCGCCATATAGTGATAACCCAGAACAATTGACAGTGAACATCAGGGAGTAAATGACAGTAAGGATATGCAACATATATTGGAAAACATAAACAAATTCCAAGATAGATTATAACCCACGAAATTAACATGAATCATTAGGAATTAATTGGACAGTAAGCATATATATATAACATACAACTTTGAAGTACTTACATTCAAGAGTGACTTATCTGCCGTATAATGTGTTTAATTCATTAAACTTCCTCTCTAATCCTTTGCTCATAACATTGTCTATCATTCTCACGGAATCAGAATAAAGCACAATCATCAATGAACCAAGATCCAACATTATCACAGGAAAACAAACAATCACAACAGAGCAACACAAAAATTTCACAATCCTATCTACTCACGCACGCATTACTTGGGTGTAGGGCCTACGTGGCCAAAACAATCCTTAATCCTTACCTTGATTCTTGTCGGGCATTCGCACCTAAATGTTATCCTCCTCCTCCTTTTGATACCCTCAAACAGGGCAGACCCGAGAGCTCCTTAAACGTCCCTGCCAATTTCCTCAATTCTGCTAGCTTCTTCTTGGCCTCTATAGACGGACAATCCTCCTGCTAACTTCAAAATCCCAGCACCGTTCATCAATTCCCGCAGCAGAATTCACACTCAGTAACCTAGTACAAGAGAAGACCCGAGAGCAGTTCCAATGTCCTTGCCTCCCTCTACTCTCGACCAACAACCTTCTCTGTTCTCCCGATTCTCAGCTCTCCAGAATTTATACACAGAAGACCACGTTTGAAGAACACAACAGATTATCCTACAGTCCCAGCTCAGATCCAAATTTTTCGGATCAAAGATCCATGCCACTGCCATTCAGCTTTCTTCCCAAACCACCAGGTACGGACCAATGAAACAAAATGGGTGTACCAACCCGTGAGCTGGACTGGACCAGCGAAGCAGCCCAATCCGAACCGAAGCCCAGCCCAGCAGTTCCAGCTCTCACTGAAAGCTCCCTGTCGACGTCGATCGTTCACTGCCAATCACTCCCAGTAACAACTGATCAACAGAAAATGGAAGAGAACTTGACCCACATACCAAAATCGACGCTAGAAAATGTAACCCGTGGGAGATCGTAGATTCCGAGCCGTCGACAATCGTACCTGCGAAGCTGCAACCTGAGATCGCCGACGCCATCCTCACGCCATTCTCCGGACAATGCGTCGCCAGCCACTGAGAAGAAGCTTACCCGCCGTCGCCGTCGCCGTCGCCGTCGCCGTCGCCCGGTCACCGTCGTTTGCGAGCTCTGGATCTCTTCTCCCCCTCTCATCTCGTTTCTATCTTATTTTCTTCCCCAGCTTTTCCTTCTAAACCTAAGGTTTCTATTTTATATCTTTTAATTAATCTATAATGATTTTAATTAATCATAACCATTATAACTTAATTAATTAATTTAATTAATTCTTTTATATAATTATAACCTTTATAATTTAATTAATTAATATGATTAAATATTTCTTTTATAAATTAATATTACAGATGTATTTTTGTACATCAAATATATGTATATTATATTAGTTGACACAATATTCCAAATGACTTATTCCAATGTTGACTAACAATTAATATAAATTCAATTTGAGTTTCTTAATTCCATAAATTAAATATTAATTACCATATGATAAATTTTCTTAATTTAATAATATATCGGTTACATTCTTGGTAACACCTTGACAATTATTCAATAATTTGATTATTTCCAAATTACGCTCTAATTATATATTTATTAAATTCTTATAAAAAGTCGGGGTGTTACACCCGAAATCTTCACACCTCGATAAATTTTCAATTTTAGTCTTTGAACAAATTGATGAACTTTGTGTTCATTGTCGCTTACTAAATGCGATGTAAACCACGACAATGCTTCAAACTTGCGCACATACTCTGAAAATGTTTCTTCTTGACGAACCTTAGTAAATTCTACCTACTTACTTGTCCTTGTTGTGCGATTGAAGTACTTGTCGTAAAAGATTTCCTTAAATCTTTTCCACTCCATATTCTCCACATTGTGCACTGCCTTCATGGAAGCCCACCAAAATCGAGAATCCTTCGTCAACATGAAAATAACACAACTAACTTTCTCTTGTTCTTCAATCTTTGCGTACTCGAATATACTCTCCACCATGCGAATCCATTCCTCTGCACCCGCTAGATCAGATATATCACCTTCAAAGTATGGTGGCTTCAGTCGTCGAAACCTTTCACATCCTAATTCTCTAAGAGACATCAGTTGTTGGTTTCTCTATTCGTTTGATTCCCTACTCCGTTCCATAAACTGAATATGGCGCTCTAACTCTTCTTTTAATCTACTTATCATTGCGTCTATTGGATCCACATTCTAACTTGCTTCTTCCTCCATTTTGTTTCTACTATTTAACTTGACAATCTAATTATTTCATTATTAATTATTTGATTACTTTATAAAAAGGAATCAATTAATTTTTAATATGATATACCTATCAATTTGTTTTATTCTTAAAATTTTTAAATTTTATTATCATTATTTATTTATTTATTTATTTTTAATCATTTCCCTTGGTTTCCCTTGCAGATAATAGCTAATACGGGCATAACCATCAATATTACCAAAAGTCATTCTAATACATGCTGTAATAAATTTATCCTTGTTTTCGTGCTTCCAATACAGAATTTCATCTAACTATCAGAGCCAATATATTTTTTATGCTTGAAGAACATAACAACTAATAAGTAAAATGTTACAGATCAACCAACCATGCATCCATATCACGATTTCATTGTCACGGTAATTGTAACATCCTGTTACTTTTTCCGTATAAAAGTTTTCTTTTCTTTTAAAACCATTACATAATAGAACACTAGAGTAATAAATAGTGGAAGTCTTAATCGTATAAAACATACAGCGGAAGTCTTTTACAATTTAATACCACAAACCCATTGTTTAAATAAACACTTTAATAAACACATTAACTTAAAACATTTATTTGAAGTCATAAAACATTTAAAAGATTTTTAAAACATTTAAGTACATTTATTTCATCTTTTGTGAGCCATAACCCAAAGTCAATGTCGCCAACAGTACAAACGCCCACATAGCAATACTCTATCAGCTACGTCCTTTAACAGCTTTATCTATTCATCTGCTCCTTACCTACATCAACGGAACCTAACTATGAGCCTAAAGCTCAATACATGGTATAAATGTAAAAAAAATACAATTTTCTATAACATCGTATACTGTTTTCTGTTTTACTTATCTATTACTATTAGTGTCTTTTACTGTTATTTATTCTGTTTATGTGTCGGGCGTATCCAACCGGACCACACAAACATCTGTTACTATTTATGTCTTTTACTGTTATGTGTTGGGCGTATCCAACCGGACCACACAAACATCTATTACTATTCATCTTGATTTCTATGTCAGGCATATCCAACCGGTCCACAGCTGTTTACTTATCTTGGTTTCTGTGCTAGGCGTAACAAATTGGTCCACAACTGTTTACTTATTCTTTGGTTTCTGTGCCAGGCATAACTAATGGTCCATAAAAAAACTATTTACGTTCATTTCCTGTTTGTATACTTTGATTTCTGTGCTGAGTGTAATTAACTGGACCACAGCTGTTTACGTATATTCCTTTTTCGTGTACTTTAGGATTCCAAGTCTTAACGTTGTCGTGCACATACAATCCTATCTAACGTGTTCCTTAATCGTATCCTTAAACGTGATTCGTCCTAACTAAGGAACTGAACTTAAATCTAATAAACATACAATTCATAATAATCAATTTAAACAAACAATAAAAACTCCCTCATTCCCATGATGTAGGCCCTTTCGGACAAACCATATGCTGTACCACGTACCTGAAGTCTTTAGCTTTAATGGTTTAACACTTTAAGATTCTTCACAAAAACCTAGTTATTAATAACATGAGATAATCAACAAAGATTCCCCAATAACAACCCTAACTACTAGTAGTTCATTGTCTAACATATCTCCTTAATTCAACTTAACAATTTACTCCAACAAGGTATAGCTTAACAATATGTTCAACAATGACAAATCCTTACTACAATATCCCCCAAACACAATTTCCAATTTAAGAGTGTATTCCAACTTCATTAATATAAACGCACTTATATGCGGTACACTCATTTGCATGCAATAACCAATAATAATTTCAACCTTATCCTACAACTCATTTCAACAACTAATACCACATGATAATAACCAACTTCATGAATTACACTTTAATCCATTAATACTTTCTCCAATAATAATCTACCAATAACATGTTTTCATCATAATCAAAATCCATCTTAACAATAATGACAGATAGTAACCACCAGATATAATAATCCTTAACAAAACGTAAGTGAAAGTAGAATTACCTGAATAATTTGATACTTGAAAACCTAAATTCTCCTAAAATAACTGCAGCAATTCCTCTTAGTTTGCATCCAAGGAATACCCTCACAAATCCTTTCATAGTCTTCACTGCTTCAATTCTCTCAATGGTTTCACCTCTAAATTCACGTTCCCTTTCCCTCTAGGTTTCACTCAAATCTCTAGGAACTCACAGAGACATAATTCTCCTCACTATTTCACTTTCTCATAACCCAGAACATCCTCACATACCATCAAACTCTCATGTTTCCCTTATCATTTTGGCAGAGTGAACTCACGCTGCCACCCATTCTATTTATAGGCAACCACACATGACTCTTCAACGTCCATCATTAACTCATTGAAGTCAGAAAGCCAAAAGTCTTGCAGTCCATTAATGCCCATCAGTTTGAAGACGGAAGGCCAAGAGATGCAACCCTTTGACGTCCAACAACTCTTCAACTTCCAGACATTACACACGACGAAACTCTTCATCGTCCAACAACTCTTCAACTTCCAGACGTTACAGACGATGAAACTCTTCATCGTCCAACAAATCATCAACTTCCAGTCGTTACAGACGATGAAACATTTTGTCTTCACATCATTAAAACTTCTCAGATTACTATCGTAATTGTTGGTGGATGATCACACTAGTTGCTCTCCTTCATGGCGACCGACCACCAATAATCTATAAGAATTTCCAATTTTTAATGCCGATCGATAGATGCCAGTCGATCTCACCTTGCCGATCGACTGCCCCGATCGACCGCTGTCTTCTAGCAACTGGTTTTCGATTAATTCTCCATTATATATATACATATTATCTTTAATAAACCATAATTCACTTTTTGAAATATTAAAGCCTCGACCTATACTATATGTTTCACCATTCCTTCTTCACATTATCCTTCATTAAATCCTATATGTCGTAAAATATTATAAATCTTATACCTTCAGCCATTATTAATTAGCACTCAATCCTTACAATGTCCATCTACGTCAAAATATGTTTTCTCTTACTATTTTCACTGACTATCAAAGTAATTGATATCATTTAATCTAACTCCAATACCATCAACTAGTTTTTCAATTAACCTCAATCCTTCCCTTAATCTAACTACGAACATAACGGGGTATCGTAATTCACTTATTCCAAATGCATTTATCTTGACCAATATCTTTACTTGTCCAACTCAGCTCTTATCATCCTCAAAATTATCACTTAAGCTATGCCTTTAGCTCAACAAAAATTTTGGGATATTTTAGTGATTATGCATGACTACCACAGTTTATCCATTATTAGACGAAAAACCCAAATTATAAGAAACTATGGAAGTAGCTTACAAGAAGTACCTGCAAACCCAGACTCCACACAATTCTTATCGTCCAAAATCACAGAACTTTCCTAGATACCTCTCAAACTTTTTCACGGTCTCTATCCTTCCATGACTTCACGGTTCTCACGATTTACAGCTTCCCTTCACTGCCTTACTTCACAGCAACTTCTCCTTCCAAGCTGTCTACTAACCTCAAACTCCAGAATCCATTCAGAGTCTCACTATATTCCACTCACTCATTTCCTCATTGTCCTTCCCAAAGAAAGCATCTCTCTCTCAACCTTTATCTAAGAATGCCCATCCATTCAATAACAGACCCACA
The DNA here is from genome assembly GCA_022433065.1 of Begonia loranthoides. Lineage (NCBI taxonomy): Eukaryota > Viridiplantae > Streptophyta > Magnoliopsida > Cucurbitales > Begoniaceae > Begonia > Begonia loranthoides. Next base: position 345,702 of record JAJTVF010004422.1, on the reverse strand, counting down.
CAATTTTCACCAAAGTTTTCCCACAGGTTTCCCTCACTATCATTCTCGTCCCCTTCGCTTCTATTTATAGGCCATCCACAATGTCTCTTCAGCGTCCAATAAAGGTGAAGAGGCCATAAAAGGGATGCCAAATCGTCCAGACACTTCACACCGCAGTCTCTCCATCTTCAGGCATTGATTTAATATTTTTAGATGACCAACCAAATTGCCGGTTGATTGTGCCGGAAGATCGTTTCTGCTTGGCCGATCTACCGCCAAACAATCAGAAAACTACATATATTAATGTCGGTTGATCGAATCCTTTTTGGATGATCGACTGCCAATCATATACAATCGACTGCCGAAGATTTTCTTCTTCAGAATTATATTTTCAATATATACATACATACATACATATATATATATATATATCTTCATTACTATCTACTTCTAATATTACTTCCTTTAACTCTAATTTCATCTCCTAAATCTCCAATTTATTATTGTATCACATAAACGAGTCCTACTTTCAAAACCAACACTCAATTCAATGCACTCCTAAACGTTAACAACCTTATCATCCTCAACCTCTCTATATCCAATTATAATTTCTCTTACTAAAAAGCTTTCACCAATCATCTCCAATTTTACTGACTATCATTCACTAATTATATTGTCATCCTGTCTAATTTAGAATGTCCCCGAATAATTCTCCAATAACCTTAATCTCTCTCTCCTCAAAGCCAAATAATATGGGTATCACGATTCACTTTATCCAAACATAATTTACTTGAACAATATCTTAAGTTGTCCAATTTAACTCCTATCATTCCAAATTATCACCTAAGCCTCATGCTTAGCTCCACAAAAATTATCACCGCTACTTCTTCTAATTTTGCTCTCCGTGTCGCCGTAGTGTCCATCACATTCACCAAAAACCTTTCGCAACCGTTTTTCAGTAGTCGTTCTGCCTTGAGTGCAGAAATAACCGCCAGCTTGCCCCTTTCCTTGACCCCTTCGAAGATATGTTGTTAGCCACCAAGAGGGTGAAAGTAGACTTCCCTTCTCCTTCAATTGATCTGATGCTGGGATAGCCAGTCCATGCCCAGAATAATGTCAAACCCCCTCATGTCCATGGCAATTAGATCGGTATGGATTACACAGTCATTTATTTTAACTACATATGCTTCTAGAATGCCACTACCAGTCAGATAATTTGTATAAGGTAGAAGCACCTTATACCAACTTTTCATAAGACTAGGAAGACAATTACTTTTGCACAAAATTTAGCCAAAATGAATGAGTGAGTAGCTCTAGTATGAAATAAGACATTTGCAGCAATATCGTTAACGTAATTAGTACATGGGATGATCAGAAAATTTATTTATTCTTAATAAAAAAATTTACAATATTATGAAATAATACTCCAATATCATATGAAACACATATATGGTTACTTCATTATATCATGGTACATGATACAACCACTAGTAGATCCTCCTCTCCGTAGTTCCCATATAATGCAAAAACTCATGGAGCCAACCTTTCTGTTGCTCGTACCATAGTTAGACAATTTTTGGGCACATGCGTAATACCCCGAATTTTTTTATATCAGAATTTAATAAAAAATAATTGGAAAGTAATTAAGGGTATTTGGAGTAATTGAAAAATTATTGGGGTATTATCAAAGACGTAATCGTCATTTATCTTCAAACGATATTTGAATTAAGTCAGAAATTGAAATTGGGTTGAGAATAATTTAATTAAATTATTAAAGAGGAAATTATTGGATGATAATTAGTATTAATTTAAAAGGAAAAAACATAGATTTAATCATTCGGCTTGATATGAATATATATGGAGTGCTCGATTGATTTCTAAGAGAAGGATTTAATTATGAGAGGGATTAGTTAGAAATTTAGGAAAGATTAATTGAGGAATTGGAATTAATTAGAATTTAAGAAATAAATGAAAATGTAATTAAAAAGGGGGAGGATACTGGTTTGGTTTGGCTCGGTTCACACTGGCTCACTGGTTTAGTGTTTGGTTTGGAAATCACTTAAGGGGAGTATTGTTTGCTGAATGAAAATAGACAGGAGGAGAAGAGAGAAGAAGAAGGACCGAGAGGGAGATCGGAGTGACAGAGCAAACGAGTGATCGGGAAGGAGCTCGGGTGTTTGGGTTCCGGCGGGTGTTCGTGGCGATTACCGGCATTGTGAACAACTGTCGGCGGTGAGCTCGGGCTCCCTCGCATGTGCGCGACGTCCGGCTTCTGGCGAGCTAGCGCTCGAAATGTCCGAGCTGGTGGTTGGGTGAGCAAATCGTAAGGCTGCGATTCTCTCTGTGGTTGGCCGAGGTATGCATCTCGATTTTTTGTGTTGTTCGATTCTGTGATTGGAGCTGCGCGATGAACGGGTCGAGTAAGGGATGGCAGTTTAGCTGGAGTCTTGCGGTGCAACTCGTGGTTCTTCGGTCCATTCCTCTAATTTCTTTTCTGACGATTTGGAAGGGAGCTGAAAGGCAGAGGCAAAGGAGAACCAATCCGAAGAATCTGCACCACCACTGAAATCGTGGGATAATTTGTTATACATTTCAAATGAAGTCCTCTAGGTATAAATATGGGAGGATTCCAGAAGATTGAAGTAGAGTATTCAGGCGTTTGATTTGCAGTGATGTGAAAGAGGGAACAGAGTGAAGAGTTGAGCAGGCTGTGGTGCTTTGGTGTCCTCCTCGGGTCTTGGGTGTTCCTCTAGGTAAGGATAGTTCTCCCATGGTTCTTGTAGATTTTTAGATGATGCAGGAGATGTTGAAATATAGATGATTGTGGTGTTTCCTGTTTTGATTTCATACACCTTGGACGAACTGTACTCTGCTGTTTTGATTCTCCCGTGGCGTGGTGAATGGTAGTGAAGTTGATGTCTTTGGCTCTTGGCTCTTCTCGGGCATTTTTTTAGGTAACAAAGTCTCTCCATTTATTGTTGCTCCGCAAATGTGTTAAGATTTATGCTCTATAATTGGATATTACTCTCTGCACTTGGATATATTATTATGATGGTGAATTGTTGTTGTGTTATTATGCTAGAATCTTTACAAATGTGGTTAATGTAATGGGTTTGAGCTACTGAAATTGTGTTCAATCTTGGGTTCATGTCTTGAGTGATATTGTTGGTTTTACATTCGATCTCTATTGCTGGACGTTGATAGGTATTCATACCCTGTTGATTTAGTGTGTTCTACGTTTTGATTACCGACTGGATTTTGGTCTCAATTGTGTTACTGTAATGATAGTTATGAGATAGGATTTGAGTTCTGTGATTAATTGTTGCCTTGATATATGTACAATTGCCAAAAGTATGTTGTCCTACTTTAATTACAGCCTGGATTAGATATTGCTAAGAATATGCCATGTTACTTGGATGTAATCCTCTGTCTATTTACTCCTTGCTCTTCTGGATATGGATCAATGCTGTGAAGCTAGTTTGGGATGTTGTTCTCTCTGTCTTATTAGAGTTTTGAAGGATATTATTTGGTAAATGCTTTCTGATACATGGTACTCTGTTGGTTTAGATTAGGGTCACTAATTAAATAAATATATTTTGATAAATTGGATTTAGTCATTGTACACTGCTTGGTCGATAAATGTTGGTGTTCATACCCCATTTGGTTACCATTCTAGATGTTCGTATTTTGGGCTATAATCTATTGGGATGGAATTATGTTTGTTTTCGCTATGTGTTGAACTTAATTTCTAGACGCCATCAATCAGGATTAATCTATTAAGTTGAGTTTTAATTTATGAAGCGGTTTCGTTCAGGAATCCTATTAAGTAACGTATAAGAATTAAGAGTAGAAAAGACGTTCAGATTAATAGGTTGATTAAGTGATTAGATTAATAATTAAATGTTATTAATTGTGAAGGTATTAAAGAAAGAAGAAAAGGATAACGAATAAGCATTGAGCGCTTTAAGTAATCGAGGTATGTGATATGCATGTGTTTTGGCCTTCGGGCCCTACATCGCAAGAATATGATATGCATGTTTCGTTGCTTATCGCTTTCCTAGCATCTTTCGTTGCTTATAGTTTTAATAGCATGTTTCATTGTTTACAGCTTTATTAGTATATGATTAAGCACGCTTCGTTGTTTACAGTTTTTAAAAGCACGTTTCATTGTTTACAATACTTAAATGCACATTTCTTTGTTTACTATTTTTATATCATGTTCTATGAATCATACGTTGACTGTTTCTTTATGTTTTCATATGAGCTGTTGTATGCATTCTGAACATCACGCATCACAATTTTCAAAAGAATACGAAAATGATTTTTATGCACGGTTTTGAAAAGGAAAACGGAAAACAAGAAGAAGTATGAATGAACGATTAATGAAAGATAAAGATTCTTGTGGACCGGCAGGCCAAGCCTAGTGCAGGAACAAAAGAAAAGAAAAGAAAAGATAAAGAAGAAGATTTTTGTGGACCAATAGGCCAAGCTCGGCGTAAGAACAAAAGAAAAGAAAAGATAAGATAAGTAAAGAAAATAAAAGAAAATAAAAGAGGAGTAAAGAAAAGAACATAGAAATAGAAACAGATACGGTAACATAAACGGAAACGGAAACGGATGGAAACGGTATGAGCACAGATACCGAAACGGAAATAGGAACAAAAACAGAAACAAAAACAAAAATGGAAACAAGTTTCCATAAATGGAAACATATACAGATATAGATACAGATACAGATACAGAAACAGACACGGGAACGGATACGAAAACGTGTACGACCAAGCGAAATTGTAAGAGAACAAAAAGAACAAAAAGAACAAAAGAAAGAGAACAAAAAGAGAAATTGCATGCGATTTTAAAATGGCACAACATGTACATGTAGCATATTAGATATTATCACTGATTGAGCGTTAGACTCATAGTTTATGTCTTGCGATGTAGGTACAAGTACGAGAGATATAATGAACAGATTAAGGAGCAGTCCATGAAGGATTTGCACGAGCGAGACTTGTGACTGACCAGGCTAAACGAAAGTAAAGAGAAAATGAATTTTGTAAATGTAAAGTAATATTTTATTCATTTATTGTCTTTTCAAATATACGATTTATGCTTTCGTCGTAAATTGAGAAAAAGAATTTTATAAGAAGTCTTCTGCTGTTATAACGATTTTAATAACAAGTCAAAGTAAAAAGGACTTTAACAATTCGGTTTTCATAAAAGAACTCTGATATTTATTTAAAAATGTTTTCCACTATTGTCTTATAAAAGGAAAAGAGTTTTAAATTTCACGTATTTTTAAATGTAAGAAAAATCGGGTCGTTACAACATGCCCCAGCTTCCCACATTTAAAACACAGACCTGAGCCAGCCTTGCACTACCCGTAATGAGTCTTCTGGCATTTTGGGCATTGGTTGGGTGGAGTAGTGGCTGATTCAATCATAGGGTGCTTGCCTCTTCCCTGTTGAGCTTCACTTCTCGACGGTCTCTTCATCCCCTAGTTCGCAGTCGGGGCATCTTGTTGCTGCTGGTTCTTGTTGTTCCTCCATAGCCTCTTATTTACTTCCCGTTGCTTTGCCACCAACAACTCCACATCCTCCACATCAAGTGCCTTTGCAACAATCTACGCATAGGGGACACCTCGAATGCCACATATTCTAACTCCCCTAAATATCTCCAATTTAAGCCCTTGGATGAAATGCTGGACTTTGTGCTCATCACTGCCCACCAAATGTGGAGCGAATCTAGACAACGTTTCAAAGTTCTTAATATATTCAGACATTGTCCCCGTCTGCCGTAGTCGCATGAACTCCACTAGTTTCTGAGCCCGGATCGTATAGTTGAAATATTTTTCTTAGAATAGCTCTTTGAAGTTCTCCCATGTGAAATTTCGAACATTCTGTGTTGTCTTGACTGAATCCCACCAAAATCGGGCATCTTGGACTAACAAATAAACATCACACTTAACTTTTTCAGCCTCCCGTATTCATGAATACTCAAACATATCTTCAAGGGACCAAATCCACTCTTCTGCTCCTGTGACATAAAAAATATTGCCATCAAAATGGGGGGCTTGAGTCGCCAAAACTTTTCCCAACCAGCATCCTTTGGAATTGCCATGGCATGATGATTTTTTTCCCATTTTTTGTTTCTATAAGCCGCTCTAGTATAGTGGTCAATCGATTGATAGCGTCATCCCTTTCATCAAACTTTCTCACATTCTCTTGGCCATCAGCATTTTCGGGGTTGCCGGCTGTCTCGTCTCTCTCGTCATTATTTTGCACATTAGCTCTTACTCCCCTCCTCATTCTATACTCCTATACATTTTCATATTATGGAATAGTAAGTTGAAGAAAGCAACTTAAGAAATGAAATTAAACTTTCAGTCAAAGGAGTATCCCACGATGAGTCTTACTTTACTAATAGTCTACAGAACTGCGTTTGACTTGATTATGCTCTGATACCAACTGTAACAACCCATGTTATTTTAAAACCTTAAGTTTTTCTTACCCATATAAAATTTTTCTTTCATTTATCTAGAACGTGTGTGAAGAAAACAAATCAGAGTAATTTAAGCGAAAACTAATAATAATTTCAAAACATGGTTTCAACACTTCCAACAAAAGTCCATGGTTTAAGAAAACATTTACCGAAATTTAAAACCATAATTAACTATTAAAAACAACCAGTATTACTTTCCATGAACCATAACTCTCAGGTCAAATCTGCCTGGTAACCAGTGCTCAACAAGCAATGTCTTCTCCTCCACATCAATAACGATGATATCATGACAAACACCTGCATCATAAGATAAAACACTGAGCCTAACGCTCAGCAAGAAATAGAATAAAATGCAATGCTCATGCTCATGCTTAATGTGTGCTTATGCAGTCTGTCTTAGAGAAGAACCTATCTCCTCTGTCTTTCCGTTTATGTTTCACTTATCAGTCCAAGCGTTGGGTATATCTAGAACAAGAGAAGGGATACATCTGTTGGTCAATGTGGCATAACCATAACTCCATCCCTATGTGGGATGAGATATCCATCTGGGGTGTAGCAACCAAGGACCGTCACCCATCTCCCGAACCCCCACACGTCTATTTACGTTCATTTTAGTCATTTCATTTACATGTCATGCATATGTCACATTTTTCATAAGTCTTAATCATGATGCATGAATGTCATGCCATATTCAGTCCACAACAATATATAGAATATACAAAAGGGAACATAGCATTTAAAACAGTGAGATAACACTTCATGGCTTCAGCTAAAATAATCTATTTCTATCATCTATATTTTTATCAATAGTTTATAGGAAACAATAAGAGGACTATCAAATAAAACTGTATATTTGTTAATAGAGAGCAGTCCCTATATTAATTAATAGAGAGTAATTCGTGCATTAATTAACAGAGAGCAGTTTATACATTAATTAACAGGGAGCATGGCATTAACAAAGATAAATAACAGGTTACAGATCAAGCTAAAGTAGTGAATCATGCGGCATTTATCAATGACATAGAGAAAACAACCAAGGATTTATTATGTCAGAGAATAATTATTAAAATAACTATATAAGGGAATGACTATTATGTTAATCGAGACTAAATCACAACACATAGTCAATGTACTAAAGCACAACTACAACACTTATAAGAATTAACAACACACTTTTAATCCTTTCGAGAACTCATTTTCCACAGCAAAGTGAAGATCCATTTTTAACAGGTGAAATATTGCATGAGTAAATCAACAGGACCAACTCAATATATTTCTCAACTCATTTAACCAACTAGTTCACTCTTTCCATATTCAATCCGCGGGGGATAATAAACGCTAACCGAGTGAAGCAAACCAAATTATGAAATAGTAGTCCAAAACCACAGCATTTGTGAAACTAGGTTAAACACCAATAAACAGTGTAACTTTTAATCAGGAATTCATTCAGTGAATTATTTGACAGAACCAGCTTCATATGTTCTTCATTGACCAATCCTCACAATTCACAGAATCATAGTCGATCATAATCACATGATATTATCTGGCTATCCATCCAACAATAATAGATTATTACTTCAAGTGATTCCTTGTCGTGTTACACCTCACGGTTAACAACAATCACAGGGATTTTCCAAGCTTTCGATCAGACTATAATTAATAGAGACTAAAATCAATCATTAGCAAAACAATAGTTCACGGAGAGAGCATTTCACAACCTGGCAACATTTAACCAAATAAATGGCAGTGGCAAACATTTGTCTAACAAGAGCATATTAACATATCATAATAACTAACCAAGGCAATGTTCAAATAGACAATAAAATCTCGTGATGTAGGGCCTCCTCTGGCAAACCTTACATCCCATTTCTTACCTATTCAAAAGTTCACCCATGGTTCCTTCTCAACCTCCAACAAATTGCAACAGTCCACGACACTCTCCTGAGGTCACCGTGCTCCACACTTTCCCGTTCAGCCATCTAGAACACTCTTCTCACTCTTGTTCCCTTTCTCCGACGCTCACACTCGGCTCTTCAGTACAAGACAGAACACTCCTTTTCACCTTCCTTTTCTTCTTCTTCTCTCTCTCTCTCTTGTACTTTCTCTTTAAGCTCTCTAGAATATCAAAGAACAGAGTGCTTCACCTTCCTTCTACCTTTGCTTTATAGACAACGAAGAAGCTTCATGGGGAAGCGAAGGCTGATGGACACTCACTAACATTGAAGGAAGTGGTCCAATCCCACATGACCACATAATAATGTTATTGCTTTAGGAAGATCAAGGCCATCAGATGAAAAATTAGCTACTGGAGAAAACACAATTTACATAAAACTGTATGCGACCAATTGACATTAATGTCGACTGCAAAATCTCGGTCGACATGCACAATCGACCGCTTGGCCGGGAATTTGCTAATCGATGTCTCGACCACCATTTCGCCCGCTCCTTCACCACTTGTTTCCTCGATTAGTTAAATACTTCTTTTCTTTAATTATTCCACCCAATTTCTTCTACTTCAAAATTAACTCTAATAACATTTCTTCATTAAATTTCCTTGTATTATATCAAGTGTACCATACACAATTACAAAATGTGTTTCTTTTATCAAAATATTTATCTCATAAAATTCTTTACATTATACATAGAGGAATTTATCCGGGTATTACAGAAACAGTGAGGAAGAAGAAGGATGGGGTTGAGTTGCTATCTTCTCAGGTACATCACAGGTATGCTTCAAGGTTTGTTTTCTCTTGGTTTATGGATTTTATGGATTTAATTATGAGAATAAAAGTAGAAGATAAGGAATTTATGGATGTTGGGCTCTCTGTTTATTGATGCTCGGTTGAATGGTGGGTTTTGTTCTGGGGTTAGCATGTAGCTTTGATGTGCACCGTGAGGGCAATGTTGTGAGGGTAGAAATTAGTGATTGGATGCCTTGTTGTATGGTTGTGTCATCATAATACCCCAATTTTTGTAACCGAATTAATTAGGGATGATTGAGATTTATTTGATAAGAAAATTGATTGGGGGAAATATTTGGAAAATAATCTAAGTACAGAAAACTTAGCAAAAATGTGCACTGGTGAGTTTCGGACACCTGCTAACGAAGCGGACAAAGAGGGTTTGCGTCCGCATTGAAAATGTACAATTCTGGGACAATTCGGACGAAGTGCGGACAAAGAAGACCCGCGTCTGATTTGAATATGTAATAATTTTTAGACTATTCGGACGCTGCGGACGATGCATGCGAACAACAACTTGCATCAGGAAGACACCTGCGGACGGTACGGACTACATTTTGGGACGCATTCCCTCGTCCCAAATTGAGTTGCAGACGGTGCGGACGAGGTCACTGACGACTCGACTCATCCGAACAACGGGGATTTTTGAGAAACCCATTTAAATTACCTTCTCTCTCTTCCAATTTCGTCCTGCACTTAGGAAAACCTTTTTCCCTCAGTTCTCTACTGCAATGTCCACTCGTGTCTGGATGTGTGGAGACTTTCCACTTGGCTTTTCTCATTGGACCTCCACCTCTTGATGTGGGTGAAGTGCCTTGATCAGTTCAGAAGCCCATCCCCTGCAGCTGAATCCTTCTCCCTCCTGGAGCTCACTCTATCTCTTTTGTTTATAAAGGAAAGGTAAGTCCCCTCTCCTGGTTCCGTTTTAGAAACGTAAGTGAGATGTTGGGCGTGTTATATTGAAGAAATTGGTGAGTGTTACATAAGTATGAGTGTGAAGTATTTGATAAGATTCAGTCAAGAGTGGTGTATTACCTTAAAGAATTTGCTGTGAGGATTGTGTTTCCCGTGAAGTTGGTAAAGGTAAGCGTTTGAGTTGATTTTGGAATTTTATTGATGGAATTGTGAACCTCCAGCTCGTGTCAAGTTTAATTCTGAGATTTGATTAATACTATCTTTGTTTAGGAAATATTGGAGAATCGAACAATTTGGAGTTTCCGTCAAGACTTCTGCACAACAAGAGGTAAGAATTGGAATTGTAGTTGGCCAAGGGAGGCCCTACATTACGGGTTTGTTTTGCTAGATATTACTGTGATTGTTTGATGGACTGATGTTGGTTAATATCCTATTATTTGCTGTGGAGTGTGAAGCATGTTAAGTGATTCAATTAGATTATTTGTTGTGGAATATGAAGCATGTTAAGTAATTTAATTAGAGATATCCTCTGTCGAATATTGAATACATGCATGGTGTTGATTTCAATAATTCTATCAATTATGGTGAAACATATATGTTAGTTCAGTGTCCCGTTAATTGCTAATGAGTTGGTAGGAATTGGTTTTAAACTATCAAGCTTGGATTCTTTCTGTTTGGTGACAACCTTGGAATCATTAAGTTCAATCTAAAAAAGTGTTGGAAGGCTTAATTGACGATTGATGAATCTGCTGGATTGTTTGATGTTAATTAGGATAGTGGTCATCAATTACGAAAAGCATGAAATCCTGATTGAAGTCATCATTACCATTGTTGCCAAGGGAGAAAGGATAGATTAAACGTTGAGAATTGGTTTTCTGTTGATAAAGTCCAAATCTGAATGGTTTAGTGCTTCTGGGTTTTGTTGAGAATTGGTTTTCTGTTAATGAAGTTCGGTTCTGAATGGTTTACTGTTTCTAGGTTTTGTTGAGAATTGGTTTTCTGTTAATGAAGTCCAGTTCTGAATGGTTTACTGGTTCTGGGTTTTGTTGAGGATTGGTTTTCTATTGATGAAGTCTAGTTATGAAGATTTGGTAAATGTGGTGTCTAATATGGATTTCAAATGGGATGTTCTGTAGTTTGGATGAAATGTCATGCTTTTGAAATAATTGTGAATATATTGGAAATCAGATTCTGTATGCTAAGTTATTGGTTTTGAAGGGTAGAGAGATATGCTTATAAAAGTTACATTCGTATTTCGATAAGTGATAAAGAATTTTGCACTGGTGAAAAGTTGTTCTGTAATTCTTTTCGGTATTGTTATACACAAATGGATAATGTCTTGTATTTCGTTGTCAACTGTAAGGCTTGTGTGATTAAGGATATCTGAAGTTGCCTTTGTAAATTATTCACTCTATAGTTTCGTGTTAAAGAAAGTGTTAAATGGTTCTTTACTCTGCTGTGGAAGAAATGGTTAAGTGAATTAGAGTATTTGATTTTGATATTCTGTTACGGATGAATAAAGGATAATGGTATTGAATAGTTGAGATTCTTATTGACTAGATTAATGATTAAGGGTCATTTGTTGTGAAGGTACGGTGAATGTTAATTGGTGTGCTATGCGCTACGGACACCAAGTAAGTTGATACTTACTGAGTTTTTGTCTTCGGACCCTACCTCGCAAGAATTAGGATTGCATGGTGTGTGTTCTTTTAATGATATGTTTATTAGACATTTTTATCATTTAGGACTGTATGTATTCACAACATATTGCATGACATAATTAATATATGTAAATAGGCTTGTGGTGGTTCGGGTGATCGATGACACTTCCATACGGTAGTATACTCCCATATAGGGAGCGGTAGGTTTAGAAGTTAGATACGTGGAAGCTGGGTTCACCTTTACCCCGTTATGAAACCCCCAATGTCTTTAACAAAAGTGAGGATACCAGCATGTGGAACACCCCCGATGGATATATCTCCCCATCGGAGTGAAATGGTTCAGCCACATGACCCTAGGAGTATTCCATCCTGACTTCTAGAAAAGATACAGTTTTCTTCTTTAATGCATTGTATGATCATGCATATCATTTGCATTGCATTTCTTTTATCACTTACTGAGCATTAGGCTCATTAGTTTTGGTCTTGTGATGTAAGTACGTACGAGAAACTGGTGAACAGGTCAAAGACAGTTGATGAAGGATTTGCACGGGTGGATCTTGTGGCTGGCTGGGCTATGGTGTTAAATGGAAATTATTTGTAAAAAGGGTTTTGTAGATTATTTAATAGTCTTTAATACTTTGGTTTAATTCCATTGCGTTTTATAAAAAGGATTTTATTACTTCTTCTACCATTGATAAATGTTTTAAGTAAAGAGTTTTAACGCTCGGGTTTTTATAAAGAAAGTCTTACTCTGATTTTATAAAAGAAAAAGTTTTAAATTTCACGCGATTTTAAAACAAATAAAAACTGTGTCGTTATAGTTGGTATCAGAGCGTCCTGGGTTTTTAAAACCGATTCTATATACTGCGTGCCAGCACAAGCTTCAACGTGGAAATACTCCATCGACTGTAAGTATTACAATTAGTTCTTTCCTTATCTAATTATTTAAGTGTTTGTTTTGTCCTGCGATGAAAGTGGTATCAAGGTAAGGGTACCTTAAAATATTGGACTAGAGAAGTTACTAGTGACGAGGATGAGACTATCAATCAGTTGACTGAGTTGATTGTAAACTAAAAAGGTATGGTATTTGAATGATTGTAATTGATGCAAGCAATAGTGATTCTTTTGATAGAATTGAATGATGGGAATGATAATAGATAGACAATAATGGAACTGCTTGGGTTTTGAGTGCAGGAATTAGCTTTAGGGGGGGGCGGTAAAGAAACAAGGGAGACTCTGCCACATGTTTATAAATTGGAAAGGGATAAGTGACAAATAAATTCTACGTGAACTAGATAATTTGGTTTGAGTGTCTACCCTACGAGAAGTGACTAAGCTGAATAATGTGGACGATAATTAGTCAAGTGTTTATCCACTTGGTTAAGAAGTTGTAGAAAGAGTGTTTTGGACCTTCAGTAGCAGATAAATTGGGTATTTGATACCGTGATCACTACCCACATGGTTAAGCTAAGAATCTACCCTAAATTAGGATAGGAAATCTGGTTAGGTTAAAATAAAGAACTGATTGGTTGTGGTTTCTTTCATAGTCTAGATTTGTCATGAACTAGAGATTTGGAAATATAAACATGTTTGTACAATTGGTTTGGATTAAAATTAAGGATGAATTTTGAGATGGTTAAGATACTCGTTGTTTGCCATTTTGAGTTGTAGTCTAAGTTATGTTAGGAATAATATCTTGGCAATTGGTTAAGTTAGAAGAAATTCAAAATAAACTATAGGGTCTGTGTTGAGTTTAGTTTAAGTTCTCCATTTCGGGTGAGACCCAATCGAGACAATCAAAGATGTGACTACAATGAGGAGGACACAGTTAGAAAAGAGAAAAGAGCTTGTACGACGAGGACCTTACTCACGCATTGCGGACGTGCAAGTTATTAGGATTAATGCAACTTTGTCTCGAGAAAAAATTATGATGTGTGTGCGTAAGTTGGAGCACTGTCACGGTTACCTCAAACCGTATGTGCACTAATGACATAAGTTATACTAGTTTATGTAAGGACTTAAGGTAAAGACTTATAGAGGTGTAAGATATGGAGGAATGTTGTGACTTGGAAAACGTTTGGGGTCCGTATGTGTAATAAGTTGATTACTACCTCAATGTTGGATTTCAATCTACTTCTTGTACATTGATAAATTTCAGAAACAGAAACAGAAATTGACATGGAAACAGAAACGGACACGGACACGGAAACATAAACAGACATAGGAACGAACACGGAAACAGAAACATACACGAGAACAGACACGGAAACAGAAACAGACACTGGAATGGAAACGGAAACGGAAATGGAAATAGAAATAGACACGGGAACAAAAACGGAAACAGAAACAGAAACGGAAACGAATTTCTGGAAACGGATTTCTGGGAATGGATACAAATATAGATACAGATACGAATATAGATACAGAAACGGATATAGACACAGATACGGATACAGATACGGATACAGATACGAAGACAAATACAGATACGGATACAGATACAGAAACAGATACAGATACGGAAACGGATACAGATATAGATACAAAAACGGATATAGATACGGAGATGGATACGGATACAGAAAAAAAAAATTCAGCGACTTAAGCCACAATAGTTAAAGGAGAATTTTATGATCAAACAAGCTTGGAATGATGAATCCGAATTGTAAAGAACATGTTTGAGCACACTAAGTCAAAAGGACAAAAGTAACTAAAATTTTATTCTACACGACAATAGTGGTTGGAACGCACTAGGACTGAGCGTATATGGTGGTATGTTAAAACAATGTAGGAGTTTGTGGTGTATACATTTTGTTAAGAACTGAATGTGAAGATGTACGGTGATTGTTCTCACGTTCTTACCTTTCGTTGGTTATTTTGGACATTGGAAAAGTGCAGAATGAGTTAGTTGAAGGTAAAATACACTATGACGAATTCAAAGTGATAAAAAGGAATTACTTGTTCTTAGAAAATGAAATTTTATAGTATGTGCATAGGTATTGTCAAGAATTTATTGTGGTATTCCCGATGCTTGGGGGGTGATGAGACATGAATTGATAATTTAATAATTGTTGAAAGTACGCTACTTTATTTGAAGAATTGGATTTAAGTTTGGTTCATACCAATAGATGGGGTTTTAGTAAACTATATTGGCCAAAAAGGAATCAAGTGATGAAATGACTAGAGAGTGTAGGAATGTCACCTTCAATTTAATGATAGAGTAATGAAGAAAATCAATTTGATAGATGTCATGCCAGATCGAACTGACGTTTTAAGTGAAATGAAAGTGGTCATTTTGTCAACAATTGTCATGTTGTGACTTATGGAACCAGAAATGGTTGCCTCAATGGTATAATTTATTTGGAATGATATGAATGAATGTGGAATCTTGTGAGGAAGGACGAGATTTTGGAGGATTAAAATCTTCAAAATGCAATAAAGTTATTCACACTATGGTGGTTTGACATAAATTATTGGATGAAAAGAAATAAATTTGGACGAACGCTTTTTTTTTTTAAGACAAATGTGGTTGTCTATTCGATAACTTAGATGTGGAATAGGACTTTTGCTAAGTCCTTGTGCCCTACAAAAGTAAAAATGATGTAATCTTTGGATGTTTCATGTAAAAGTAGGTTATGAAAAGTTACATTGAGTTTTAGATCGAAGGAATAATGATGCTGAGCAAATTTCGAGGACGAACTTTATATAAGGTGGGAGGATTGTAATACCCCAATTTTTGTAGCTGAATTAATTAAGGATGATTGAGATTTATTTGAAAGAAAATTGAATGGGGGAAATATTTGGAAAATAATCTAAGTACGGAAAACTTAGGAAAAATGTACACTGGTGAGTTTTGGATGCCTGCGGACGAAGCGGACGAAGAGGGTTTGCGTCTGCATTGAATCTGTACAATTCTGGGACAATTCGGATGACGTGCGGACGAAGACGACCCGCATCCGATTTGAATCTGTAATAATTTCTAGACAATTTGGACGCTGTGGACGATGCATACGGATGAGAACTTGCGTCCGGAAGACTCCTGCAGACGGTACGGACGACATTTTGGGACACATTCCCTTGTCCCAAATTGAGTTGTAGACGGTGCGGATGAGGTCACGGACGACTCGACTCGTCCGAACAATCGGGGATTTCCGAGAAACCCATTTAAATTACCTTCTCTCTCTTCTGATTTGGTCCTGCACTTAGCAAAACCTTTCTCCGTCAATTCTCTGCTGCGATGTCCACTTGTCTCTGGATGTGTGGAGACTTTCCACTTGGCTTTTCCTCATTGGACCTCCACCTCTTGATGTGGGTGAAGTGCCCTGATCAGTTCAGAAGCCCAACCCCTGTAGCTGAATCCTTCTCTCTCCTGCAGCTCACTCTATCTCTTTTGTTTATAAAGGAAAAGTAAGTCCCCTCTCCTGGTTCCATTTTAGAAATGTAAGTGAGATGTTGAGAGTGTTATATTGAAGAAATTGGTGAGTGTTACATAAGTATGAGTGTGGAGTATTTGATAAGATTCAGTCAAGAGTGGTGTATTACCATGAAGAATTTGCTGTGAGGATTGTGTTTCCTGTGAAGTTGGTAAAGGTAAGCATTTGAGTTGATTTTGGAATTTTATTGATGGAATTGTGAACCTCCAGCTTGTGTCAAGTTTAATTCTGAGATTTGATTAATACTATCTTTGTTTAGTAAATATTGGAGGATCGAACAATTTGGAGTTTCCGTGAAGACTTCTGCACAACAAGAAGTAAGAATTGGAATTGTAGTTGGCCAAGGGAGGCCCTACATTACGGGTTTGTTTTGCTAGATATTATTGTGATTGTTTGATGAAATGATGTTGGTTAATATCCTATTATTTGTTGTGGAGTGTGAAGCATGTTAAGTGATTCAATTAGATTATTTGCTGTGGAGTATGAAGCATGTTAAGTAATTTAATTAGAGATATCCTCTGCCGAATATTGAATACATGCTTGGTGTTGATTTCAATAATTCTATCAATTATGGTGAAGCATATATGTTAGTTCGGTGTCCTGTTAATTGCTAATGAGTTGCTAGGATTTGGTTTTAAACTGTCAAGCTTGGATTCTTTCTGTTTGGTGACAACCATGGAACCATTAAGTTCAATCTGAAAAAGTGTTGGAAGGCTAAATTGACGATTGATGAATCTACTGGATTGTTTGATGTTAATTAGGATAGTGGTCATCAATTACGAAAAGCATGAAATCCTGATTGAAGTCATCATTACCATTGTTGCCAAGGGAGAAAGGATAGATTAAACGTTGAGAATTGGTTTTCTGTTGATAAAGTCCAAATCTGAATGGTTTAGTGCTTCTGGGATTTGTTGAGAATTGGTTTTCTGTTAATGAAATCCGGTTCTGAATGGTTTACTGCTTCTGGGTTTTGCTGAGAATTGGTTTCTTGTTAATGAAGTCCGATTTTGAATGGTTTACTGCTTCTGGGTTTGCTTGAGGATTGGTTTTTTGTTCATGAAGTCCGATTATGAAGATTTGGTAAATGTGGTGTCTAATATGGATTTCAAATGGGATGTTCTATAGTTTGGAAGAAATGTCATGCTTTTGAAATAATTGTGAATATATTGGAAATCAGATTCTGTATGCTAAGTTATTGGTTTTGAAGGGTAGAGAGATATGCTTATAAAAGTTACATTCGGTATTTCGGTAAGTGATAAAGAATTTTGCACTGTTGAAAAGTTGTTTTGTAATTCTTTTCGGTATTGTTGAACAGGAATGGATAATGTCTTGTATTTCGTTGTCAACTGTAAGGCTTGTGTGATTAAGGATATCTGAAGTTGCCTTTGTAAATTATTCACTCGATAGTTTCGTGTTAAAGAAAGAGTTAAATGGTTCTTTACTCTGCTGTGGTAGAAACGGTTAAGTGAATTAGAATATTTGATTTTGATATTCTGTTACGGATGAATAAAGGATAATGGTATCGAATAGTTTACATTTTTATTGACTAGATTAATGATGAAGGGTCATTTGTTACGAGCCGAGCCTGCGGCCTGGCTTGCGAGCCTGGCGGGCTAGCCCGGTGAGCCCGCCCGCGGGCCAGGCAGCCACTCCCCGTCGGGGACGGTCCCCGACTCGTCGACTCCCCAGTCCCTGCGAAATCGCATCGCCTGGGTGAATCGGAGAATAGGCGAAGTGGCGAACGCAGTTTTCTGCGTGAATCGGCGAACGCATTCTCTCTGACAATCGATAGACTCTCTCGCCAACGGGTTCTCGGCGATTCTCCGACAATCCAAACGTAGTCCTCCCGTCCTCTGGCTTCGACTGGAGTCCAGACTCTGGAGTGTAGAGTTTGGATAGTCCAAACTGGAGTCCAGACCGTCCTCCAAGTCCAGTCTGGATTGTCCAGAGTCTTCCCGACTCGGGAGGACTTCGACTACCTTCTTCCCTGGGGAGGACTTCGACAGTCTGGACTCTGGATTGTCCAGAGTCTTCCCGACTACCTTCTTCCCCTGGGAGGACTTCGACTCCCGTCCTCCAAGTCCAGTCTGGACAATCCAGAGTCTTCCCGACTCAGGAGGACTTCGACTGCCTTCTTCCCGACTCGGTGACTCCCCAGTCCCCGCGAAATCACATCGCCTGGGTGAATCGGAGAATAGGCGAAGTGGCGAACGCAGTTTTCTGCGTGAATCGGCGAACGCATTCTCTCTGACAGTCGATAGACTCTCTCGCCAACGGTTTCTCGGCGATTCTCCGACAGTCCAAATGTAGTCCTCCCGTCCTCCGGCTTCGACTGGAGTCCAGACTCTGGAGTGCAGAGTCTGGATAGTCCAAACTGGAGTCCAGACCGTCCTCCAGGTCCAGTCTGGATTGTCCAGAGTCTTCCCGACTCGGGAGGACTTTGACTGCCTTCTTCCCTGGGGAGGACTTCGACAGCCTGGACTCTGGATTGTCCAGAGTCTTCCCGACTACCTTCTTCCCCTGGGAGGACTTCGACTCCCGTCCTCCAAGTCCAGTCTGGACTGTCCAGAGTCTTCCCGACTCAGGAGGACTTCGACTGCCTTCTTCCATACATATATATATACACATACATATATATATATACACATATATATATATATACACACACACATATATATATATACATACACACACATATATATATTTATATATACACATACATATATATATATACACATATATATATATATACACACACACACACACACACACACATATATATATGTATATCTTTATGTATATATATACATATTTGTATGTATATGTATGTATATATATACATGTGTATGTATATGTATGTATATATACATATGTGTATGTATATATATATATATATTATTTTTAATAAACTATAATTCACTTTTCCAAATATCGAAACCTCAACATATACCGTATTTTTCACCATTCCTCCTTTACATTATTCTTCACTAAACCGAGTATGCCTTAAATCATTTTATACCTTCAACTTTATTTTATCCAAGTACATTTTCTCTTATTTATATCACTGACTATCAATCTAATTGATATTATTCAATCTAACTCCATAAATCATCAACCAATTCTCCAATTAACTTTAATCCTTCCCATAAGGTAATTATTAACATAACTGGGTATCATAATTAATTTATTCTAAATACATTTTTTTGACTAATATCTTTACTTGTCCAACTCATCTCCTAACATTCCTAGAATTATCACTTAAGTTATGTGTTTAGCTCAACAAAATTTCAGGATATTACATCTACAATACGCAATGGTAGAAACATTTTAAAAGAATACCTAGGTGAACATTATTCAGATAAGCATTATCATGCCACTGATTGGAGTAATACTTTCAAATTAAAACAAGCTATCATTCAGATGATTCAGATTTCCTTTCAATTTGGGAGGTTATTACATGACGATCCTAATGCTTATTTATCTAATTTCCTTGGGATTTGTTATACATTCAAATTCAATGGAGTCTCATCCAATGGAATCGCACTCAAATTATTCTTTTTTGCTGTCGAGATAATTAAAAAAGGTTGGTTAGTCTCACTTCCTCCTTGCTCCATGACTACATGGCAACCTCTAGAACAAAAATTCTGACTAAATATTTACTTCTAGCTAAGACAGTAAAAATGAGGAATGACATTACTGCTTTTATGTAGTATGCCTCAGAATAACTTTATGAAGCATGGGAAAGATTTAAAGTTTAATAAGAAGATGTCTTCATCATGGAATACCACAAGTTTAGATTTTTTTTTTAATCGATTAGATGAAAATTTAAAGTGTAATATTGATGCAGTAGGTAGTGGGGCTATTATGACAATATGGATTGATGTAACTTATGAATTGTTAGAGGACATGAAAACAAAAAATTATCAGTGTGAACCAAAAGATCTTCACATAGACTAATAGCTGATATTCATGAATTGGATGCAATAATTGCTCTAACTAGGCAAGTGGCTATGCTATCGAAGAAGTTTGACAATTTATGGGGGTGAATTCATTTCAAAACACCATGATTCCTTGCGAGACTTGATCAGGAAGACATGTTGCAAGCCAATGTTTTGAAAACTTAGAATTTGTTTAGTATCCGCGCAGTTTCAACAAGCAGTAGAATAACCCAAGCTCAAATTGTTACATTCGTGGTTGGAGAAGTCACTTTCATTTCTCATGAAGCAATAATCAAGAAAATTCATCATCCTCAAATAATGTGTCATAGCTCCCGCCCTAACCCATTATTTTATTTTAATTCATCTCTATTTCATTTTATTTTAATTGTTTATTTAAAACTTTGATTTATTTACTGTTTTGCCATTATGTATTGGCAATATAATCTAGGGTTAGTATTTTTGAAATACAAATAAGTTTTTATTATTGAATAGAGATTCAAGATTTCTCTCTAATGGATTCTTGAGGTTTGCCTCTTGATAATCGTTATCTTATCATTCAAAAGTTGTGAGCTTGAATGTAGCAATTTAGTGAAAAATTCATCTAACTTTCTTAGGTTAGAACAGAGTATGGGATTCCATATTCTCATCCCTGTTTCTGTTTCCTTCTTTTAATTTCTTTATTTTGTTGTTTCTTTGATTTGGAAAATGGAATAGACTTATTGTGAAGTTGTGAAATCTTCCTAATTATCAAGTTAGAGAGTTTTTTACACTGTTTTTACCATATATCTGTTGTTCCTTAGAATCTTTTAGCAACTTTTGGAAGGTTTCTTTATGACTCATTCCTTGAGGGTTTCTCAAAAAATCAAGCTGATATTCGTCCATTAGTGTTGCTTTCATTGCTGTAGAAGTTTTCCCAAAAAATTTACAAAACTCCAAACTGTGTTTGTCTGCAACGATATCAAAACTTACCATTGGCACGTAATCAAAACCAATGAATCCAGCCAAATTCACACCACACGTGCAACCATAAGAGAAGAAGCCAAGTTTGGAAGACTTGATTACTAAGCTAGCATCCAATACTAATGAGTTTATGAATGAAATGTGAACACAATTACGAAGCCATTCTACCTCAATCAAAAAATTTGGAAATTCAGAAGAGCCAATAAGCTAACTCTATAAATAATCAACTACAAGGATCCTTGCCCAGTAATATAGAAAACAGCCCCAAAAGAGAAGGCAAAGAGCACTGTAATGTGATTGTAATAAAAAAAGGAAAAAGAGTTATGTGAACCATATAAGAAATTGAACAAGCTTCATCGAATGTCCAACTATGATAAAGAAGCTAAAAACAAAGAATCTCAACTTGAAGACAAGCTTCAAAATGATGCTAAGATCAATTACTACTTCTGCCACCATTTCCTCATAGATTTCAAAAACGCAAAACTAAACACCCACCATTTCCTCATAGATTTCAGATTAACATCCCATTCATCGAATCTCTAGAGGTTTTTAGTTTTTAATTTTTGAGAAACATTTCAATTTTTTAAAGAAATTCAATTTTTTAAAACTGTTTCATAGTGGATATAAAGATGGGAAAACATAAATTTTGAAGGTCAGGCTCCAAAATGATCATTCAAGTTTTTCTACACGGATTAGTGGAAATTGAGAAGGAAAGTAAACCACATTTTTTTAAAGAAATATGCCACATATGAGAACTATCGGGGGAGGCAGAGTCACACTCACCCATTACACTTTTTGGCCTAAGATGATTCAATTGGCAAGGTTTGCATGATGAATTTACACCAAGTACCTGTTGGGAGGCAACCAAACATCTTTCTTTTTTTTTCTTTAAGAAAAAATATTAAATCTAGTTTTATTTCCTAAATTAGTTGTTTAATTACTTTCTTTGTTTGAATTTTTTTGTAGAAGAAGTTTTTGGATATGTGGAATTTGAATGGACATGGCTTTCTGTTGGTTTTTAGATTCCTTCGTACGGCGGAATTACCGATGTTCATAACAACGGTAACGTGCGTAACCTATGTATCATGAAAAACAATTTCAACATAAACATAAAACGGATCATTGTTATAATATAAAAATAATAATATGTATTTAAAATCTCTATTTAGATCTAAGCTAAAAGATGAAGAATATTACCTTTGTAGCTTACTTCACACGGGTACAAAATCAACCTTCGATCTTCTCCGCCAATCCTTCTCACCTCGAATAAGCACGTGTGGGCATGATGAACGAAACAAGATCACACTCAATTTATGATAGATCGTATTCTCAACACATGAGACGATCAATTTGGATTTAGAAAACACTTCTCTAAAGCCAACACGGAAGACACAAATTTTGCTCTCCAAATAGATTCCTTAATCTCAAATATTTCAACCTCAACTTCAACTTTTTCTCCAACCCTTTCTTCATGAGGTTGGACCTCTATTTATAGTGGTATTGCTCCATAATGACCATTATGGCATTTAGAGAAAAAAACTACAAATTCATCATTAAAGTTATCATTGATTTCATACATTTGTAAAAGTATTATGAAAATCAAAAGTCTTGTCACCATATCTAAATACTTGACACATTTAAATTATAACACATTTATAACAAAAATGTAATGGAAAACAAAAGGTCATGACATTAAATCAAATTTGACTTTAATTCAAATTTGACAAAATCCATTTTAAAAACTATTTTTAAAAGTTACTTTATATATTGTTAATTAATTGAATAATCAATAATTTAATTATTTCATATAATGAAATATAACAAATATATTAACTTTGACAACTTTTGTCATTTTATCTTAATTAATTAAATAATCAATAATTTAATTATTTAATCTAATGAAAAAATAATAATAAACTTATTATTGAGTGTATTAAATAATTAATTCATAATTAATTATTTAATCTTCTTTGTTCATTTTTCTATTATTCAAATAATGATAGAAGGTGATAAAGGGACCGATGAACCTATAGTTTTAAGCTCCAATAATATTTCATTAATTAATATAAACTCTTTATATCAATTAACATAATTATTAACTCTAAAGGAATTCCACTAAATACTTAGAGTTGCACTCTTAAAACTATAGAGTATATTTACTTAAAGTAATGTCCATTGATATAGTCATTACATATGTATTAACCCTCCACTTAGATTCGCAATAGAGCTAGCTTTATAATCCTTGAACCTCTCATATTGCTTCTTTATCTTTGGCTACCATTACTTCTTTATCTTTGGCTACCATTACTTCTTAATTGAATAATTAATTCATAATGTATCGATATTAACATTCCCAGCTATTCATTTTAATTTGCTTCCAATATACAAGGTATACGAATCGTAACTTGTACAAAACTTTACCGAGTAAATCAAAGAATAAATTAAAATAAAATAGGAGTTTATTAAATACAACGAATTAAGATCATGCATATATGACCATCATTATGATAAAATTAATTGTTCTATATTTAACGGAAATTATCAGAACAATATAATTTTATCTGGTCCAGTCCTATATAATCATATTATATAGAACATATTTATCTTATGTCACTACATATTTAGTCGGGATATAACTATACATTCTTAATGAGATAAACTATGTTTATGACTATGAACTATTTGAAGATTCCATACTTGAAATATAAGTCATGGACATATTCTGGTTATTACTCTTTATATTTTATCCCACATATATACAATATATATGTTAATATAAAGTTAGCATAAATAACTAAGGAATTTTCTATGAATTTTATAAAATATAATCTAAAATATTAACATAATATTAATCAATATAAATTTATTCATATATTATAAAATTGTTCTATCGCAATGCTTGTTGGGTACATTACTCCCATCACTTTCATAAGCAAATTTCGAGATGAAAATTTTTGGTTGAAGTCTGCTACGCAAGGTATGTCGCAAAAAAAATTGAGAGACAACTGAGAGAATTACAACACTCGTTGAAGGGCTGACTTGTCAAGCATGACATTCATTCTCTTCTTTTATCTGATGACTGAATATTGGGGATTGAACTTTAAGGGTATCTGAACTGTGACGAAATTGATTTATATTGTGTTATTTCTCATATGATTTAATTTTTTGCTTTTTCTTTGTTTTATTTTTGCTTTAATAGTATTTAGCATAGTAGGTTTTTTTGTTATTTTTATTTGTCTATCTAAGGGTGAGCATGTCTAATGTATTGTTATTAGTTTTTGTCTTTGATAATGATGTGCCACGGGGCCCTGCCCTAGCCGTTAATTTATTTTATTATTTATTTTATTTTATTTTAGTTGTTAATTCGGTACTTTAACGTATTTATGGTTTTTTTTTTCATTATGATGACTATTTTAGCCTAAGGTTAGGGTTTGTTTAGTGGTTGTTGAATTTTGAGAATTGAATTAAAATTAGAGGTTTCTCTCTAGTGGGTTCTTAAGGGTTGCCTCTCATAATCATTACCTTATCATTTAAGACTGATCAGCTTGAGTGTGGCGGTTTAGTGGAACTCCATCTAACCTGTTCCAGGGTAGAACGAGAGTGAGTTTGCATAACTCACCTTCGTTTCGCTTTTTATTCATTAATATGTGAATTTCATTTCACTGGAATATTGGAGTTACTCCTTTAGGGTTTTTTAAGTGGAACAATTATCGGGGTATTACCAAAAACGTACTCGTTAGATTATATATTATAGAAATTAATGTAATGAAAATAAAATAAATATTAATTAAATTATAATATATGTGATTAATTGAGATTAATATTTATTAGTGGAATTAAAAATGGTTAAAATGAGTGAAGGGAAAGGAATGAATCAGTTCACTTTGGCTGGTCAAGTTGGCGGTCTGGAACTTAATTAAAGGGGCGAGATTTTTAATTGGCCATTTGCCATTCGCGAAGCGCAGGAGAGAACATACGAGAAAGAGAGAGGGAGAGCGCTAGAGAAAGAGAACGGAGGTGAGAGGGAGAGGGGCGATCGGGAGGATGGGCCAGCGACAAAGAAGGGGAAGGCGAAGACAAGGGTGGAAGGCGAAGGCTCGGGTCGTCGGTTTTGGGCGTCGGGTCACAAAGATCGGCGATGTTCTGTTGATTTCCGGCAATGGTCGGCGACGATGAATGTCGTAGGCAACGATGAATGGCGATGGCGATGAATGGTGGGACAACGTCGGGAGGCAGGGGAACTGGAAATTCAAGCTGGACCGGCCGAAGGTGTAATATCTTGAATTTTTATATCGAAATTTAAACGTTATAAATTGAGAAATAGTTGGAGATATTCGAATCAGTAGAATAAATTATCGGGATATTACTATGCCATAATCAATGTTTTATAATGTGAAATGAAAATAAGTGGGATTTAAGGATTTGGGGAAGGATTTGCATTAAGGATTAAAGGAAATGGAAAGCAAATTACTAAAATGGCCTTCGGCCATTTGAAATAGAAATAGAGAAAGAGAGAGACAGAGAGCGAGAATGAGAGAGCAGGAGAGACAGGGAACGGAGGGGAGATCGCGCGGGCGATTTTGGCATCGGAGCTCAGGCGACGTCGGCGACGAGTGACGAGCAACGACGAGGGGGCTCGGGCTCGGGGTGTTGGCAGGCGTCCGACGACGACGCTGTGAGGCAGCGACTGCGAGCTAGGGCTCGGTATGCCGTGGTCTGCAAGGACGATTCTAATCATTGGTGAAGGTAAGTCCAGTTGATAAATTGATTGTTCTGTGTTCTTCTCCTTGACATTGGCTGCATTGTGGCTGTGAGGCATTTCGATTGATGAGGGCAGTGGAGACAGGACTGGTTCGGTGGAAAAAGTTAGTTTGGGACTAATCTTGTTGGT